>JAMZAV010001028.1:0-331951 GCA_024449915.1 Sweltsa coloradensis
TCTGCATCATTATTACTGTGTCCTTTTTTCAGCAAATGTTTGCCTACTAATTTGCAACAGTGCCACAGGTTGTTTAGAAAGGGGCCTGTGTAGGTTTATGCTTAGGCCTAGGCTTATCAAAAAATTGTAGTCTTAAGCCTTAGTAGCCCTACCGGTATTTTATCATGCACAGATCAAATTTAAGACTCGCACATTTGAAGGCCTAGGCCTAGTTTTTATTTAGTAATGTTTTAATAATTAGAATTTCTTAAACAACCTGTGGCTAGTCCGGCCTAGGCCTAGGGCTAGGTCTAGGATGGGTAACCAGGGTCAAGGCTAGGCACACGCCTAGCCTAGGCTACACCTAGGGCCTTCTGACCTCGCTTAGGCGCCCCAGCTAGACCAAACCCTGTTTTTTATGATGCAAATCCAGGCCTCCCTAGCCTAGCCCTGATTTAGCAAGATCGTTTGTTTTTAGTGTTGATTTCCTAACCTCAAAAAACAAATAATTTGGCACCAGACGTACGTAGTAGCTTGTAGCCTGATCCGATGTCACTTTTAAATGAATTCTTTTTAGGCACAAATATGTCCAGCTTGCTGTCTGTTAAAACCGGTTAAAACACTGATAATACGAAACGAGGCCGCACGCCGGGCGGCCGGAGTACCTGAACCACAAACTAACAACCGACAAAAAAATAGTGCAAAAAACACGAACCAAAAAATTGTGTTCAACAAAACACCAAACCGGGAATTTCAAATTTATAGAAAGATGAAACCATATTAATGTATATTATTTTATTTATTGATCATCCTGTAGATGCATAATATTGTACCGTGGATGGAAAATACATAGACAACTAAAAGTTATCAATATTATACTTTTATTTGCAACATTCAAATTTAATACTGTACCTACATCTTTTTGGGCCATGACTCATGAGGGATGGTACTAAAATTTATTTTTCAAATTTTTCCATTATGTAACCTTTTACCAAATACTGTAATATATATTTAACTGTTTCTGGGTCAGTAATAACACCTTCATTGACGCGCCAAAATGTCCCGAAAACCGTTAAAATATAATTTATTTGTTTTGTGACGAGTTATTGTCGCCATTCATATCCATATTGTTACTACTTGTGACCGCACCATTCATTGATACCGTATATGAAGCTCAAAACTATGCCACACTATAAAAAAAATAGCCATGAGTGCCCATAGGGAAGGGCAGGGGAGGGCAACGTGAGGGCAACGTGCCCCCCCCCCAGAACTGACTTAAGAAATATTCTGCTCGTTATGCGCTACAGTAACTAATGCTTTAATTAAGTTGGGTCAAGTCACCATCTTACAACAAAGCATGGTGGCTATTGGTGTGTCCAACCAACGGCACTTGCAAACTTGCGATTAAAAACACCTCCTGGGTGTTGGAGTGGCTTGGAGTTTAAAATAAAATGCACAATGGCCCTTTCGGGACTCGTCCATAGTTTGTTGACTACTTTGCCACCAATGATAGTAAGGACTCATCCGCTCATCCACCTGTTTGATGTTGCAAACACATGTCAGGATTGCCCTTTTATTTACTGAAAGTTCCAGAAAATAGTAAAATAGAAGCTGATATTGGTGAAACAAACAGCGAAACAAGAGGGGGTGGGGTAATAATTTTCAAGTCCTGATCCGAGATTCAGGACCCCCTCCCCCCTCCTACTGTCCCCGTAATGATACTCGCCCCTCACACTATGAATACACACTACGTATAACAAATACATGAAAATTTCCCCTAATTTAGCTAGTTTACAGGTAACCATCCAGTTTCATGTTGTGTATTTCCGTCTCGGGCCTGGGTTAAAAGCCAGGCCCCACAAGATATAATATGCTCAATTGTCGCTCATTTAAAAGTGGATCCACACAGAAACGTTATTATTGTGTAAAATATATGGTTTAATGCTTGTCATAATGTTGTAACATGGGAAAGTTGCACATGAAGTGCATACATGCATAAGTTCACACGAACAGGCTGGATCCAATGCAAAATACATTGCACCATTTCCAACTTGGTGAACGCACGAAAACTTCGACGAGTCACACTACCATCTACCTACGTAAAGGTTGACTACTTTAGTCTACTACGCCTGCAAAGATTAACAAAGTTGGCAGGAATTGAAACATCGTTGGCATATTTTATCAACACCCTTTGATAAAAATATATGTAAAATTAATCTCTAGGGATTACCTTGAATCCTCAATGAAGAGGATAATAATAAAATGTAGTACATAATTTGAGGACACACTTCAAGAATTAGTAGAGTGCCATACTACCTTGGCATATAAATTATTTATGCCTGGGTTTATGTACGGCAGGCACCCTTACAGACTATGCATCCAACCTTAAATTTGACTTATTTCGTTTTTGTGTGGATCAGTCTTTTAAGAGACGACAAAACCCAGAACATCAATTAATTAAAAACAAAATACAAAATACACAAACTCAACCTCTTACACCCTTACTGTAGTTGTCACTCACTTATGGGACACTGGGTACAGTACAAACATGTCCATATGCCAATAGGTCCAATCGTCGGTGGTCCACTTACCAAAATGTCTGCACTTCATAATATGGTCCAAGATAACTTTATATATAACTTTACTTTCCCCCACTGAAAATCACTGTCCCCCACTGAAAATCAGTTATATAACTGAGTGGGTAGACTCTAAATACAATTTATTTATTTATTTATTCAGAATAAAGTTCTACAGCAAATATCTAAAGCACTATATGTCCATGGCAAAATGGCCGATTCTAATTTACGTACAAATAGAATTTGCGTTGTATCCAAAAATGGCTTGAGCTAAGCTGAGCTGAGATACTTTAGGCCTACTATTACATACACTTACTGGTTAACACCGGTAAAAGGAAAATATTTTATTTTAATTAATGAAATAAAATAATGATGCAAAATGAAATGAAACTTCAAATGGTTTCATACTTGTAAGGCTTCGTGTCACGATGAAAGAAGTACGTCCTTGGCACCCATGCATCTTGGCGTCTTCTTCGTGAGACATCTTGTTTGTGTTTATATCTGAATAGACAGGCCCTCCTATATCATTGCAATAAAGCTGAAAAGATGAACTTTATCTATTTTTTAATTTCTGCTACGGTATTTTACGGAATAATTTGCATTGAGAATGACTAACTTGATTTGTCACAATGCGTTACAATTCACAACAGCGAGTGAAATATCGAAGGCAAACTATTATCGAGGACCATTTTGCGTGTGGACCTTGAGATTAACCCAGTGTCCGCTAATCTGTCTGCCATGCACTTGATTTTAATTTCTCATTCTAACTAGTTCTCAAGGTGGCTCTGATATGTTGTTGGGGTTGTTGCACTTCTGTTGTTAATTTTAAACACATGAAAAAACAAAATGTATTTTTATAACTTGATTGCTTGAAAAATGTATAATAATGAAATAACACAATTGTTGTTTTTTATCAAATTGAAAAAAATTTATATCACGTTGGTATGTTGTTGTGGGGCTATTGGTAGCAACATTTTTTAAATACTGTTTTAAAACCAAATGAAAATGTTTTAATTTTAAAATGTTTGTGTAAGATTTTCTCAGTGCCAAAAAAAAAACTGTTTTTAAACAAAATAAAATAATTTAAATTTAAAAATAATTTTTGTGTATGATTTGCTCAGTGCTCAAAGTGAAAATGAAAGGTGGCGGGATGGCATAGAGTACCAGGCACAAAAACATGCAAGCCTGCAGGGGGAATTGCCAAAGGCATTATCAAATAACTTGCAATCCATGAAATCCAAGTGCCAATAACCAAACAGGCCTCAAACACAAAACCCTTGACGTCAATAATAAAGGTCTAAAATAATTGTGAAAAATAGATGATTGTTCTATTAGCAAAGGAATGCAGAAATAAGCATTCAGCAATGTGCTAGCTACAAGTCCAGGTCAGGTCCAAAAATAGGCGTCAAACACAAAACCCTTGACGTCAATAATAAAGGTCTTGTATTATTGTAAAAAATAGCATTGATTGATTGTTTCTTATTAGCAAAGGAATGCAGAAATAAGACTGCATTCAGCAATGTGCTAGCCCTAGCAACAAAGTCCAGGTCCAGAAACAGGCGTCACTAAATAACGTCATTTAAGGTGCAAATCGTTTGTTTTGATGTTGATATGATAGTCGTATGTACGACTAGGCCTTAAAACAGGCGCCTATAAGTCACAAACCAAATTGAAGATATTAATTTTGAAACAATGTGTATGTTAACTAGGTGCTATATTTTCTTATTGGTTGATTTGTTAACTGAGAATGTGAATGTGAAAAAATTATGTGCCAATCAAAACATTGCGGCATGCCATTGCCACCCCAGCTTTGGCACTGGAGAAATTTTTTAAATTTTTTAACTGTATTTTAAAGTGTTTAATTATGTATGTTATTATGTAGGTTAGTTAATATGTACATTGTGAAATCTTGGACAACAAACACTGTAAAGACTCGTAACTCAATTGAGGTTTTCAATAAGATGTTGCTCGATCGTTGTAACTAGAGCAAAACTCGCTCATATTGCAGAGACTGGGTCTTTGTTATGTGGAGAATCAAGGCAATATTATCACAAAAGGCGTCGGTTAGACCTTGTAGCTTTCACAAGGTCTTTAACCAGAAAGGGAGCACAGACATTGGCTGAGCTAGCCACAAACAGCTGCTAGCAGCTGGTTGTGGCCAAGAACTTGGCTTCACGATTCAAGCAAGCCTTACAAATAAACAACGTGGGACTAACTCTGCAACAGGTCAATGTCCGTCACCTGTTTTCCTAGGTACGAGCATAATACCGTCGGCTGTTGCCATTGATTAGTCATGTGTTTGGCAGTGTGCCTACACAAGTTAATGGTGAGCAAGTATTGGATGCTGCCAAGGTTGATTGGAAGTCTATAAACAAATGTGTGCATGACCAGAGAATGTAATTAAGGTTATTACCTAATTAACAAACAATTACCAAAACATAACATGCATATCCACAGGGCATGTAAAGTCATAACCAAGAGATCATTAAAACAAATAAAAAATACAGAATAAATATTAAAAAATTATGTACATTGAGTTGTAGGTCTTTACAAAGTGTTTGTTGTCTAAGGTTGAATGAAATGAATCAAGTATTGTTAGTAAATAACCAGTGGCGCGATTATGTTATTTGGGCTCCTAGGCGCAGAGATATTTCGGGCCCCTATTCAAAATTGATTATAATTATGTGTAATCTAATAAATATGTTTACCTTGTACAATGGAATTTTCTACACTTTGTATTAGCAAAATAAGCAATTATATTTTGTCAGTTATATGTATTGATATCTGATGACTCGATGCAAGAATTGCTAGATTCTCAAGACACTCTGGTCCATAGAGTTATTTAGCTTATGTAGCTTTTCATGGATGAGAAGGAGAGTCCGACGCATTATCACAAGAATCGCCAAACAAAAAAACTGTTTCTACATTTGGGAAAGTAGATACTAAATCCACTCACTAGGAACTGGTATCTACATAACAGAGGTGATTGTCACGTCATGTCATGGTCGATCATATTAAAATAAATAACTAAAAATAAATCATGTTTATGAATTAAATCATATTTTCTTATTGGAAAATATTACAGTTTGTATTCTTTATAACATACACTGGTGATAATAGGAGATACAAAATAGGAAATACAGTAGGTACTGTATTTGGCGAGAGTTTCAGAGAGGCTGTGGTGGCGCAGTCTTGACAAGCCATGGGCGCTTTGTGGGAAATAGAATGCAATTCTAACACGACTGTGATAGGTGACGAGGAAGAAATAATGAATGTTTCATCGCCTAGACTTTTAAAATACTTGGCACAACCAATCAATATTTCAGACAATAGTATTACAATTTGTTGTTCACCAGGGAACAGCAGGCCTACAACTAGTGTTAAAAGACACCAGCTGACAATGACATAGCCCTTTGACTTGCTTTTACAGAGTTTCGGCTGCTTTGTTGTATTGCTAAAAGAATAATCTTCAAAACATCAACAGTGCATATTCAATGGATTAGCACAGCCAAATGCAATGCAGCTTTGACAATATTAGAATGTAATCAAAACAAGCATGTGTTTAGACGGCGCCGTGAGATAGTTTGCCCACCACAGCCCACCATGCATCATCTGAAACTCTCGTCATATCTGGGGGGCCCCTAGAACGAGAGTGCGCCTAGGCCTAAAAGTGCTACTGGTTATTATGTTTTATTAACTATTTTTATATTGTTCTAGAATAAGGCATGTGATGCTGGTTTGTTTTGTATTGTCGCCTAGGCCAGTTTCAGATCAGCGCCAGCTGGGACGTTGACGCCAAATTGGAAGTTAGACCGTGTTGAACATAAAAGTTGACGGTTGGCGAATTTCTGCAATCGTCAACGTCAATGTTTTTACACATCCAACTTCTAGGTTGGTGTTTGGCATCCAGAGTTGATGCCGATTGTAATTTGGCCCAAATGTTTAAAACCAAATAAAAATAATCTTATTTTATTTTATACTTAATATGTATTTCATGATTTATTAGTATAATATCTTTGTAATCTGTGGTGTAAAACTCGGCGGTGCAACTGGTGCAGTCGAGGCCCCCCAGAGCTCGGGTACAGATAAACTACGTAACCTAGGGCCGATGGAGCCAGGTTCACTGTTTCTACTGTTTACAGTTAGTGAAACGTTTCTAACATGTCCATCGGAATGGATCAATCGACGAATCGCTGATTTTTTTTTCTCATCATCTACATTTTTAACTCGGCTGGCTG
This sequence comes from Sweltsa coloradensis, assembly GCA_024449915.1. Taxonomy (NCBI): domain Eukaryota; kingdom Metazoa; phylum Arthropoda; class Insecta; order Plecoptera; family Chloroperlidae; genus Sweltsa; species Sweltsa coloradensis. Next base: position 6,794 of record JAMZAV010001028.1, read on the forward strand.
AGATAAATATATTGAGTTACGAGACGAAACTCGCGTGTGTACATAAAGTGACTTATGCCTATGTGTTGCATTTCAATGTGCATTTTCACAAAGTAAATGCACACATTGTTTAGTCAATTTCTTAAATACAGTAGTGATGTGATCAACAAAAAACGTTCACTTTTAGAGTTCATATCATAAAGTACCGGTAGTGTTGTTGGCAACTTGTTAATCAAAGCTGGAAGCTCATATTTTACGAGGCAAGACTCTTTGGAGGCAATTGCTAAGTAGGCTCCAGGAATTTGTGACTGTCATTCAGAGGGCATGTCGGGAAGAGTCAGTGCAATTTATATTGGGGAGCTAATACTTTAGTCAGATCGTGTGATAGACATACAGCCAGATACTAATGAATCATCTTGCAAGTACATAGAGTACTTTTGTATTCAATCGTCAGCGAGGCAAATGAGGCGGAGAGGGGGGCCCACTCGATGTATTTGCACCGGAGCTTAGTCGATTTGTTACACCACTGAATATATTATACTGTTTTTAAATGTGTTGAGTGTTTTAATTATTTACGTAGTTACTTTGCAGTTGTGAATTGTTACCTATGGGTACCGGGATGAATTCAGTTCCATCCTCTCACAGACTCGAGTATAGCCAAAATCTGTGTAAGTTAAAAGGAGCTATTTTGTACAGCCTAACCATGGACTATGGATCTGTTCAATCTCCATGGCCTAGGTAGCAACACTACAGCAATGAAATTAGGCTAATAGGGTATGGGCATGTCCATAACCCTACACTGGCCGACCTGTCCCATCTTGGGATTGCCGCAAGCCGCAAGGCAAAATATTGCAAACCTAAAAATGTAATAACAATACTAGTTATTTGCTTTTATGACATAAATGTAATTAAATAATTTTGTCTTGTTTGTAATACGTTTTATCGTAATGAGATAAGGTACCGGTATATCATTACATGCAAGACTTTATTTTTCTACTGTACTAGCAGCAAGGCAATAAAATCACACACAATTAAAAACAAATCAAGATTAGTTAGATGTCACATTGATATGTTTGTATTTTTGTAGCCATTTTTGGAAAAAAAGGATTGAAGGCTTTCGCAGCCTGTAATAATAATTTTTAAGACGGTTTTTGGGACATTGTCCTGCGTTAATGAGAGTAATAATAATACTGCACCTGTGTTGTTGGGCGTTTGACATTTTACCGCATTGTCTAATGACTAAAGTGATTTGGGGATGTTCCTGGATTGAGCTCTCGTCTTCATCTCGTGTGTGCTTGCCGTAGGGTATGTGATTGTGTGGGGATGTGTGTGGGGGGGGGGGGTCACAATGGAATGTATGTCCGATGGATGTTTCCATGTTGCAGTCTTTGTGCGTTCTAGCATTTATTGGCTTTCCACAGCTTCTTTCACAGCTAATCTTGACAAAACTTGTTCGAGTTGAGGACTCGCAAGTTTTCAAATACAATGTGGTGATTAGAGTTGTTCTCTCGTGCTACTGTCGCCTTTCTTTTTAGTGAGCTATGCTGTGTTTTCTTAATCTCGTCTCGATTGTTCGGCCAGTCTGTCTGGCGACACTTGACCGCAATTGCAGCGAACTTTGTTCACTCCAGAGACCATCAACAGACCAGACACACATCGGGGCAAAGGTTATCGAGTTCTACTTAGTTGTTGCTTTAGAAGCTCTCATCCAGGCACCCAACTAGTCTTGATACAATGCGGCCCACAGTGCATGTGTTATTACACTCTCATTCATTCAAACCGTCTAGTATTAAATATTGAAAACCAAATAAAAATAACTCTACTGTTATTAGTGACACGTTGTTTATTATGCTGTGTGTGATTTGATAATACGTATTGCTAGTATATATCATGCCATATCTTACTAATATGATTACCGGTAGCCTATATCAATGTTCAACTTTAATGATGGTCTATTGTATTGTTCTAGCCGCAAAGCAAACAAATAAAAAAGTATTACAAACAAAGTACAAACAAATTTTTTGAATTATTTATTTGTCATGTTGATATTATCTTAAATAATTTAAATGAACTTGATACACTGTTGTTGTATGGGAAACATAGAAGAACAGTGTATGAACAAGTTAATTTAAACTATTTAAAATAGGTATAGTACCTGTCTTACAAGTTTCATTTTTAAATGTTGATAATATGTTGTGTTGTTGTATCCATCCTTGACAAAATAACCTCCTGTTGTGTTGCTACGAGTTCCGGTATCCTGGAGACTTCCCATATGAAACACAGCACTCGGGTTACCGCAGGGGTCCCTGTCATCAGATTCAGATTTCAGATTTTAGCACGCTTTATTCAACTTCATTGATACAAAAAATACATAACATAGAAAAACAAACATTGATTTACATATGAAGGTAAATGCCCACATGAGCAAGGCTTGTGTGTGGGCGCATAATATTTTGTGGTAATTCAGGTTTAGATGGCAGATGACTTTGAATTTTAGTAGTATTTAATGAAAGTACATAAAATTAATGTACATATGTGTATAAATAAAGAACTATTTCGTGTAGGGCTATAGTGTATAAAATATACATATATAAATGGTACCACTATAGTATGCATCATTGAGGCTACTTATAAAATGGATTTTTAGTGTTACATTTTATTTTTTAACAATATTATTATTATTATTAACTTATTTTTGTAGGAATATTATACAAACTTGTGCTTTAAAATTACTTATTATAGAGCTATTTTATTAAAACACAAAGTACCGGTAATATCCTAGTTGACCTAGGTTCCTCCGGGGTCTTCCAGGTTGCAAGTAGTGTGGCAACCACTTGACCCATATGAGTGAGTGATACCTATTTAGCATTCTTTGGGGAGCTTTTCCTGAATCCAGTTGGCATCTTCTTATTGATATGCAATGTTGATGGTTGTCAAGCAAGGATCTCAAAAGAAGATTTCAAACACATGACCATAACATCTATGCTGTAAGTGAAAGCTGTATTGTAGGATCAGGACTGGTATTTCACTATTTAAATAAATAATTAACCTTGCCCTCCCTGAACACAACCTGAACTCCTTCAAGACCCACTAGCTACAACATCCCCCCCCCCCCCGTAGCAAGCTATGCCACGAGCTCCAGTCTTCCAGACTTGACAACCATTCAGGTATAGTAACTTGCAACAAGTGTCATTATTAATTGTCATACATACTTGGTGTTGTTTAAGCAATTCCAGGAGCACTTGAGAAAACTTGCGACCTAAAAGTTCAAAATAAAATTTAGTACAAAAGATAAAATAGAAGTAGGGATGCACACCATAATCGATATTATCGATCAATAATCATTAATGGATATTTTTCGATAATTGATAACTAAAATTCATTATCGATTATCGAAAATATCAAATAATTTGTCAATAGTGGCACGAACTAAACTCGAAATACGGAGATTATCTCACGTTGTGCCATACACTGGCTAGGCTGGTGGTGTCAAACTCGTGATTTATGTTTGGAATTGACCCATCAGTCGATAAAGGAAGCCAAACACATGACATTGAAGACAGTCAGGCAGTAAACGGAACGTGATTGTTTTGTTTTGACATACACTTGCCACACTTGAGGTTCCATGATCAGGCTTAATTGGTGATATCGATTCGATAATGAAAAAAGTATTGATGTGCATCCCTAATTAAAAGGATACAAGTATCCGCGACGCAAAGGTACCGGTACATACAAGTCTGGTTCTTTTCTTCTTCTCTTATTCCCACATCAACATATTTATGAGACTCTATAACCATTGCGTCAACAACTCGGGATCGATTTGAGGAAGCTTAGGTTATCGGAAGCTCGTCTTGTCATGTGATTTAATAATAGTCCCCAAGTTTAAAACATGCATTGTCTACTGCTCAATAGGTCAAAGTTTTACACTTAAGTCAATTGGTGTTGTGTAACAGGTGGTCGGAAAACAACTTAAAAAGTTTCCTGTGTAGAAATTACTGACAAGTTTGTATTTCATAGACAATGATGTTGTTTTAAATTTTTTGCATCCAGTGGCGTTTTTATTGTTTTTAATACATTTTTGTCTTGTCCTTTTTTAATATTTGGAATCGCTTCCTTTTAGAAGTTGCTCATGGCCTCGTTAACGAGGAGCCACGAGCAACATCTAGGACGCAGAGATTTCAAATATTCACTGCCTCCTAGATGTTGCTCATGGCCTCGTTAACGAGGAGCCACAAGCAACATCTAGCCACAAGCAACATCTAGGACGCAGAGATTTCAAATATTAAAAAAGGACATGACAAATAATTTAAAAACAATATAACTCCACTGGATATAAAAACATAAATCGAACGAGGAGCCACGAGCAACATCTAGGAGGCAGTGTTTGTAATATTTTCAACAACTGTGGGTATGCATGATACATAACAACAACTGGACTTGCGTAACAAATTACAGTCAACGATACTGTACATTAAAAATGCTAGCAACAAAGTTGGAAGTAGTCATACAGAGTGAAACAAATAAAATGAAATAGTTCACACATCAAAATCATTATTTTAAGATTTTTCACACTTTGGTTGATGTAGGAAGCACGTCCTGTTGCACACATCATTGATTGTATTACTTCCATGAATGTTGTGGAGTTTTAGCTAGCTTGGAAGTGAACAAATGGCAAGTGGACATTTTAAAAGGGAGATATAGGCCTACAACAGAAAATTAAGGGCCAGTAACTTCAGCCAGTGTGTGAAAGACCCACTGTGCTACATCACCCTACTCGAGACCTACTTTATACCTATCCTTACTTATGTGGTGGTAGACCACTCGTCCCATAAGAGCGAGCACAATCTATTTGAGAATCTTCTGTGGTGAGCTTTTCCTACATCAAGTTGGCATCCCCCCCCCCCCCCAAAGTGTCAATTACTCAATTTTGATGATTTCACAAAAATTGAAAATCTTACTAATTTTTTATTATTTTTTTGTGACTTCATATATAGGACCATAAAATCTGTGAAAAGTTTTACATCAATTTGATATCGGGAAGTGATCTTGTTAAAATAAATTGCTGGTAATGCGGTGTTCCCTAATTAACCTCGCCCTCCCCCATAAGCGACCTGAACTCCTAGATTAAGGGACAACATCCCCAAACAAGTCATCCCACTTCCCAGCAGTCCATTCCAATAAACCTCCCTCACCAGCTCGTCACAAGCATGAACCCTAGGTTCCTCCTGCCCCCACTTGCATGCCAAACACCAGTGCGTCACAAACTACGATGAGATCCCAGTCTTCGCTGTGTTTCCAGACATTCCGACAACAATTCAGGTAATACCTTACTAGTTACAACAAACAAATGTCACACTAAAATAAAGGAAAGTACTGGGACTTTGCACTATTCTTCAATATTTTTAAAGAAATATTTTGATACTCTTCCCAAGTCTTTCTCAAACTGTTGGTTGAAGAAAATAAATTTTGTCAACATTCCAAATAAATGGAACGTTAATGAGCCATTTCTGGCAAAAATAAAATAAAAAAACGCAACTTGGAAGACTATGCATTGGGCCACTACACCTGAAACCGGGAAACCAAGTGTATTATAATATCCTTGGGTCTTACATTAGGACAAAAATATTCCATATTGCAGGACAATATGCACTGGGGCGTGTAGACTACATGCCATGATGCAAGCATATTTAAATTTTAAACTTTCTTTTAACCCAATTGATTTCTTGACATTGCAGAGGTGTTATCACAATCGATGAAATGGTGACTTTCATAAACATTTTCTGCAATTTTAAAAGTATGGTCTACATTGTTTTTGTGTTTTTAACCTGAAGTAGTAATGTTAAGTTTTATTAGCCTGTGTATATATTTAATATATAAATGTATAAATATAATGAAGGCCTATATAGAGTATAGACATCATGAGGATATAATATAAATACAAACTAGCTTTCTTATACATAAGTAGCTTAGATAAATGAAATAAATAGGCCTAGAGATTATATACCAGTCATAATATATCGATCTCTTAGATTCACCTAAGTATAAGGATCCGAATTGGCACGATAATATGGTAATTTTTTTAAGCCCGAGTTGTATGGGAAGGTTCAAATTTGGTTAAGAGATTCCTTAAGAGCACCAGAATTTCCTCCCGGAGATTGAGTAAACCTTGCAATCTACGGCTATGTTTTCCACAGTACTGTATATGCATTTCAAAACATTTTCTATAATTTACTAGAAAAACGCCAAAATCGTTGACAGATGAGTGAGTGAGCCATGTGTTGAATACCCGGTAACATTCCCTTTTTTCCCCCTACCTACGGCCTCAATAGCCATCGTAGGCTAGAGTGGCGCATTATGGCCGAACAGTTGATGCGCCATTATACCAACCAAACTTATAATTATCCAACTTAAATGCAAATAAATGTTCCCTGGTACTAAACACATGACTCGCTCACTCGTCTAACAACGACTTTGGTCTAGTCTTGTTGGATAAGGCGCCCTTATACCCGAAATGTGGGAGACCTGGGTTCAATCCCCTGGTCGGGAAAGATTTGGTAATTTCTGAATTGTATTTAAATTATTAAACATGTTTTGAAATGCATAACACAGTGTAGTCCATCATCTGTGACAATACTATAGAAAACATAGCCGGTACGAATATCAAGGGGGACTATAATCATGTTTTTTTTTAGTACTCTCAAACTCCATGCTATAATACACTTTAGAGAAGAAAAATATATTCAAACCCAAGCTAAGTTGTCCATGCTATTTAACTGAATGCCTTTCATTTGCAGCCCAGAAAAGAATCAATGAAAACCCCACAAAACTGAAAATAATTTCAGGAATTTTGGAAAGAATTTGGGCAGGTACTGACATTGTAGACAACCTAGCTTGTGTTGTTTGGCTATAAAGTTAAAATTTAAATAAAAATAAAATAAATTGTATTTAGAGTCTACCCACTCAGTTATATAACTGATTTTCAGTGGGGGACAGTAAATCAAAGCGACCAAGCCAACCCTGTAGGGCCCGACGCAATCAACGAGTGTGCGATAACTATACCAAAGATCGATATTTGTAATAGGAAATATAGCAGTCAGTGGTATGGACAGTGCGAACACCTGCAGATCACATTTCCATTCAAATTTGATGTAACCTACTTTTGTAAACATTTTTACAACTACTGTCAAAAAGTATAAACACTAATAATGAGTATCACCAAATAAAAAAATAATATAGGCCTACACTACAACACATTTATAACGCTTATCCCTACGAGTAATTTCGACCATCCCTCATCTTCAATGTCGTCTCATGTTGAATCGATTTTCACTCGGAAAGCCATCCGATTCATGTTGAATTTAAATTCAGTGTTGTCAAGTATTTTACTTTGTTTGGTATATCCCAGGTGGTAGCACACTATCCGCAAAGCAAAGGAACATCAATGCTATGTAGCGCAAGGTTGCCACTTTTAAGGATTTGATCTTTTTCAAGGATTTTTGGCAAAATCTTAGGGTTTCCTACCATAATTAAAAAAAACATTAAAATTAATACATCATTTTTAATACAGCCTAAAAAGCAATCAACAGTGGCTAATACAAACTTCAGTAGCATTGGGTAATAGTAATAATAAACCTGCAGTGCATATAGGACACAATGGCAAAAACTAAAACCTTGATACATATTCTAAGAAAATTCAGATTCTTAGTCCTATGCTCACATGTAATGTTAGTTAAATTCTCAAAAATCAATCTGGCATAGTATAATTATTGTTGTAGGGAATCCTGAAAATTGTGTTAATTCATTCAAGTAATAATACGCAAAAAAAACTAAACGGCTATTTTCAAGGATTTCTCAGGATTTTAAAAGTATCATGTTTAGTTTAAGTTAGTATAAGTTAGTAAGTAATGTTATTATGTTTACAATGCACAATGTAAAATGGCCTATGGCTGTATTTGTGTCCAGTTGAATAAATAAATAAATAAAATAAATAAAAGGGGGTAGCTTCTCATTTGCGTTAGTTACCAGCGCAATCCCGAGCAGCACTGTAGCTAGAAAAGACTGCGACCTTCTAGATAAGCGCATTCTTTTTTAACACAAGGCCTGCTGGATAATGTAGCTTGCCTTTATGATCTTTGTGGAAATGGTAGCTACAGTGCTGCTCGTGATTACGCTGGTAACTAAAACAAACGCAAAAAGCGCTATCTGGATCATTTTTGTGTTGTGGTTATTCTACTTTTAATTTTTAAATTTTAATTTCATCAGTCGGGAAACACTTGTGTAGGTGAATAATGCACCAACAATCCTAAATTTATTAACAACAGTCTCGGTAGCCTAGGGATCAGAGCGTCCTCCCGGCAATTGGGAGGCCCGGGTTTAATACCAGGCTTAGATAGATTTTTTTAGTTTCTAGATTTATTTCCATACTTATTATAAGTTAAAAATACTTTGTAAAGAAACGAGAAGCAAGCTACTATAATATTAACAGGTAGGTGTAGCATAAAACCAATGCTACTCTTATTTTGCAAAATGAAATCAATCAAAGAATTATTTGACTATCGAGTCATGAGCTTAATAATCAATACTATTTTACATCAAATAATCATAAATAAAATGTGTTTATCTCGGAGGCACAAGTGTTACTTTCAGAATCGACAGCGCCAAAATATACTAAAGTGTTCTATGTCTGCGTGTTAAAATCTGATGAAATCCGACTTAGTTTGGCAGGTAGGAATATTGGAACTAAAACACAAATTTTATGAAAATTTAATTCAGGAGGTTTTGACGTAGTCTACCTGGCAAGTGATATTATTTTCCTGGTAACTTTTTGGCTAAAATACCATTTAATCCAAGTCCAACCATGTACGATCGACGTCGGAATTAGTGATGACATCGGGTAGTAAATATTGGAGTCGACTGCTCGATCGGCAATATAAATAAAGAAAAAGTGGTTAGCCTTGACCAACGCTAAAGACCCTCATCATTCGAATGTGTTCTAGGCGGGAGTAAAACACTAACAACATATTTTGGCAGTAGGTTAGAACACTATTGTTTGTTTGTAAGGTTGTCTTGGTATTAAACGGCATAATCTAGGTTATCTGACACAATATCTGACACCGCAACTCACTTTCGAAGGAATCGACTCCATAAAAATAGAGTCGGGTAGGAATCGAGTACCCAGGTACCCTGTCATCACTAGACAGAAGTAAACCAAGAGTAATCTTTTACCGACACCACCGATACTCGCTCGGCTTCTTTAAAAGTCACACTAAGCTAGAACTAAATACACGAAGCTAGCCCCCAGCAAATTGTCAAAGTGTGGACGTCTCGCCCTATTTATGTCACTAGAAAAACTGGCCCTAATTGATTTCTACACCAGAAATAAGCCTACGCTAAGGTTATGCAGTGTTTTTACCTTGTGTTAGTATTAACTTCGCCCTGGGCCCAGTATTTAAAAGACCCAATAGGCCAAAAGTTACGTAAAATAGGGGCACCATGTTTTCCCACCATCTGTTAGATGATGTCAGCGAGGGATAGCGCTGTGAATATAGCGACGCCAGAACAAACCGAATATTGAGGTCTATAACGGTAGGTATGTGTTCCAGACCCCTTGATTTTCTTCTTCTTTCTGGTGTACCTTATGAGGGGAGATTTGACCTTTTTGGGCCCAAAAAGGGACTGGCAGGTCAAAGTACCAACGCAGCCTGTCTGGCAATGTGTATTGACATTGTTCATGTCAATCCGGTTGATTTGGCGTTGAGACTTGACGGGTACCTTATGAGGGGAGACTCTCCCCTTGTTTGGGCCTCTCTGCGGACTAAGCGCCCATCAATGATGCGCCAGAGGGATATTTTTTAAAATTACTCGTATTTCCGCTCTTATTCCAATGGTCAAACCAAATATACCTTATATGAGTGAGGCTTTATGTTGCGAGCTCTCAGTCTATAATATCGAGGGAGTTTTGGTTCTAAAATAAATAATATAGATAGTGTCATTGTCACAGTTTCATTTATTCAAAAATTAGATCAAAGGATAGATACAAAATAATATTTCAAAGAAATGATTACATCAAGTGTTAGTATCACATGATTTCATTTTGGCAGTGAATGAGGACTTTGCCCACTTGATATCAACACATCGATGAATGTTGAGTCTGTATTGAGAAGAGGTGTAACATCAAGGCGATCATTTCCGATAGGTTGCCACACGTGACGTGTGACTTTTAGCCGATCAAGACGATGTCGGGTGGCCCCAAGAATCCTTGCCGCTGTCCAGGAGCGGCAGAGAGGACTCGCTTATCTTCAGCAACACCTCGGCGAGGTCTCCGCTAGTGTAGATCTGGTGGAAGAACAAGGGAAGATCAATCAATCAGTAAAACATCCACTTACCTAAATCATGTTTACTACTACCGTGCCGCTACTCTAATTACGGAACGTTGTTTCTCTAGAAATCCAAGATTCTACAAATTTCAAGAAAAGAATAAATAAAAAATTATTTTAGTTAAAATGTAATTTATAGTTATGTTTTATACTAGGACTATCCTATTTTGATACAACATTGTGTTTATTTATATAACACACCAATGTTATTCTAAAGGTGGGGAAAGAAAAAAGGAGTCAACAGCTTACCTGAAAATCGTTGATGGCTACGTGAGATCAGTAGACATATAGGGCTAGTATACACAAACAATAATCGTCAAAATGTTTTGGAACGCATGGCCGTAGTAACAATGATTATAGTGATATTTATTACTACTATATTTATTTAGCTTATTTAAATTATTATTTAATAGTTGTAATAAAGGCTTTAAAAACCAGATGGCATGTTTCGTTTCTTCTCTATGTTCTTTTAAAAATAACGTGAAGAAATGGCTCTTTGAAAAGGGATTAAATAACAATAAAAATGCCCAATCTGTTCTAGCCTATTACTTGTCAACTTAGTCTCAAGGCTAAATTTTATTATAAAAATTCCTTTGTCTTATCTCTTTAGTTTAGTTTAGTTCAGTTTAGTTTAGTTTTAAGAACTTTACCATATAAATTGCTTCCTTGCATAAATATATTTTATTTTTATTTTATTTATTTATTTCTTATTTTTTCATGTTGTACAAACTACTATTAATTTAAACTCTATCTTTGCTAACATCTTGTAATTGTTTTAAATTTAACATGTATTATAACTGCCCACACACGAGCACTGTGCTTTAGTGGGCTTCTCTCGACTATTCTCTTCTCTTGTTTGTTTATGTACCAATTGTATTTATTTTCTTGAGAATAAAAATTTTTCTGAATCTGAATCTGAATCTATTGCCATGTTATCTTTATATTTAGGTTATTTTGCCATAAAAAAAAAGTTCCTCCTGACTCACCTTGTACAGCTGATGTTGCTCCGAGACGATCAGATTGGCCAGCTGTATACACTCTGCGTACTCCTCCATCGAGTGCATGACCTTGAGAAGCAGTAGCACCACCTGCGGGACGCACAGTCGCCGCAGGTTGTTCAACTGTTGAGTGCGAGCTACGTCTTCCTCGGACTCTGAAGCCTCCCGGGGGAAGTCCGGGGGTGCGTCAACCAGCCACCCTCCGTCGGGGAAGAGCAGGACGTTGTATAACAGGTTCTTCACCACCTGGGAAACTTATTTTGACTAAATCTCCCCAAAAAGTATAGTTTTAATTTAAAAAATTTAACATCGATCTTAAAACTCATAATTTTTGCTTTTTCATTTACAATTGATAATGATAAGGCCTAATACTCAGTCTGTTTGTTCGCTTCAGTGTTTAAACTGGTACTCATAACACTAGCCTAGAAGCCAGTGTAAAGTGTAGACGCTGACTTTTTGAGTGTTAACACTATGTCTGCAAACGAACAAACCTAATTTTTATAAGCAATCCCAATCAGTAGTGTAATTAGAATTACTATAAAATCTACATCCATAAACCATACTAACAACGTACCTTGGTCTGGTGGTTCATAGATTGTTGCCAACGGATCTGGTCCGACTTATACTTATTCATGCGATGGTCGTAGGCGACTCTTTCAGTGAACGTGACGTCGCTTCCAGATGGTTGAACGGGAGGGATGGGCTTGGCGTTGTGAAAGTGTTCGAACCAGTCGGAGAATCCTTCTTGAGCGTCCTACGAAATCACAAACAGCAAACAAATGTTTGAATTCAGTTGCAAATAAATGTAGCAAATAAATTTTCAAAACTAAACTTTTGACGATTGAAATTGGGTTCGGCCAAACATCTAAGACAAGTACATACCTACACAGGCTAGAAATACACTTGTGTGTGCGTGTGTGTGTGTGCGCCTTTGTGGCTGTGTTGGTTAGTGATTACAAACAAACGTTAGAGTCTCTGCTAACTGCTTCCAATGCAGAAGGACTAGAGTTTAAATTCCGCAATAGGTAGAAGATGTTTCATTTTTATTTCTGATGAGGACTTGAGTCCATCAATCCTATACTTAGGAATGTAGAAACGCTGACTTTGAAGTCGTCCTAGCAACGAGGCACATAATAAATTCTATTCTAAGGTTGTTCTGAATTAGCCTTATCAATTCTAGCACTGTCTGCGGGTAATAGTGTCCCACTTTTACGTTACGAGATACTGCTCAAGATGCACTGGGTGGTGATTATAGTGTGGAATGTCCACGTAAACGTAAACCTCGGCTTATGATTATTGGCGTTGACGTGGCATCAGGGACTGATGACGGTGACTTGAAGGCAATAATTGTAAATCAAAACAATCTAGATGCGCTGATTACGGATATGCGAGTTGTATACAAGGGAAGAGAAAACAAGTTTGGACTGATAAATATTGTGATGGAAGTTTCTCCCGATACAAGAAAGATACTTCTTCGTGATAATAAACTTAATATTATATGGCGAAGATGCAGCATTAAAGACTATGTTTATATTAAACAATGTTGTAAATGCCAGGCGTTCGGCCACTTTGCTAGAGATTGCTAACGCGACGAAGTATGCGGTTTCTGCGGCGGCAATCACACATATTCCCAATGTACAAGTGACGTGGCTTTATGCGCAAACTGCAGTAAGGCAAACGTGTCAAACAATCTTAAGTTTGACTGTAGACACGAGACAAACAGTAGTGATTGCCCATCATACCAACGCATGTTCAACTCCGAGCTGCAAAAAGTCGATTATACAATTCAATGACTAGGGAGCAAGGAAGTGGTCGAAACTCATCATGAACGCCTGCAGATGACAAATGAAGTAATTTACTTAAATATAGCGGGGCTTATACATCATAAGGACGAATTGGAACTGTTAATGTGTGAAAGAAGGCCGGCAATAGTGTGCTTGTGCGAAACGCATGTTACGAGTGAAGTAAGTGTGCATGAGTTAGACATCAAAGGGTATAATTTTGTGCAGGCGATGTTGTACAGTACAGTAATCGTACTGGTGGTTGTGTAATTTATGTGAGGCATGATATAAAAATTTGTAAAGCCGTGAAATCTGAGTATGAAAATAATGCATGGATAGTAGGAGTTGAAGTCAGTAAAGGTCAATCTAAAGTCGCAGTATACTGCGTGTACCAATCACCTAGTCAATCGGATGCAGCATTCATAAAATATTGTGAAAAATGCCTGGATGACATGTTAGAATACAAACATGATATTATTATAACAGGAGACTTTAATTTAGATTACTTTAAAGAGGAGTTTTATGCAATAAAATTGAAAGAGCTAATGTCGTCATCTGGATTAAAATTGTTGTATGATAAATTCACAAGATTAGGCGCCCAGTCAGCAACCCTGATAGATCTCGTGTACAGTAATAACAAGAATTTATCAGTATATGTAGTTAATGAATGTAATATCACTATCAGTGACCATGAAACGTTGATATGAAACTATGATTTAAACTAAGCAGCACTTTTAAAGGAGACCGTGTCAATGAAAATAAAAGTACAAATAAAGTACTCCTGGACAAAATAAAAAATCAGTTAAATGAAAAATGCCTGTGGTTACCTAATTGCACTGACGTCCAAAGTCAAGCACAAAATTTTTGTGATAATTTTAAATTGGCAATTACTGAATCTACGAGTGTTATAAAGAGTAATGCATCATACGTTAAGCCCTGGCACGGACATGTTAACATAAACAATAATATGTAAAGCCATACAAAAACGTTTTATTATGATTGAATCAAATCACAATTAATTATTGATGTGTTTAGTCGAAAAATTATCTTCTTGCAGTGTGATTATCAATATGAACTTTAAAATCTTTTGACATCCCCATTCCCTAGTAGAGCCTTGGAACATGTATTTAGGTAGTTACAAGCCTTCATACAATCACTCAGTCATGTGCATGCCCCAAGCATGCATGCAATTATAAGAAGTGGTCAACATTTTACACCTACTGTATTTAGTATTTACGCGTTTATAGGTCGCCCTCAGGTAATGGCAGCACCCCATTTTTGACCATTCAAATTTTAAAAAGTACTTTGCATGTTGTATTGGCCGCACTTGTTATTTTAGCCAGCAAAAATATTTTAGGAATAAAACCATTGATTGCAAAACAGTCAATGAATATGTATGTAAACAACCATGTAAGTAAAGAAACCATTTTAATGCAAAGTTATTGTAGAGTGTTGACTTTCCATGTGCAAGGTCGCACGGCTAATGTCAGGCACACCCACAGCTGGCAAATACTTGTCAAGATCTAGGTCAACGCACTCAGTCATCGCGTCAAGTTGCTTGGAGTGAAGTGTGTGTGAGCAAGAGAGCGAGAGAGACAAGAGTGAGTGAGCAAGAACAGGGTTGGGAATTCCATAGTGACCACAAGGGGGGATGGGGAGGGGTAGATCTGGTTGCGTCTTCTGCCAACAGGATGAACCAACGAGCAGTGTTGTTCCAGATAACCAAAAATATTATCTAGATAAAGATAAGATACTCTTCCTAAAAAAGTATCTAGATACAGATAATAGATAATGGACATGAATTGTATCTAGATATAGATACATATACTTGCAATGTATCTAGATAATAGATAATAGATACTTTTACAAAAAAATTCGGCGTAGACCCAATTCAATTTTCCGTAGCACGTTTCAGGGTTATTGTCTAGGAGGCTGTATAGTATTTATATTCTGACCTTAAAGTCCAGTAGTATGTTAAACTCGTAAGGTTCGGTTTGGAACATAACCCATTTTATTAGAAGAGAGTAGCCCTACTTACCTGGCTGAAAAGGCATGCAACAATAATATGATAGAATGTTTTACCCTACAAAGGTACAGTACACACAATAAGGAATTACAATGCTAACAAAAATATTTTACCAGTTGCATTATTTGGAGGCCTAAATGGAACAGGGAAGGATAGTTTGACTGAAATGTTGGGGATATATTTTTTTTAAATGGGCCTTTTTAAAGCTAAGTTTGCTTTAAACTTTCAGAAAGTTCATGTTTGTTAACTTATAGGCCAACTTTTGAAAAGTTCAAGTTTCACGAACTAAGCTTACGTTCGTATTAAGTTTTTTATAAAGTTCAAATAAAAAAGAACTTTTTCCCTGGTCAAGTTAAACGAAGACATTGCGAAGGGGAAGACAAACGTTTTGGATGAGCGAAGCGAAGACTTCAATTTCACTAACCCCCCAAAAAATTAGCTCGGGTGTTTTTTTGTTTGTTTCTCTGTCTGTTTGTTCGCGCTCTACCGGCCAAATGGCCTATGCGATCTTGATGAAAACTGAAGGGGACCTTCGAAAACTCTGAACTTAGACTTGCCACGTTTTTGGGTTCAATCGAAGAAATATATCTCATGAATATCGTACTTTGACGATTTTTTACGATTTTTAATGCGATATTTTCGTGATATTTGGCTCGCGACTGGGTTGGCTCGCGACTGGGCAAACGACTACTCCGATCTTGATGAAACTTTATGGGAACGTTTGAAATCTTTAAAATTATTTATAATATGATTTTAGGGACATTTAAAGAAATACTTTGCATAGAAATCGTACTTTTAAGATAAAATAAAATAAAAATAATACAATATTTTCGTGATGTTTGGGACGATTCTGACCAAACGGATGGGGCTACAACGTTCATATTTTACATGTACATTAAGATTATAGTGATGTTCTGCCTTTTGAAAGAAAAAGTTGAAAAATTTGCCAAAATTCATTGAAATAAAGGTTTTAATAAAAGCCTTTTGTAGGTGTATAATTAACAAGTAATATCAAGTAACAAGAGAAACTTGACAATAATCACCTACAATGCTTACAGAAGCAAGTCTTTGGGCCTCGAGATTTTTGCATTCTATTGTTATCCCACGCATACTAAAAACTTATAAAAAGCTCACCTATCAATGCGACTAAAAAAAGCGTTCGCGAAGCGCCCTAGTATTCATTAAGTCGCAATTGAAAACAATGAACATATTTTGCTTACAAAAACCACATGTGAAAATGCTAACAGATTGAATTGCGATCTATGTTTTGTCCAATCTTAATCTTCCCATTGAAAATCATGATTAAAAAAACAAACACTATTTTAGACGACTTGTTAGCATTAATTGATACTTGATTCTGATTTTTTGTATCTGTTATCTAATGTGAAGATTCAGATAATAGATAACAAGAAATATTATCTGAGATAAGATAATAGATACTTTGAAATCATGTTATCTAGATAAGATAATAGATAACACAATGTTATCTAGATGATTATCTAGATAACATTATCTAGATAACGGCACAACACTGCCCACGAGCGGCAATCGATTGATTAGTTTATTGTAGGGGTGTGTGAATCCAATTTATAATTTCGCATCCGAATCTCAAATCCCAAGCAAAAAATTAGCAAATCAGAATCCAAAATTGATTTACCTCATAAGGAACAAGCAACATAAAGAAATGCCATAATTTCATGGCCCCGTGCTGTTTTTAATTGTTTTTACCACATTTTCAAGACTCCGTGACATCTTCAGCCAAGCAACACTTCATCCATCCAGCCTTTTCTGCATGCAAAATATTTATCTCGCGCAGTAGGCATATCTTATCTTTTGGCACTGTTCTACTTTTTAAAACAACATCGCGAGAAAACATCTTGCTGTAATTTAAGAGCACATTAGTAGACCTAAACATAACATATTATATCCGCTGGCCAACGAGTTTGGAGATGGACATCATTCAAGTAATGCATACGCCTCGCCATGTGAAGCGAGACTGATGTGGACACAGCGCCCGCCTGTCGTCCGAGCCGGCTAGGGCTCGCGTGAGTGAGAGAGACAGAGCGCGCCGTACGGTTGTGCAACGCCTGCCAGCGGCGGGCGGGCATCTTCACTTCCCGTGGACGTGTTCACAAGTTGATCAAGACATTCAATTAATTACTTGCCGTTAAATTAAGTTTTATTGACTCTTGTTCGCATATGTGTACATAATACACGATACAAACAAATACACCTTTTTTAATTTTTGAATTTGCACTGTGATATTGGCCACCCTCGCGTTATGGCAGCACCCCTATTTTTTAATTTCAAATTTTTAAATATACCCACGGCCTATTTCAGCTTAAATACAGTAATCACAGCTCTCAATTAAAATTTAAAAGATAAATTACATTTTTTACAAAATCCAATTCTAAAAAATACGTAGGTTAATATTAAAAGTCAATCTAATAGCACCACCTTCAATCCATCAGGTAATTTACTAAAACTAGGGAAACGCCAAAGTCGTTGTTAAACGAGTGAGTGAGCCATGTGTTGAGTACCCGGTAACGTTCCCTTTCCTCCTCCTATCTAAGGCCTCCCTAGCCTATCATAGGCTAGATTGGCGCATTATGGCCTTACAGTTGACGTGCCCTTATACCAACTAAACTCAAAACCCTATTAATTATAACTATATAATTATTAAAATCAAACTTAAATGCAAATGTTCCCGGGTACTCACACATGGCTCACTCACTCGTCTATCAATGACTTTGGCGTTTCCCTAGTAGGCCTATAATCATTGCACAAACATTTGTGGTCACAGACCCTTTTTTCAACAGATACACCCCAGGCTAAATGGAACGGCCAGCTAGTGTACGACTCCTAGACTTAGTATAGATACTGACTCCAGCGTCAATGTAGGCTTATGAAAAATTAAAGACAATTTAGGTCTATAGCCAGACGAACAGAGAAAATGGTTTTTAGTTTATTTGGTTTCAGGGCGCGTTAACCGTTCGGTTATAATGCGCCACTCTAGCCTTAGTGATATAGGGAGGAAAATCCTATGCTCGTCAGTACCAGTCACGGGTAGGTGAAAGAAACGGGGGGTTCTCACGTCGTCATTGTCTTTGGCATCGTTCGTGTTATCATGGTCGTTGTCGTCGTCAAGGAGGTCGTCAGGGAAGGGGTAGAGGTCCCCGACGACGACTGCCAGAGGACGCATCTTTTCAGGGAGTAGTATATACTTCTCTATTATATACTTACCAGCTGATGTTTGCGAGATGGACTTTTCCTCGTCTCTTTCCTCGTCTTTTACGATTAGCAGAGCCATGCTCTGTGCCATAGATACTAATATAACCCCCTCTCTGTGCCAAATGCACGACCATACGACTTAGGCCTACGTAAAGCGTACACATATCTTGAATCTATGGCATGGCATAGGCTAGAATAAAGTAGGTGGTCTAGTCTACGATTTTAATTATACCTTTATACGGCGTAATACTGCGTAGGCCTATATATTGCGGTATTGTACTGTTTCTTGTGGATGGTCATCATTATTAATTAGTTGATAAATCTAAACGAGAATAATGACATTACCTTTAGAGAATGGCATATTGACATAAATAACAAATGAAAAGACACTGACTTCGAGATATTTAAACTGATAACGACTATCTGAATTGTTTTTATATCGCAGGCTGTGGCCTATTTTACAAATGGAAAATCTAAACAATTGCTACCGATATTTTAAAAAATCACATTTTTATTTATTGTAGGTTTAAATCGCAATGGATCTAGCTGATTTTGTTAACAGTTCTCAATAAACTCGTACCGGATGTCTGTTTAAAATTTCAGCGCAATCTGTTCAGCGATTCGGCTGATTTTCGATGCACATACACGCACGCAGAAAAACAATAAGGGCCGTTTAAGTCGAATGGAGATCACTCCGTTCGCTACGCTCACTCGTTCAAAAATGCAACACCAATATATTGACTGGGTCATTGGGTATCTAGTAATTTTATCAGTGGAACTTGTGGTGCAAATAATATCTTCTTCTTATGTCAAGTGTGTGCACCGTATCATTCCTTTCGAAGAGACGGGGGAAATCTATCACCACATACAACTTTAATAGGCCTACTCACCAAATACGACTTGTAGCAGAGATATTCTCGAATGGATGCAGCAATTAGCACTGGCAGTCGTTGGGTATCGGGTCCGTTAAACTCGCCGCCTGATGCAGCGTTGTTTTGCTTCATAATCAAGCTTATAGAATCCAGAGGGATCTGAAGGAAAACATGTCGTCACTTTAGAATGTGCATTCTTTCACATCTTGCATTAACAAGCACGTTTTACTAAATGTAAAATTGTAAATTATTTTAAATTATTTAAATTTTATTACCTATGTACATTTTTTTAAACAATGTTGATGTTAAAGTTTCATTGATTGCTTAACAAGTGGCTTGAGGAAGAAGCCAAAACTCAGGTTGGGATGGGTAAATACTAAAATAAATGTTTGCTAGATGTCAGATTCTGTCATATTATGTTATACAAGCTTCTCGTGATCTCAACAACATAAACAGCAATAATATGATTATTGTTTGATTTACTGTATTTACCGGAATAGAAGACGACCTCAAATTTAAAACGATCCCCTATTTTCAGGAAGTTAAAACTGGAAAAATCATATTCTCGAATTTAAGACGACCCATAATTTTAGGAAGTGTAAAACTGGAATTTAATAATATTTCAACATACTAAACTAAACTAAGAATATTTCATTGATGTAAAATGCAAACCCGGTCTCGGTCTGCCATTGCTTGAACGGAAATTAGGGATGACATCGATTCCAAAAAGTTGGAATTGATCATTGTGACCTAAAATCGATTCTGAATCGATTACACCAAAAAAACTTTTTAATTACTCTGGTGGTCTTCTTCCGCCGTTATCTCAGCAGTCTATTTCCACGGAGCCCTTGATGACGTCTTCCGACCGCCGAGCGTCTGTACTACGCGCCTCGAAAACATCACCCACCAAATTCGAAAAACATCACTATGATTTTCTTGATATGCAAATTTAAGAAGACCCCCAATTATTTAACTATCAAAAATGGAAATAAATATCGTCTTATATTCGGGTAAATACAGTAATTTTGAGAGAACTCAATAGTCACTCACTCACATTTATTAATTAATATATTTATAGACCAAAATTAATTCCCCTGCCGTTAACAATTTGAAAATGTTGGTGATATTCATTCGTTTCCTATTTCTAAATTGAATCCTGTAGCACTTATCCTATCATCTTACCTTGTTGAACGCCTTGCGGGCTGCCTCCACCTTCCTCGAAGCCAGGAAGTGTCGTATGAGAGCGTTAGTCTGCCACATGGCCTCTGCTCGCTGAGAGTCGTAGAACGTCACCCACTCCAGTGCTGATATCTTGTCGAGATCCACTTGGGTGGTCTCGGCTTGGAGGTCTGGCAGAGTGCTGGCGGACCCCCGGCCCCTACAAGACCACGTAGCCAATTAGGACACGATACAACAAGAAACATTGGCTATACTTGTTGAGGAATGGATATAGATAATATACAATAATAATAAATAGAATAGGTTTAGATTGGAGAAGGGTTGAAAGGTTGGGAAAGCATAGAGAACATAAACCCAGGCTGGGGGCAACAAAAAATTTTAAAGTTGTTTGAATGTTTGTTACCATAATCCAACCTGTCAACCCTTCTCCAATCTAAACTAAACCTGCCGGTTGGCCTTTTCCACACTTTGTAATAAATAGAGTAGGTTATGTCAATAATTGCCAATTGGCTAGAGCATAATAGGTGTGGGATAGGATCCAACAGGTTACCTTCGAGAAGCGATGGTGGCTGCCAAATTTGTTGATAATTCTTTTCTCCTTAGAGTTCAAGATTGAAGGTTGAAACGCTCTTGTGTTTTGTACATACTTTTATTATGTCTCTATTTATTAACAAATTCAGCAGCCATATCACTTCTCGAAGGTAGGGCCTAATCTGTTGTAGCCTATCCTATCCCACACCTAATATAATATATAGAAATAAGAATGGAATGGAGAAGAGACAAGATGATGCCCACGCCACCATACTTGAAAGATTAGGTAATAACTAAGTAATAGGGGCCTACAGGGTAGGCTTAGTCGCTTTGATTTACTGTCCCCTACTGAAAATCAGTTATATAACTGAGTGAGTACCGTACACTCTAAATACAATTTATTTATTTACATGGCAGAAGCGATTAATCGATTCCGGATCGATTCCTGCCTGCATCGATTCCAAATTGGAGGAATTGATTTCTCACTACACAGTTTAAACGTTTGCGCGTCGTCTTTTGGGGCGTGGCAGAGCGGTGAACCAAGTGTCTACTGTCCCTCCCTCTTCCGCCAGACGACGCAATGTTGCAAAATACATTGTTTTGTGACGTACGGCAGGGGAGACATGCCTTCACGGTCTCAGCAGAAAACGACCGCGGAAATATCGCCGCGTATCACGGGTTCCGCGGAAAATGGCCACCAAATAACTGAATTAACTGATTTTTTTCTTGGGAATCGGGAATCGATTCGTAGGTCACAATGTCGTCCCTATTAGGTAATATCATATGATGACTGATGGATGAGGTTTATTGGGAACATCAACAGATTGGGTGAACTACATTATCTGCCATTCTGGGCAATAGATGGTAACAAATACTGTTCTAGGATAGCTTTGATATACTATGATCTACTTCTCCCATTTAACATGGCAGGATGTATAAACATTTTTGGTGGCACTTTTAACCTCGCGGTATGATACTTGACTGGAGTGGATCCAACATCTTCTTTATCAACTAAGTTGGCCAATCAGAGTCCTCCATTTCGACCTGTGAAGCTGCTTGCTGTGGTGGAGCGGAATTCTACTAATGCGTACTAGATCGTATAGCAAAGCTACACAATAATATGTACTAGAATATTATTCTAGTACAGTATTTGATGATTGATTGATAATGAATGTGAGTGGATGGGAGCCAAACAAGAGAATGACTGATTAACATGTAGGCCTAAACCAACTGTACCTGATAATTTCCACGACTTCCTTCGTGATGGCTTCAATGTCCAGTCCGCACTCCTCTGCCACCTGGAGACACGCCATCTTCTCCTCGGGATCAGTCACCCCCACCAGATAGTTGGCATACCAGCGCACTTGGTCGGACCACGGGAGTATCTTCACGTAGCGAGCTACGAGACGGGGGTCACCCTGAGCCATTAGGACCTGGTAGGAAGATTCCACTTTCATCAGTTTATTATTTGCTTATTTGTACACAGTACACATTTACTAGGAAATCCGTCAGTTCAAAAGCCTCTTACAAAACTCTCTTTCTCAGTCAACGAGGTGAGACAAGTACTTCTCAACACTCGTCCTGGTGCGGCTAGTGGTCCTGATGGAATCCCTACTACAATTCTTCACCAGTGTGCTTCTTCGCTTGCTCCATCCCTCACTGCACTGTTTAACTTGTCAAACGAGTCCGGAGTTGTTCCTAACGATTGGAAAGTAGCTAACGTTGTGCCTGTCTACAAATCGAAGAATAGGTCAGATGTATCTAACTACAGGCCAATATCACTTACCAGTACGGTTTGCAAGGTAATGGAGCGTCTAGTTACTTCAGCCATTTATACGCACTTGGAAGTGAACAGTCTGATACCGCCTAACCAGCATGGGTTTTTACCTCGTCGATCATGCACAACTATGTTGACTAAGGCTATTGATGACTGGCAGCATACGCTTGACCAAGGAAAGACAAGGCAAATTGACTGCATTGCATTGGACTGGAGTAAGGCATTTGACAGTGTGCCACACGAGAGACTTCTACATAAGCTACACAATTATGGAATTCAAAGTGAGCTTCTTAATTGGATTACATCATTTTTAAAGGGCAGGTCTCAACGTGTAGTGCATGATGGAGCCTCATCATCATTAATTGACGTTACTTCTGGAGTTCCGCAGGGATCTGTACTTGGTCCTTTGTTTTTTACCATATTTATGATAGACCTACCAGATGTTGTAACGTCCAGTATTCTCCAATATGCTGACGATACAAACTTTGTACAGAAATATATCTACTTCAGAAGACGCAAAGGCTCTACAAGATGACCTAAACAGTATCCAAGTTTGGTGTGAAAACAACCAAATGTCACTTAATGTTAGCAAGTCACAGTTACTTCGAATCACGCGATCAAGAACCGGGCACATAAACATCGTGTATAGCATAAATGGAGATATAATACCGTGTTGCCAAAAGGTCAAACTACTTGGAATAATTGTTACTTGTGATCTGCGGTGGAATCTACATTGTGAGTATGTGCGAAACAGAGCGTCTAAAACTTTAGGATTTGTATCGCGCTCTCTAAAGGGTGGCAAGCCAAGAACCCTTCGCACCGCATACTTAGCGCTGGTTAGGCCAATTATCACTCATGGCCTACCAGCGTGGCATCCAACAACAAAGGACAATATGTGCAAGTTGGAAAGAATTCAAAATCGTGCCACCAGACATATTATGGGTTACAAAGAGCCTAGTGCCTCTACACGTCGTGGTCAATGTCGCCTTATCACAATTGAACAACTCATGAAGCAAGTGGACGTTTTGTTCTTCAAAAAGATGTTGACTGGCTGTGTGGACCTCGACCCATTCCATCGGGTGTCTTGGAACCTTCGGGATTCAAGACGTCACCAGGCCCAGTCCATCACGCCACCATTTGCCCGAACCAGCGCGTACATAAGTGGGTTCTACTGCCGAACTGCCAGAATTTGGAACTACTCCCTATCTGAAGAAATACAAGGACTTGGCATGTCGCCTTTCAAGAGAGCTATTAAGTCTTCTACATTATGATTGCTTTTTTGATATTATGAATTCATTGAATTGTTATTGTTTTTTTAATTTGTCTCTTCTATGTTTCTTTATGTTTTTGTTTATGTTGTTTATGTTTCTATATTCTATGTTTTATAAGCTTGTTTATTATCACAATTTGTTGTGTAGAGGCTGGCAGACACCTTGTGCTTGGGCATACTGCCCTTTTCTGCCAACCTTCCTACTAAGCTTTAGTGGAAAATAAATAATAATAATAATAATAATAATAAAGAAACTAGAAAGTATATTCAGTGAAACTGTCAAAGTTTTGAATGAAACATGAGTGTGGACAATAGGCTTTCGGAATTTCAAAATATATTAACAACTAGATAAGGAGACTCTATAGAAATATAGACTCTCCAATACTAACTAAAATTAATATTATATTACACAACCTAACACTTCGGGTTTCATAATAAATTACTAGGAAAACGCTAAAGTCCCGTCGCGTTGTTGAGCGAGCACCGGTACGTGCAACACGATCCGAGTACGACATTCCCATAATGTTACATACCAATAAGTCTTTAAGGTCTTGACCGATTTAGCTGAAAATTTGTAAAATAGGAGAGAATGTTGTACTTATTGACCCTGCAAAATTTCATAACGATCAGAACATTTTTTTAATTCTTTTTTTTATAACCAACGATTGGATTTTGTTCAAAAACTATACAGCAACCCGCATAGGTGGTATGTACATGTGTGCAAAATTTCAGGTCGATCAGAGAAATGGTGCAACCTGTATCGAAGCAGTACCTAACAGAAAAAAAAAAAAAAAAAAACAGACATTGGAGCCATAAGAGTCAAGTGGAGACGCTCGCTACACTCGCTCAATGACACCGAGTATCGATACCGAAAATTAAAACAGGCTCAATTTTCCTGCGATATCATATTGAATATTTGATAGGCCTATCATTGTACACCACCACCAAATACAGTTTATTCCAATAGGCCTAGTATGGTACCAGTAGTGATTAAAAATAAGTACCTAGGCCTAGAGATCCCTATATGTTTTGTTTTTTTTAGAGTTTAAGGTTTTAGATGCTAAATTGGTGAACACTTTTAAATGTCTCGCTCGCTACCCATTGATGATATTTTTATTTATCGGGTTGTTTTCAGCATATCATATTTCACGTCCTGAAGAAGAAGACAAAATGGTCTTTGAAACGTCAACATAAGAATATCATGTACCGGTATACCACCACTACAAAACAACCCGATAAATACAAATTGAAATATCATATAGGCCAATTATAATATTTAGTAAAATACTACATACCTATTGAGAACTAGTTTTAAATTTAGCAAAGTATTCTAACATTTTTTGTGGCTATTTTGCATTGAAATGTTCCTATAGTTCATCAATTTTACCATTAAAAGTGCAAGAAACACCAAAAATTTAGGGTTTTATTTTAATGGAAAGGAAGAAATGAATGATAAATATTCTAAATTTAAATGCTAAAAAAATCTTTAAACATAAAATTATCCTAATTTAATAAAAATGATTTTGCAGTGGGAGTAAGTAAAGAAATCACACGTATGCTAAAAACTTACAAAAAAGCTCATCCATCAACGGGGCTAGAAAAAGCGTACCCGAAGCGGCCTAGGCCTAGTTAAAAAGTGAAGTACATACCTTAACGTAAGCCTCAATGACCTGGTTCCCGATGTCCTCCTGCTGGATCTGTCCTAGATATCGCAGGATGATGACGATGTGCGCCAGGAACCGGACAAACTGCGGATTATCCTTCTCTTCTCTCTCCTCCAGCCATCGTTCCATCTCGACCATCAACCGAGGCACTTGGTTCATGATGAGCAGCTGCTGCACTCTGTGGGCGGGCTCTGAAGCCTCCGCTCGCACCACCGGATCTTTACTGGACGACAGCTCCAAGAATATGTCTTCCAGACTCAGGCTAGAAAAATTAAAGTCAAATAGCAACATTTTACAAAGTATGATGTCAAAAGTTTAAGGCATAGGCTAGTTTATTTATAATTGACTGTTTGATTTTATTTTTAAATATTTTACAAATATTGTTATTATGTGTTTTATATTGTTGAATGTGTTTTGTATATTCTGTTATTGTATTGTGTATATTGTCCAGGTGGTAGGACACTTTGTGTTATGGGGCTATGCTCTAATTATTACCTTCAGCAATGTGATTGTTAAAATAATGTCATGTTGGAATAAATAATAATAATAAAAAAATAAAGTTTGAAAGTAGAGTAAGCATACCGTAATATAATTTTACTATCTTGAAAACACTGTTATAATATTGGTCCTTAAATTACTACCATATGTACATTCTGGAGTAGTTATGTAGTTATTTATACTTGTGGATTCATCTAACATTAGAACATATACAGCAGATTTAGACTATTTGGTATGCTCCACAACATAACGATTGATTGATTTTGGTTGCTTAACGTCTCTATTTCTGCAATATTACTATAGAGTGAGACAATGAGTGGTGGTGTTAGATGAGGGTGAAGGACAATTACAAAACCATGCCTTATAGTGGGATTCGAACCCACGTCCTCTAGTGTCATACGCTTGGGACCTACGCCCCAACTGTATGAGCCATTGCGGACGGCAATTTATTGTTGCGTCAATTGGGCTCTGCACTGGTAGTGCCACCTTCGTACAAGCCCAAAGCGTAAGGCGTCTAAAAGATCCACGCGGCCGTGCCCAAAGAACTACAAGGAGTCATCCAGTCACGGCCTATGTTAATGATTCGTAGCAGTTAGGGCCGGTACTACGTTGGCGCGACCTGCGAAAAATCGTTGTGTGCAAAGCCCAATTGGACAAATCATTGACAATTTTACTTTTGAACACAAACTTTTTATACATGGTAGAAATGGCTGGCTTACAGATGCGTGGCATCACTCCTTCAAAGAACACTTGGCCCCTCTGAGACAAACGCGCTACTCACTTGTTCTGCCAGTAGCCGTCTGGCATGGCCACGTAGGACTTGGGGACAGACTGTCTTATCTCCTGCTCCACACGCACGTCCACCAGAGTGCGCATCCGAGCCCAGAGCTGGTCGTGCCACGTGCGGCAGACTGGCAACAGGGCCGCGAGGTTGCCACACAACGCTCCGTAGGTGGCACGAGCGTAGGTGGGGGCTCTCTTATCCGACGCCATCTTCCAAGCGCACATCTTCCAGATATCTCTGTAATACAGTTGTCATTATATATGTAGCACAGAAAAGATAACATGTACATAAATCCTAGAGTCTATTTGTTTCATAAGTCCTTCAATTGAACAGTTTGGATAATGTACAATCATTATTGACAATTGTACAAAAACTAATTATTTAGAAGTAAATCTCTCACTGGTAAAACTCTCAACCTAGGATATAGTTCAGGTAGGCCTACCGTTATTTCCATTTCTTACTTTATTCTACAAGTACATATTCAATTACAGGCCTATGCCTCTAACTAAGTTTTGACTGTACTCTGGTAACAAAAAATCAGATGTTTTTGTTGTTGTAGAGATTGTTCATATTTACGTCATTCCTTTAGGCTAGCTGTTTTGTTCACATGACATTTTCTTCAAAAATTGAATTTAGAAATCAGATCCCATAGCCTAGGCATATGAACAGCCTAACAGGTTGAGAAAGTAGGCCTAGGCATAAGGTAACATCATGGGATCTAAGATTGCGCAACAGAATGCCATGGAAACTGGAAAGTGTTGCTGGGAGGTACAAAATTCCAACCTACCTCCTTGGATTTCCCTCTATGGGAAACTTTATGCTTGTTGTTGACCCGTAGTTAGGATCGTGATGCAGTCGCCAACCTTCCAAGGTTGCAGCCCGCCATGGTTGGCCGCAGTGGATACACAAGTCTTGCGCTTCCTCCAGATGCCCACAGCGCACTTGGATAAACACCTGGCAAAAAAAAAAAAAAAATTAATTTCTGCCAAGATGTAAAAACAAGCTTTGTACATAATGAAGGAGTACCTAACTAAATAAGCTAGCAAACGTTCCACAATGAATGCTAGTTGAGAACATACAACATACCATCAAGGTTGTGCGAACCGTTCGAACAGACAAACCGAACCGAACCTTAAATCCGGTTCGGTTCGGTTCGAAAATTATTTTGAAAGTCGAACCTCGAACCGAACCTTTGAAATTCCCGCTTACGGAAAGCCACGCCTTCCGGAGCGACGCCTACAGCATCGACCGTTCGATACAAGTCTACCGCGGTCGCCGCTCGATAATCGAAAGTCGAATTAGCGCTGTAAGCAGTGCATATGCAACTTGCAAAATCTTAAATGGCGGATTTTTCTGACGCGTAAATATTTGGACACTGAGATAGCAGAAACGTATTTATTGTTGATGCTTGGTTGATTTCTTCAAGGCGAAAAAGATTATAATGGCATCGAGCTAATTTTATCGATCTACAATGATTTCAATTTCATCGAAAGTAAGTCAAAATTGTACTGGTAACTAAGCCTAGGTATAGTCATGGGCCATAATGCTTGATTTTGTCTTCACTTTTTTAGAAAGTGACAATTACAGCCTATGCTTACTAGTTTTTACTATGATTTCACGAAATCATTGTATGTTTTGTAGAGATGAATGATGACTTCCTTAGAGTGTAGTATGCTGGACCTTCTCAAAGAATCTAAAAATCGACTCCTATGGCCTAGGCGACTAACCAGCATGCAGGTTTTGTAACAGTAGATGCATAAGTAACCATATCATGTGATTGATGTGTCGTCAAGATTGGCTAAAACTTTGAATGCTTATTGGAGTATCATAATTTCCAACCTCTCCTGGTTCTAGGCTAGGCCTATGGACCTACCCTAAAGTTTTCAGCCTACATGATTAAAATACATCGAACGAACCCGGCAAGTTATGACAGAAGCCGGTTGTCTCTGCAGTGGATAAAATTATTGTCGTAGCCGGACCTAGCCCAGCGCCTTAGCTACACAGCAAGATTTGAATCAAATGAATAATTTTCTGCCAGACTCCCTTAAAAAAAAGTTTCGGATTGAGAGTACGCTAACTTGTAAATGCAGTTGAGGTCGTTCGAAATAAATCAGTTCGCACAACCCTACATACCATCAACATTTGATTCAGAATGAGAGACTAGATTAGACATTCCCCTGTTAGTAGGGTAGGAACTACATTTTTGTTTTAGTGTATAAATCCACTTTGTTTTTATTTACTACAATTCACTATGTAGCTAGGTCAAGGAAACAAACTTAGCCTAGCCCTTTGGATGGTTTATTTTCCCCTTACCGTTAACACTGGCTATTGAAGATGTCTTACATTTTAAATGAAAAACAAATGCCATTAATTCACAATTATGTAGTCACTAGTCAATTAAAGGTAACATAAAATTCTTCAAGAACAAAAAGTAAGAATAACTAGGCCTAACAA
Organism: Sweltsa coloradensis; assembly: GCA_024449915.1. Taxonomy (NCBI): domain Eukaryota; kingdom Metazoa; phylum Arthropoda; class Insecta; order Plecoptera; family Chloroperlidae; genus Sweltsa; species Sweltsa coloradensis. Next base: position 36,214 of record JAMZAV010001028.1, read on the forward strand.
CTTCTTCTCAGTACAAATTAGGGATGTCATAGGCTAACTATAGCTATGGGTTACATAAATTTATTTTATTTATTTATTTAACATTTATCCTATTCAGTTAAAAAACAGATTTACAAAGGAGGATTCAAATTTATTTTAGGTAATTGTTTGATGAACATTATCCTTTCCCCAACTCATTTGGGTAATTGTTTGTTTGATAAAATTATCATGACAGTGACAAAGATCTACCTACTATGTACTATTTAGGTAACCCAATTCCTAGAATGTCTGGTACCGGATTTGCTACCCTATGACATCGCTAGTAAGAATAGAGAGAATTCTTTTTTAAGCTATACAAAATAACAATTTGAATTGTTGATAAAATCATGTTTGTTTACAAATTTATAATTGGTACCCACAATTTAGTATCTACAAAATACTAGTATTTTATTTGCCAGTAGCTCCTAGTAAATTGCTTACCTTACAAAGTGCCTCCACTGACCTGTTTCATGAGCCTGTCTTCGTCCTCCATGTCTAGGTCGTGCAGAGGGCGGTTCTGACGTAACGGAGCATCCGGATCCAACTCTGTGACTATCGGGCGGCTACTTCGGAACGGAATTGAAGAGGTTTTGTTCTAAGGAAGGCAGCAAACATTATTGATTGATTGGTGTTGGCTATTTACTATACACATAACTTCAAAAGTAACAAATGTCAATACTACAGTATAGTTACATTAAAAAGGTTGTCAACAAGTTATTTTAATAATAAGCTTCTCCTGTTATCAGGGCCTGTATTGCAAATTATTAGTGGCAGTCGTATTAGTAATGGGATGAATTTGACATTCTATTCTTTGTTTCATTGAGGAAATCTCAAAGTTTATTAGGTAGTACTTTACATTCCACTAATCATAGTGACTGATTAGTAAATAATATGATATACTAGGGGTGTGAGAGTACTCGATTTCTCGATCTTTCTCCGCGCGGAAAAATTAAAAGAATTTCGTAAGTTCAAGTAGGTATCCAGTTTTTATAGAGTACAGAATGTACTTCGTTCTCGCCGACGTATCTGTTTGCCGGTAATGTGATTATATGGGTTTTTTCTCAACCCTGCTTACTTGTTGAGACAGCATGCGCTAAGTCGCCGCTGAGATTAGTCATTGAGTATTTTTGGATGAGCGATGCAAAGACTTCAATTTCACCAACCCCCAAAAAATTTAGCATCGGGTGTTTTTTTTTTTTGTGTGTTTGTTTTTCCGTCCGTTTGTTCGCTCTCTACCGGGCAAACGGCATATCCGATCTTGATGAAAATTTGAGGGGACCTTCGAAATCTCTGAACTTAGACTTGCTACGTTTTTGGGTACAATCGAAGAAATATTTCTCACGAATATTGTACTTTTACGATTTTTTTCGATTTTTAGTGCGATATTTTCGTGACATTTGGGCCGATTCTGACCAAACGGGTGGGGCTACAACGTTCATATTTCACATGGACATTAAGGTAATGGTGATGTATTGCTTTCTGAAAGAAAAAGTTGAAAAAGTTATCCAGAATATATAGAAATAAAGCTTTTAATATAAGTTTTTTGATTTTTTGTACAATATTTTCGTGCCATTTGGGCCAATTCTGACCAAACGGGTGGGGCTACAACGTTCATATTATACATGGACATTAAGGTTATGGTGATGTAGTACCTTTTGAAAGAAAAAGTTGAAAAAGCTAGCCAGAATTCATAGAAATAAAGCTTTTAATATAAGTTTTTTACGGTAAATAATACCAATTAACAAGAAACAAAAGAAACTTGACAACAATCACCTACAATGCGTAGGCAGCAAAACAAAGCACTTGCAAAAGTAAAGATATCCCACGCAAACTAAAAACTTTAAAAAGCTCATCCATCAACGCGGCGGGACTTTAGCGTTTTCCTAGTATTATGTAATTGCTTTGTTATGATTCAATCCATCAGAGATCAGACCATATGTTCTAGAATTCCAATTTATTTTGAATGCAGTAATAAAATAAAACCTCTCTAGTAGGTTCGCGTAGTTACACGCAAACTTTGTAGGCACTGTTTATTTACAACTGACAGTCAAACGTGTTATTTATCACACATATATTCTTTTAATGAGGGCCGAGAGTGTTAGATGAGTAATGACCTTCCTGATTTCTTGTGAAATTTGACGACTAGGCATGATGAAATATCAGCACTGTGCTTTATATCAGTTGGCAGCCGGCCAGCTACGGTGCTTTCCATCCTACTCTTACGCTATGCAGTTCAGGGAATCATGCTGTAGCCGGCACATGACCTTCATAAAAAATACACGTTGACGTGGCCCAGTTTCTTTCTCCATGAAAAGAACAACACAAAAAAATCTTTGTAGGTCTATGTAAACTCCCGACTGAAATAAAGCTCGTGATTTTTAGGTCCCTTGGTTTACTTTATATCAGGATGTAGTGGACACAACCAAGTAGGCAGACCTAAACCTACTGGATCATCTACAGGTAGGGTAGGGTCTTTTCTATATTTTTCAAAAATTAAAGGCATTTTGAAAAAGCTTGGCTCGAAAATCAAGTTTTTTTTTAATACTTGGCTCGGCTCAACTTAAAAATCCTAGGCTCGCACACCCCTATAATACTATACGTAATTGTACCCAGGCAAATAGTAGATTTGTTAAGTCTTCCTACCTGAAGCTGATGCAAAGTATTTTCCCATGCGATTGTTTTGTCCGTAAAGAACTGTGGGTGAGAAAACTCATCCGTCTGCTGTTGTTCGAGGGCGTTCTGTTCCAGCCAATCAACAACAACTTGGCACTGAAATAGAAACAGGAAAGTGTTATCTTTAATACAGGCCTCGAGTCCACGACTTAACTAATGTAAATGTTTAAATATTGTTTTATCATTGAAAAAATTAAAAAGGACCTAGCATTCTAGTGCAGTGGAATTTGCTTGCGTGAAAGGGTTCATGTGTGCAGCGGAATAAAATAAACTCGTACCTCTAGTATCTCCTCGTTGGCCTTCATCATTCGCTCGGCGGCCTGCTTCTCGCTCAGCCAGCGTGGTGGTACGTCGTCTACCGCCATCTCATCTTGGCGGGCCGGACGGTTCAAACGGTTCTGGTAGAGACAGTGCACCAGTCGCCATGTGTTACGCTCGTTCTCCAGCCACCACATGTTCTGCGATGATCCCAATAGCACGATTAGTTCACGTTACATGTACTGGCTCACTTAGCCAGGACTGGAGACACTGAAGGTAGACATTAATACATTGGTCTTCTATCATCAAGGATTTATTTATTTATGCCTTGCTTCTTTAACAATTTTACAGAGTTTGAAACACTCTTTTAGATTAAGACTAAGGCTTACTTTACAAAACAAACAGTATAATGGCAAAGTTTATAAGGTAATTAAACAGAAAAGTATGTACATGTATTAGGTATTTTAAATTCACTCTAATCCAATCTCTCTCTCTATATATACACATTCACACTTGTATGGTTTATGTTGTTGTCTTGCTACAATATATTCATGACTACTTTTTTCGAGTAGATCGAGTAAGTGTAGGCAAATTATTACTAAATTATCTTGAAACACCAAAGTTTAGTGGCCGCTGTGGACCACATTGTAAAACTATGTGAATAAAGTCGCAAGATAAAATCAAATGGCACGATGAAGCAATTATTGTTGTATTTATTTTCACATGAATATACAATCATGCACAATTAAAATATGACACCTTAGAGTTTTATTCACTTAAACCTACCTTGAGATTTAAAAAACATGTGGTATCTACTATCTAGTGATATTTTATAAGTATTTCTAACGAACGAATCGTAACACAGAACACATTTATCTTAGCAATCTGTACTCGAAACAATGCAACCATGTTCACAACACATTTTCCCAGCAACATAACGTACAAATAAGTTATAAAATAAAAAACATAAATCCTTTTCTACGTGCAGTGAAGTAAGAAATTAATAAACAATTCATAACGATTTCGCTTTTACAGTTTTCATGTATTTCTTTTTATTCTAAGTTCTCCCATAATTTATCCGTAGTATTATTTTGTGTCACGATGCAGAATAAAGGACGATGCAAGGACATTCGGCGAGTTTGTTATTGTAACACAACTGGAAACCATTGTTTGCACTTGTAAACATACGTATCGCGAGCTACTGAATACGCCGGCTCAGTCTCGTTGCCTGCTCTCTGCGGGAAGGCAGGCGCGCGAGGGGAAATCCCGGCCGTCGAAACGTGCGTCAGCGGCGATGCACTAAGGGCCCCTCCAGAGGTAATATAGTAAATCCTCCTAGGTCAAGTCTTTACCAATATTAGTGGCATAAAATAATATATATATATGATGACTGGTGAAAGATCACTGATGATCGATTGGTCATTTATTTATGGGATGGCCTATCTACCTAATCTTTTCTATCGATCGTAACTGATCTTATCCTTCATAAAGTCTTTAAGCCCTATAGTACTATTCTTTTCTATGAGGATAGTCCTCTGGTCTTATTGAGGATCTCAATAGGCTTTTGTCGTAAGCTGTCAGGGAGTTTATTGTACAAGACTGATCCTGCATATATGTGGGGCTTCTCAAGTTTGCAAGTTTAATAGTGAAAATACGGAATTTCCTAAGTGTAAGAAAGGTACAAAGGGGAAGAAGGGACAAGTTGGAGGGTTTGGGGCACAGCCCCAATTTTTTTGACCAAGTCATCTTTAAAGCATTTCTAGCGTTAAGATTAACTTCTTACCTGAGAATAGCTAGTTAAAACCCACATTATTCAAGCTGGGAATGGGTTATATAAAAAACTTCATCAACAGAAAATTTATGAACAACTTTGTGATGATAAAGGAAGCATCAACAGGTAAAGAAATTATAAATTCATTGTGCAAGTTTGATTTTTTACAGTTTGTATGCATGTATTTGTGGTGGTGTCATCGACTTCGACGTCCCTGCATCCTCCAGTCACTCATTTTTCGAGCCGCCGAGCATAATACAACAAACTTGACTGGCGGGGAACAAGGTCACCGCCTCAATGCACGGCAAGCCTGCTAAGATTTACGTCGCGGGTGCAGGCTCGTAGGGGGTGTTGGCGAGGGGAAGGCGAGGGGAGGGTGGGGCTAGACTATCCCAGCACGGCGACCACAGCTTTCCACTGGTCAGAGCCGAGAGGACAAGGCGGGAGTTTATGAAATTTCAAATTTTTAATTAATAACTAAAGTTGAATTTACACAATTTGGAAATACGGGAAAAGTGGTTCCCGGGTCGAGTTGATACGGGAAGCGGGAAATGACTGGAAAATACGGGAATTCCCGGGAAATACGGGAGACTTGGCAACCCTAGGCTTCTCATATGATGCTAGTCTGTGTGATACCATAAATATATATTTCCTCCTCCTTGTGTTGTAACTATTTATTGTTGTTTCTTGTTACCAAGTTCTCTTTTATGTTTTTTAAAAGTAGCCAAGCCAATCAAGTCGAAACCAATGCCGGCTTGTCACAATTGAAAAATTCTTGAAGAAAATGGATGTTTTGTTTTTTAAAAAGATCGACAAGCTGTATGGACCTGAACCCATTTTATTGTGTATCTGGAACCTTCGTTTTCCAAGACGTCACCAGGCCCAGTCCATCACTCAACCATTTGCTCGTACTGCTGCATACTACCTTAGTGGATTCTGTACTGCAGAACTGCCACAATATGGAATGACAAAACTAAGACTAAGGAGGAACAAGCTACACACTTCTTTTTGGCATTCAAGAGATCAATCTACTTTACAACATTGTGATTAGATAACCTTACAATATCTTAGTTATTAATTCATTGCCAATATTTTGTTACCTAACTTGTTATTTGTTTCTTACAATTTGTGTAGGGCCTATCCTCATTCCTCACAATGTATTGTGTAGATGCTGGCAGACACCTTGTGTTTGGGGCATTCTGCCCTTTTCTGTCAACCTTTCTAGGTAGGTACTTAATGGTGGAGAAACAAATTTAATAATAATTAATTACACTTAGTAATAGCTCTGATGAATCCATCTTCGATTCCGTCTCAGGCAACATTATAGTACAATTGACACCTTAGGACATTCTTGCAGTGCAGCTGATATATTTTCTTACCTGCTCTTGATCCGCTTTCTTCTTAACCTTCTTCTGCATATTTCTCATCACGTCAATGGTATCAGAACAGGTCTGGACAAGATCAGACACTATGTCGTACAGCTCTTCGGTATGGCTAGTGTCCTGAAGGACTTCCATGAAGCCGGTGTACAACCGGTCACTCACTGAAATCATACAGTGTCTTCATTAACCCATCTAGATGTTTTGACGAGTGTGACTCGTTGCTGGCTAAATTTAGTGACATTACAAATTATAAAATAAATAAAAAATGTGTGAATCACATTGCTGGGACGGGTGTGATTTTTTTTTACATTTACATTTTATTTTACTTACACTGAAAATCAGTTGTGTGACTGAGAGGGTAGACTTTACATACGGATTCATTTATTTTATTTATTTATTTTATTTATTTATTTATTTATTCATGCTTGAAAATCCAAAGGGGGTGGGTAGTAGGGTGGGCCGAAAAACAATTTTTTTTAAAAGTCGTAATACCGCGGAAATGTTGCGAATTGTGAAGACTAAAAAAATGAAAAAAAATAAAAAAAATCGGTTCATATTTTCCGGTCGCGCATGTGCTCTAAAGTTTTCCAAAATTTGGAAAAAAAATCATTTTTACGATAATTTTTAATATTTTTAACATAGAAGAAAATTGAATATTAGAAGAATTCGAGCTATTACATTCGGGAAGAGGCTAATTTAAAAATGTTAAAAATTATCGTAAAAATGTGAGTTTTTCAAAATTTTGGAAAAGTTTAGAGCACATGCGCGACCGGAAGATATGAACCGATTTTTAAATTTATTTTTTTATTCTTTTAGTCTCCACAATTCGCAACTTTTCCGCGGTATTACGACTTAAAAAAAAAAAAAAATTGTTTTTCGGCCCACCCTACTGTGTAGGGACAACAGTGGAATATCGAGGAATCTACAACTTAAGGACTTCTCCGCTGCCGAAGACTGAATATTAAAGCAAGGTGGTACAACCGGAAAGCTACCTACATCCAATAGGGACCAAAAGCCACACTGGACAAAAGTCGCCATCTTGACGAACTTTAGATATAACTTTAGGATAGATATAGGCTTAAAGAAATACATTCCTATAATATATATATAGATAACCTACACACTGATGTACACCCGGAGACATAATTAAATCAAGAGGTCTGGAAGATCAAGATACCTCTTTCGCCGACATCGCGTGGTCAACTCTCTGTGTACGTGATTTGTATTGCCCTATGAACTGCAACGAACGACTTAAATAAAAAACATGGATCGGCTATAAAGAGGTATCTACCAGACCTTTTGATTTAATTATGTCCCCGGGTGTACACACTGATACACTTCTTGATGTATTTTTAGTTACAGATGTCTCTTCAATCTTGTTTGAAGACAGTCACCTCACAAAGTTTTAAATTCTTGGGGTGAAAATTGAAGGTCAAAAAGTGATCCAGTAGGCATGTAAAAATTTGCTGGATATGGTGATCAAGCAACTTGTAAACATTGTACTAAGTTGATCAAGCTCATCCAACTGTCTTAAAAGAGATCAATTTACAGAAAGAACAATTAGGGTAGGTAGACTATAGTTTATTATCACCTGCATTCCAGGGCTCTCGCCCTTTGATTGTCGTGATGGTTGCTGCAGTCGAACGGTCTAAGTTTCTCAACTCCCAAGATTGTACGGCTAACGAGAGGTCAACACCTCTACCATACATACTATGCCTGGATGGCCTGGCACTTGGGGTGGGGAGAAAGCTCATGTCAGATTCCATACTGTCATCTGAAAGATTATACCATATTGTAGGAGGTATTAGACACATAACACGTTCTTTAAACTACCGGTAGGTACTTAACCTTTTTAAAAGTAGGCTATGCCCATTTATAACTGAGCGTGGGTGAGCAGCGTGCAAGTAAAGCCCGTTTAAAAATATTTTAAAAACAGTCTTGATGTAATTGAGTTGTCTAGAAAGTAGAAACTCAAGACAGGCATGCATCGAGCAGGAGATTTACTGTGCAGCAGTACTAAGCCTACCTATCAGCTATTGATAACATTTTCAACTAGGCATATTTGGTCAATCTTATGAAATTAAGAGTCTTCACTAGACAAATATGACCTTGGCACGCCCGTACGCACTCAAATTCAGATGTAGGTACAACGCTCTGGAGAAAAATTGAAACGACATACGTGAATTCTAAAATGCACAAGACACAGATATTTTTATGCAGAAGAACATAAAACAAACAGAATTGCTTTATGTAATAAACCCTACTGTTCACCATTGTTAAGCGTAAAGTCAATGCGACGGGAGCAACCTCTTCTTTTTCCCGTTGCGTCGACTTTATGCATCGTATATATAATACCATATATATATATGCGTGGTATGTAGTAGGGTTTATTACACACATCAATAATGTTTGTTGCATGTTGTTCAGCATAAAAATATCTGTGTCTTAGTGCATTTTACAATTCACGGATGTAGTTTCAATTTTTCTTCAGAGCGTTGTAGTACCTACATCTGAATTTGAGTGCTTACGAGCGTGCCGTTTACATGTCTGTCTCGTGAACACTCTTAAATTAGGCATTTAGAAGTCTTTATTTTTGCCATGTTTTGAAACCATAGCCTACATGCATGGACAGTGAAATGCAAGCAACAAGTATTTTCAGTGCTGGAGGCCTATGCATTGACAATTATGTGTTTTGAAATTCAATGATGTTTTGTCAACAAATTAACAGAAGGCCTAGGGCCTAACTAATTTCATTAAATTATTTTAATATTTCAGCTAGGGGTAGGCTAGTCACGATTTTTTTCTACAAGTCTAAATTATGGAAGAACTCATTTTAGGGGTGGCTTCAAGTTCAAAGGCCTACCCTCCTTTTCTCTCACTTGTTATATCTAGTAAGGTTAATATTGTAATTTTTGTTATAAGTTGGTAACTTGATTGTCCTGAGAATAAGGTAGGGCCTACTACTTGCCTACCTTTAAGCTACAGGAAGAAGAACTGGTGAGGGTATGTTTCAGAGGGAAGATAAAAAAAAGCTATTGTCTAGGCCCAAGATCACAGTTTTTGTTTGTTCAGTAGGAATTACCTACCGGTACTACGTATTATTATTTGTATTATTCAATTGAACATGATTGTCATGACTCTCACCTGCTTCCATATTTAAAAATACTCTTCTTTGTGGTGTACTAGGATTTATCGACTTGCGAAGTACGCTCTTGCCGGAGCTATTCAAAGCATCATCTAGCAACCGCACTGACCTCTCCAAATCCATGTTAGTCTGATCCATGGCTTACAGGCAATAGAGATTACCGGTACTCAACGATCAAAAAGCCAATTCACCAGCCTACAAAAAAAAATACCTAATTAATTACCTAGACAACTAAGCATACCATGTCAGATTATTATAGACCTAAAAATGAAACACCACAACACACACACAACAGGCCTAGGATACAACCATTGCTACATGCAAGGCATCAGGTCACATTTACTTTGTTTACATGGGAGACTGAGTCCAGTATGGAGTAGGCCCAGGTGACAGTTGACTAAAACTCTTATGCCTTGCAATATATAAAGGGCTAGGCCCAAGTGTTGCCCTAGCCTGCACGCATCCTCATGCATGCGCACTTGCTTTATGTTCACAGAGTCTAGATTAATAAGGGCCACGGATAAACATCTAATAAGGCGGTATTGTGTGTATAAATAAATAAAATAAATAAAATAAATATATAAATTGTATTTAGAGTCTGCCCACTCAGTTATATAACTGATTTTCAGTGGGGGACAGTAAATTAAAGCAACTAAGCCTACCCTGTAGGCCCCGACGCAATTGATGAGTGAGCGATAACCAACCAAAGATCAATATTTTTAATAGGAAATATAGCAATCAGTGGTATGGATAGTGCGAACACCCGCGGATCAACGCCAGAATCAACAAGGCCGATTCAGAACAACTCTAAATTTATTATGTGCTTCGTTGCTAGGACGGCTCCAAAGTCACCGTTTACAAACTCCTAAGACACGAACCGATGGACTTAAGTCCATATTAAAAGTTAAAAAACTTCTGATTTTGGCGGTAATCGAACCCTGGACGTTCTGCATTGGAAGCAGATACGCTAACAACAAGACCAACGAGCTACACAATAGAATAGAATCGAAATTGCACCAAGTACCGCATAAATAGACCAACTACAATCTTGTCAAGATTTTAAAGCAGGGGTAGCTGGGGGCTGGCTGCCGGAGGACCTTTCGCGAAAGGCGAATTTTTAAGCCATATTACAGTTATTTCGTCATGTTTTAACTGTAAAATGGCAGCTCCATGGATAAAGGTTTTGTTTATGAAGGATAAACACTTAGTTTATGCATTTACATGAAGTGGATGCATCTGAACATGAAGCGGATGCATCTGAAGGTTTAAGTGCAAACCAGCATGGTTTCAGGAAAGGTAGGTCAACGCAAAGTGCCTTTCTAGCATTTACAGATTTTATCTATAAAGGGATTGACAAACAGAATGGTAAGGTTGGAGCTTGTTGTTCTTAGGAAAGTGTTAGATAACAGTACCGTATTTTATCTCTTTTAATAAAACCAAAAACCAGGTATAACAAAAGTCCTTATTTGTTATCAATTTTAGCGGATTACTTTTTAAAAAGAAAAATGTTATCAACCTTGCAAAATACAGTTTAAAAGTATTCAATCTTTTTTGTGGAGTAGGTACCCCAAGGATCAATATTAGGTTTCTTTTCTTTATTCTCTACATAGATGATATATCTACTAAAATGGCCGGAATTAATTATATTATATATGCTGATGACTTGGTCTTTTATTTAGAAGGTGTGGATGTCGAAGAGATCGTAAGACGTCTTCAAGAAGTTCTCAAGAGGATGGATGCTAGTTTAAATTTCTAGAGTGTATGAATTTTAAATATCTTGGAGTTTTCTTAGATTGTAATTTAAATTTCAAGAAATATTATGAATATGTATGTAGTAAAGTATCATCAGCAATTGGAATTATAAGTAGAATGAAGAGGTTTGTAACTGAAAGAATGTTGAGGTTACTTGATGATTCTTATTTATTCACTCTGTTATTGATTATTGCTTAGTGGTTTGGGCAGTAAGACCTTCTACTCAGTATGTTGTACTCCAGAAGAGAATTGACCATTTGTTTGATTCGATTCCTTTGAGCCAAGATTTGCAGTCTGATTGTTTCACGATTGAGGAACGGATGAAGTTTAGCGTGCTGGTAAATATATACAAAGTATTGAAAAGTATGTATTTAGGTATGCTACCCAATATTTTTCAAATTGTTGATCGTGATAGAAATTCTATTTTAATGTACTCATTGCAAGTTCCTAGCAGGGGTGTCGACAGGATTTTTCGCAGGGGAAGGCACGGAGGTTAATACATAAACAAATAATTTATGTGCAATAGATGTAGTAAAGTTGAAGTGTATGTAGGTAATTAGATGACTTTTCAACAGATTCTTTAGGCCTATGCCAATTGGTTTGAACATGAAGTTTGGCGGTTATGTTGGTCATTAAATTTCATACAAGAGCAAGATATAAAAGCACCATGAACTTTTGGTCTGAACAACGTACACAGGTTTTTCAAAGTGGTCCGCGAGTGACACCGGAGTAGGCAATAACCATGGATATAGTGATAACCACGCTAGCCGAAAATTCCTCTTGCCTACGGCGTCTGATGAAAAGTCATAAGTAGATGGTGCTGTCCACGGTTTCTCAAGGTCTTTTTTATTTTAATTGGTTTATTTCTTAAAATTGTGATCATTTAAATGATTGCCTACATTGAGGGGGACGAAGGACTGAGACTGAAACGGTGTTGCACATGTAGATGTCAAATCTTAAAACGAAACAATACTCTTTCCTAACAACATTGGCAAGTCTTGAAATGAACTAACCCAAACACTGCATTTGAATTACGTTAAGATACGAATTAAAACAACTAAGTAGGCATAATCGATCCAACTTTCAGCTATTAGCTGGGAACAGAAAACATCGCCTGTGTACTTGCCGCTAAATTTAAAAGTGGGGTAAATTACGTAAATTTAATTCCTGAATTGCTCATGCCCCTGGTTCCTAGATTAATTTTTGAAGTATTTACAAAGTCATTTTTGTACAGAGGCGTATCCTTTTGGAATTCAATTTCTTATGATATTAGAAAGTCAGTTTACTGAGCCAGGAATTGAACAGTTTAAAAGTAAAATTGAAGCAATGATAATGAATCAAAGAGTAAAGAAGAATTGATTTTCACTATTTATTTGTGGGTCATTGTCTGTGTGTTTGTGTAATGTGAATTGATCTTCATAAGTTCTTATTTATGATTTTGCTAGGTAGGCCTATTCTCAAATGTTTGTTCATCAATAGGCTACCCCAAGTGCGACGCGGGAAACGAGTTCAGTGCATTTGCAGTGCACGGGCCCATGGTTACAATGGCTCGGGATTTTTACACGCTAATATCTTCTTAAATAGAATTATTTAAGAAATCTGACTTATGATACGTGAAGCAGGCATCATTTATGAATCCAAAGCACATAGTCAAACATCGTGAAACGTCCTCAAATTTAAATAAATACGAGTTTAAGCCGAAGTGGTCGCGTACAATGTTGCCATTTTCATAGAAAGAGAGATCTCAAGCGAAACGAATAACAGAGATGGAAGATGCATGCATGCGCATAAACCAGTTTCCGCCCGTACGTCGTCTCTTTGTGTCGTCTGCTCTGCTGGCTAGTGTCCGCGCCTGTCTGTTTTCTGTTTACATATTTTAGTATTTTTCTCTGTAATGACTGTATTGTTTTTGACAATTTTCTTTTTTTTTAGGATGAGCCCAAACTCATAGACCGGGGAAGGAATGCTTTGCAGAGTGGGCATACACTGAGTTGCACACTAAAAACGGAGACAAATAAAACAGTTAAAATTATTGCGAACACAAGCCAGCATGAAGAATACTGCATACGATTTGGTGGTTAGGCCTAGTAGACTCGACCCTAGCCCAGCTAGGCCTACATTGTCCATTATGGCTAGGGCAGGGCCTAGGCTAGGCTAGGCTAGGCCTAGACCCTAGAAAGGCCATGGTTAAGACTGACCCAATCCTACAAATAGGCCTATCCACAGATAGGCCTAATTTTGTAATGCTTGTGGACCCGGACAGCTGCGTGGCATGACACACTAGCCTAGCTATTCGTTTATTGTAATCAACAGCGTGTAACCAATAGCTTGTAGAGCTAAATAAACAATTTATTATTATTAAATTATTAACACAAACATGTCAAACAAAGTAGCCCTCCCTCCCTCCCCAACTCGACATATTTGTTGCAAAGCATTACGGGAGGCGGGGGTATTAACAGCCAATGACGGACAAGACATACGCTTGGCAACTTCTATTATCGATTTTTATCGGCGGTGCCGGATTTCGCGTTCCAGCACTCTTGCAACTCTTGCTCCAAACACGTTGCATGGCAACATTGTACGCGACCTCTTCGGCTTAAACTCGTGTTTATTTAAATTTGAGGACGTTTCACGATGTTTGAATATGTGCTTTGGATTCATAAATGATGCCTGCTTCACGTAACATAAGTCAGATTTCTTAAATAATTCTATTTAAGAAGATATTAGCGTGTAAAAATCCCGAGCCATTGTAACCTTATGGGCCCGTGCACTGCAAATGCACTGAACTCGTTTCCCGCGTCGCACTTGGGGTAGCCTATGTATTTTCAATGATATTTATCTGCCTAGATTGTCTGGTTGCCGCCCACTGGTGGAGCTTGCAACTTGAGTTAGGTGTCCTGTATCATTGCTGTGATCAGTTTTTGACTTGGACAATTTTAAATAATTATACATCTGATATAATTATACATCTGATATAATTATACATTAGAGTCAAGATCTTTTGTACTAAATTGTTATCAAGATTTGAACACAAGAATGAAGATTGAATACAAGAATGTAGATTCGCGTTCGGTGGTTTCTTCCGCAAAAGTTTGATTACTCCCTGATTTACTTTTCCTGATTTTTGGCAAACATCATATTCGTTTGAGTGGGATCGTCTAATAAATCAGTTTTTTCTATTCGTTTTTCTTTGTAGGCCTAAATGATTTTTTTCCTATTTTTCATTCTTTTTTTCTCTTCTCTATTCTTTTCTTTTCTTTTTTCATTTTTATTTCTCCACCACTTTTTTATATTTGATTCATTAGTCCCTAATTAATTGCATTTAATATCCTTTTTATTTGTTACCAAAATTGTTGTGTTTTAATCCATTGTTGTTGTAATATCACTAGGTACTTATTTCAAATATTAACTTAAATGTAGCCCTAGTTCATTGTTGTGTCTGCATCTATGTACCGGTAATTAGATTTATTTAGTTGTCCTCCTTTGTAAATCAGTTTTTATAACTGAATAGGATAGACGTTAAATAAATAAATAAATAGTAAATAATAAAATGAAATATTGTGGGCGGAACATTTCAATTTGATAGCCCAACTAAACCATCATGTGTATAAAAGTATGTTTAGGCGGCGGCATTTTACACACGACACTGTCGATACTAGACAAAACGAACACTTATTATACATGCCCCGTGTGTGAGGGAGAAACATGCAAGCTATCACTCTTCGCTCGGCAGCGGCGTATAAGGGTAGTGGCTACGTCAGCTGTGTTTACAATAATTATGACAAAAGAGTGCGCCAGCGAGTACTCGCTGACAGCGAGCGGGCTAGTACATTAAAAAATACAGAGAAAGGGATGCGAGGTAGTAAGCACTGAGCTTCCTGGCTGAGCAAATGCAGATACTTGTTCATTAATTGGACCCCCCAAAAGTGGAAAGTAGGTTAGGGGGGTTGGGGGGGGGGCGCGAATCGCCGTGGGGAGTGAGCATGAAGTGCATTGCCGTGATCAGCTAGGCCCCCCATGGCGCTTCACGCCTCCCGCCCCCAACCCCCCTAACCTACTTTCCTTTTCGGGGGGGGTCCCTATAATGAACTTAAGTACCTAAATGCATTTAAAAAAAGCGGGACAAAAGTGCATCCTACCGGCACCGGGAAGTGTGGTGGGACACGGGAAGCACAGCTGAAAATGACGTCTGGACACCCTAGTCATAGAGGATGATTTTATTTAAAATAAACTTGATTAAAATTTGGGTGTAAAATTAAAAAATACTCTGAACTAAGATTGAAATGAAAAAGCCAAAGTTAAAAAACAAGACAAAAATAATAGTGTGTTGTCGCGTTTAAAACAAAAATATTTTGGCTGACGTAGGCATCTATAACCCGCGCTACTTTCACGCATCTTCCTAATAAAAAGTAATGTAATACACACGATGACGGGTTTTCGATAACAATTTGCTTGGATAATTTATTCTTTGACTAAGTAGCTGACCCGTCGCGCGTTGCTGCGACGTTGTTGTGTGTTATGTCTCTAAACTTTTGCGGGAGTGTACTCAACAAAACCCAAAACAAAACAAAAACAACAAAACAAACAAAAGTGGATAACATAGAAATCTTCTCCATAAAAAATATGAATATGTGTCAACTTTCATGGTGATGTCCAACGGTGTCGAAGTCAATTCATTGGTGAGTCCTCTTTGCAGGCACCGATCACCACGTGGAGGAGTTACAACAAAATGGATAGCATAGAAACCTTCCCCGTGACAAAATACATGTAGGGCCTATGTGCCAAGTTTCATGGAGATCGGATGAATGGTGTAGTCTATATATGTATGAAAACGAATGTAGGCCTATCTTTTTTGTAGGCACCGATCACCACGTGGAGGAGTTACAATAAAATGGATGGCATAGAAACCTTCCCCATGAAAAAATACATATGTGCCAAGTTTCATGTAGGATGTGTATGTGTCAACTTCGTGATGAGAACCCTAAAAGGGGCTAGTACCTAGGCCTATGGACTTTTTTACTAGATATAATACAACATTTTCTTACCAAAATCTAGCCACACTTTCTTTGACAAAAGCCCGACTCACGTTTGTCAATATTTAATAAATTACCAGCTTCAATTAAATATTCCAACTCACTAACACTCTTTAAGCACAAATTGAAAGAATTCCTTATAAATAAAGCTTATTACTCATTTAGAGAATTCCTAGATGACCATTGGACAATTTAACTTATTACTTTCACACTTCTCTCACACCACTTTTTTCTCTCTTCACTTTGGCTATGATTTAAAAAATTGAAAAATGTATTCATGTAATATTATCTTATTTATTATGTATAATTACAAAATGCATTAGCATTGTTATTGATATTTTGTAGTATATTGTAATTACCATAATCTGTATTAATTGTACTTGTATTTTTTGTTATTATTTGTAATTTGTGTTTGTCCCAATGTCCCATATATATATGCAATGCATATATCAGTGGACTGAAATAAAGAAATAAAGGGAAAAGCGTATAAAAGCTTGTAAGAACAACGTTGGAATACGCAGGGGCAATATGGGATCCATATAAGAAAGGGGAAGTAATGGGATTACAGGCTGTTCAAAAAAGGGCGGCAAGGAGAGTGCTAAGCAAAAGGAAAACTTGGAGAGAACAGCTCGTCATGGGAAGATGGAAAGAACATGTATATGAAAGCGTTACAGGCATGGTCAATGATCTAGGGTGGGAGAAACTAGAGGACAGAAGGAAAAATGACAGTCTGGGAAAAATGTATAGAGTCACGAGGAAAGGAACAATGAAGGTTGGTCAGAATTAAATAAATACCGGTATTTAAAGAAAGCTAGGCCCTGCAGAGAATGCTAGAGGGGATAGGCCTAACACATGGAAGTATGAGAGGGGATCTTGGAAAACCGACGTAGGAAAGTTCTACTTCATAGCAAGGAATGGAATGGGCTGACTGAAGCGATTGTAGGGGAAAAAACAGTTAAAGCATTAAAAAATATGTTGAAGCAACTGCCAAACGGTGGACCTGTTAGTGAGGAAGACGAGGATGAGGATTAAAGAATAAAAGAAAAAGATAATGGGAAGAGATGAGATGAGAGGGTGTACCGGTAAGGGGCAAGAAACCAAGTGAGGATAAGATTGTAAGAAGAAGAAAAGAAACCTACCACCGATCAAATTGGTCAATAGCCTAGTAGGAAATACTACTACAACAACAACAACAACCGAAAGAGTACTAGGCCTACTTAGGCTAGCTAGGACACCTTACCAGGGATGCTAGCTAGGGGTACATTAGGGTTGCCAGACATCCCGATTTTAGGTGTTGTGTCCCGCGTCCCGATTCGTTTTGTATCGGGACATAATTGTGCTGTCCCGATTTTTTATATTTTTGTAGCAACTCGATTATAAAATCAGCATATTGGTCTCTCTCGGCTCGCCACTTAGTAAAAACTTCCGGCCACTCGGGACAAAGACAATAACGTTCTTGTCATCTGGAATTCACTCCACCCCCTCTTTTCCCCGCGCCTCCTAGTCCTACTCGCGTCAGTCACACCCACGCGTAACAACCAATCACGGCACTACACAACTCTGACCGAGTCACGTGAACCATCATTACACGGGAAGAATCGAGTGGACAACTGAAATCCAGTCTCTGGACTAGACAGGTTGCTAAGTCGGACTCGGACGACGTCTACAGAAGTTTCAGTTTCAAGACTATTTCTGTAAGCCTACCTAGTTACCTTCTACGATTAGCAAAGCAAAATATGTGAAGTAGGCCTATAGACTGTATAGTCTGAATTTCAATTTACATAGTATCTGATCAGTGATCCCTAATCATGATCGAAAAAGTGAAATGTGTTCTTCAATTTTGAAAGACAAAATTAGCACCCCCAACCCCGTCCCGATTGTTTATAATTGGCATCTGGCAACCCTAGGGTAGAATGCCTAGGTTTTGAAACAATGCAGGCCAACCGTAAAAGTAACCTTTCACTGTCCCAGACCGCGGTTTTGTGTAATCTAGGCGCGAGACCCTAGGCATAGGAAGGGTCACTAATGATAGAAAGCTTACCAAACATAACCTCAAATAAAGTGTAGCCCTACCCTAGTCACGGCGCTAGTCGTCCGTAACAGAAAATGGTTCAAAATTTTCATTGTAATGAGATGCCAAGTAAGTCAGCTTATACATACCTGTTTCAATATTAAACCATATCCAGCAATATACAATTAATTAATAATATTTGGAACTGTAGCTTGGCGGTTTGACCTTTGACCATCTATACCCTTCGGTAGACGGATAGCGCGGCAATTTCGTGAAGCCGCCTGGGGGCCAGTTCCAAGAACGGGTGGTGGAAAAACATCGCGCGCGCCGCGTTTGACTGTAGAAAAGATATACTAAAGAGCTGTAAAAAACGTGGTTTTCATTCCCTGTAAATTTTTACTAAATTTATTTTTCGAAATGTAGGACACTATTTATTTAGTTTATTATTGTGGTTATTTTACCAAATTATTTTTCAAGTGAACATAGACCCAAGAAAGCACAGGGTCTGTCATGAACATAATACCCCTTATATTTCTGGTATAAAATTTCTGTTGAAGGCGTTTGGGTTTTATTAAAAAAATAAAATACAGTATAATAAAAAAAAGTGTTGTTGTGTTATCTTTTTTATAGCTCACTATAAGTGCAAAATATCATTTCGTATTCATATCATATTATTGTTTTTGAACTTTTTTTTCAAAAAAATTGTTCTTTTGGATGGAAACATAGGCCTAATTCCTTTAAAAAAGTGCAGGCCATATTTGTTTATTTTTTTTTTTGGGGGCCCTCACTCACCAAAAAATAAAAAAAAGGTGATTTTGAGATGGTGCATCTGGTGTAACCCCCCCCCCCCCCCCCCCCCCCTCTTCCTCAACAAAAAACCTCACTTGCATGGCACCTTTAAAAATTTTAAATTAATTTTTTTTTTAAAATAAAAATTAAATTTAAACTTCTAAAAGTGCTAAAAAATTCGTTCAAAAAATTCTATACTCATTCACCTTTCCCCCCCTGAACCCTATTTGTAAAAAGTTCCTAATAGTCTCTTGGGTTTTTTGATAGAATTTTTTTAACAGAGCACAATAGGTTTTACAAAACAAAAATGAACGTTTACAAATTATTATTTCCATAAAATCACGATTTTTTTAAAAGCTTTTATCAGGAAATTTGAAAAAATTTTTGCGTTTTGGTGATTCCCTTCACCAGCAAATTTTTTGTTTCCTAGACATCTATTCATAGCTTTCCCAAATCTAAAATGTGCATTTAAAAACTTGCCGAATAATATACCCTTAAACGCAAAAAATCATTCCGAAATAAACCTTCTCTTGGTTAAGCATTTTTGACCAAACCACATGCCTAAAAATGTAATGATTTACAAAAACGTGCTGAGTATCCCTACGTCAATGACGGCCAATTTTATACCAAATTCTCTAAGGGCACGGGGCTCAAAATCGTCCCCCTGTTATTTCCCTTTTGTGAGATTTTCCAGACGTCTAGTAAAAATTAACAGTTTGGAAATTTTCTGGGAACGGTGGACCAAAAATTTGTTTTTGTTTTTCTTAGTCAAAAAGAAAAAAAATTTTTTTTTGGTTTGGTGGGGGAAGGGTGAATACCCCTTTATGAAAAAAAATTTCCGTCCCCTAAAAAAAAAATAATATATAAAGACAAAAATGATGATATGAAAATTTGAAATCTGGCAATTTCCGCCAAAAACATAGAAAAAATTTTTATCGGAATATGGTTAAAAAAAATTAAAACCTTCTTTGATGTGTTGTCCCACGGAAAAATATGCATAAAACATTTTAAGAAACCATCACATTGCGAAAGTAACGAGAGATTCACTACTTCTGTACGCGAAAATTTCTGTACGTTTTTTAATGCACTACGCGCTTTTGCCACCACCGATTCCGAGAATCCTCCCTCTCTCTCACTCTCTTTGTTCCAGCTCGGCTTTAACCCTGCAACGCAGGTAAGGCGCGCGCTCTTCCCCCCGATATATGGCAAGGGTTTGACGTGCGAAAATGCCGTCGCGACGTCGCGTCGCGAGCGGTGAGAAGGCGGTAAAGAAAATGGCGGCACGTGCATGCCGGCGTTTCATAACCTCACTTTTAAGTTGATTTGTTTGCACTTCTTGTAGGGTTAGTCTCATGTAAAATCGTGGAATGTTTCAATGTAGACGTCAAGTTTCTAATTTATGTTGTGCAGCTATAACTCGTTTAAAATTCAGACACGAACGCGTTCTAAAAAATGTTCTTTTGCTACAAAAACGCGAGAAAAAAGGTGACTCGAGATTGTCTTCTCTGTTCATTCCAGTTGAAGTCAAACCGAACCCTGAAGATATTAATATAGGCGCAGAGTTGACAGGTAGTACCTTAGATAAAGACAAGTTTTTAAAAGTGCTAAATAAATTCTATCTCATGCCAGAAATCAAGAAACTAGCATTGGAGAATGGACTGGACAGTAAGTTGATGTTCTCTAGTTTTATATTTATTAAGCTAGGCTAGGGCCTTGGCCCTAGACCTAGGACTTAGGGGCACTTATTCGGCTAGGGGGTCCAACTTTTGTACACCTTGTTAATACTGATATATTGCCTTGTTACTAGGCCTACTTATGTTAAAGGTGTACTTTTGTTAGGTTAGCCCTAGCCGAACTTTCCGCTTTGGCCCGTGAATAGGGGGTTTTTCACTCCCCGAAACTAAAGGCGAGCCCCTGGGTCGTCGTCGGGGGCCCCTTCCCTTTGACTACCTCCCCGACGGCGACGACAAAGACAACACGGACGGATGATGACACAGACGAAGACGCCTTCAAATTCCAACTCGACACCTTCTCGCGGTTTGGCCCGTGAATAGGGGAGTTTCACTCCCTGAAACTAATGGCGAGCTCTGGGTCGTCGTCGGGGAACCCCTTCCCTTTGACTACCTCCCCGACGGCGACGACAAAGACAACACGGACGGATGATGACACAGACGGAGACGACCACGACGTGGGGGAACCCCTGCCCTCCCCATATGCTTGTGGCTGGTTCTAACCAGCACAGGCCTGTCCACCCCTTGTCATCCCTTTACGTCCCTCCCTTCGTCTCGATTAGCCAAGTTGCATAAATATGAGACGTAAAGCAATATCCAATCCAATCCGAACTTTCCGCTGGCTACAGTGCGCCGCGCTAGTTCTAGGATAGGCCTACAATCGATAAGAGCGCACCCGAAATCCTTTTCGTTACAGTGTGTACAAAAGTTGGACCCCCCTAGCCGAATAAGTACCGACTTAGGATTATATACAGCACAAGACTTAAAGAGAATTGTAATAAACCTTAAGATAGCTGGTACAGATGATGAGATATCAGTTTAAACTTTCAAGAAAATACTGCCAAGCATTGGTGAAAATGTCCTTAAAATTATTAATGCATCAATAACAACAAATAAAGTTCCATCAAGCTGGAAAAAATCAACAATAATTGGAATACCAAAGATAGATAGGGTAATCCAAAACTTCCTTAGACCTATCAATATTTTACCTATTTACGAGAAGATTTTAGAAATTTGGATACATGAACAGCTATCTGATTACTTTGAAGAAAATCTGTTACTCTATCTGAAACAATTTGGTTTTCGAAGACACCGATCAACAGAAACTGCGTTGCAGTGGATTTTCTCTCAATGGAGAAATGCACTTATTGATAAGAAATTTGTTGTAGCCGTAGCATTGGACCTACAACGTGCTTTTGAGACAGTATCAAGGCCAATCCTTATACAAAAACTCAAGCACTATGGAGTTACGGGAGATGCTCTGAAGTGGCTTGAAAACTATATGCAAGACAGAACACAAGTTGTAAATATTGATGGCGAATTATCAGACCCTATACAAAATAATATTGATGTTCAGCAGGGTTCAGTACTAGCAGCCTTGCTCTATATCATTTATATAAATGATATAGGAAATTTCGTCACAAACTGTATAGGCCTAGTGGTGATGTATGCCGATGATACCCTTGTGTATATCATCTCTGACAAACTAAACGAAGCAATACAAATGTTAAATTATGATCTGCAAATCATCATGACATTTTTTAAAGCTAATAAATTGAAATGTCACCCAGATAAAACAAATTGCATACTGATAACTAGCTCAGCTGTAATGAGAGACCAACTACTGAAAAATAATATCAGCAAAGTAAACATCGAAGGAAAAAATTTTGTTTTTCAAGACCATTTTAAGTAGTACTTAGGAGTCATGGTAGACTATTTACTTAATTTCAAAGAACATCTCCAAAACATCTCCAAGAAACTTGCTACAAAAATTGGGTTTATGCGAAGAAATTGTTGGAAATTGTCAAAGTGGGTGCATCGACTAGTTTATAACACCATTGTAGCTCCACATTTCCACTAGGCCTATTGTCCTACCATTCTTATGGACATAAATAAAAGTGACCTTGATATTCTCCAAAAACTTCAAAACAAAGGCATGAGGGCAACTCTTCAATGTCACAGACTAACACACAGAATGGACATGCTCGAGCAACTTCAGTGGCTTAGTGTTGAACAATTAATCAACTACAAAGTTTTATGTTTCATTCATGAAGTGATGTGCAACCAAGAGTACCTACTCATACTTCTCAGAATTCTACAAACACAATAATGATTTGCATGATCATCATACTAGATCTGCTCAAGATTTTTACATGCCTAATCAAAATAAGTGCTGTAGGCAAAAATCCCTGTTTGTAAATGGATTAAAAAAATTCAATGAGTTACCTAAGAATCTAAAAATGTTGGTGGGTAAAAAAACAAACTTCAAAAGTGCTATACAACAATGGGTGCAAATTAAGTTTCCACTTGTCTAAAGAAGAATTAATATCAAGTTATGTACAACCAGAAAAAAAATAGCAGAGTCTAGCTGCTAAAAAGAAGATTATACTACTACTACTACTACTACTATAAACCCAAAAATGGATACTTTTTCGGTTGGTATGGACCGGTTTTTTAACACTGTTTTTTTTTCAATAAAAACACTGAAAAACAACACCGGTAAGTAGTTTTGTAACGAAAAGGATTTCGGGTGCACTCTTATCGATTAGGCCTATAGGCTATCCTAGAACTAGGGCTAGCACGGCGCAGGGTAACCAGCTGAAAGTTCGGCTAACCTAACGCAAGTAGTTTTGTAAAACCGGTCCATACCAACCGAAAAAGTTCCCAAAAATGTTGGTCTATCTACCCCCTAGGCCAGTGGTTATCAACCTTTTTCAGCCTAGTAGGTCCTAAAAGGCATCGCGAATTATCACGTACCCCTCCATAGTTTTCTTGATTATGATACATGAGGCTTTGACTATGATCAATCAAATGTATTTCAGTCATATTTAGAACAGGGAAGCATATTACATATATTATATAATCTTGAAACCAATTAGGCCTATAGGCCTATATACACTTCGGTAAATTTGTTCAATGTTTCTGTACCAGTACATTGTGTTTTATTTATATTAGTCTTTCATTCATTCAAAATAAAGAACATGCGTACATACCGGTACATATAGGCTACAAATGACACATTGTCATACTAGAAATGTTACTATTAATAGCTCGCATTGATTTACCAAATGTGAAAGTTGAGCCTGTTTTCTCGACATCAGTAGGCCAGGGAAATTCGGGGTTCCAACGTGCTTACGGCCATTATTATGTCTCTTTCTGAGTCCTATCGGTTTCTGTGTTCTGTTTCGTCTTTACTACCGTCAATGTTGAGAATACCACTTCGCATAAGTACGTGGATGCGAAGGGCAGAAGTGACACAGGAATAACACAATTGTTACAATACTTCACACACGTAGGTACACCACTTGTTAAATACTAGGAAAACGCTTAAGTCCCGCCGCGTTGTTGGATGAGCGTAATTGGTGCATTGAGCTGCCATGTGTTATGCGGATTTTCTGTTGTTCTGTGAAAAAATCAGAACTTTGTTGAAATTTTTTTTAAATTAAATCAAATTAAATAAAAAATTAACTTAATTTATTTTAATTAATAGTACCTAATTTTAAAAAAGGAAAAAATCGTTATATTGAAATTTTCATAAGAAATAACTATTCGATTGCGCACAAATTTTACACGAATATATTAATTCATAAAATTAATGTTCTGTGAAAAAAATCATTATAATCGGATAAAGCATGTAGGTAGGTGTTATAAGCCGAAGAAATTAAAAAATTCGTAAAATTGCGATTTTCATGAGAAATAATTATTTGATTACGCTCAAATTTCACACGAATAGGGCCTAGGGGCTATATCAATTCATAAAATTAAGGTTCTGTGAAAAAATCATTACAATCGGATAAAGCATGATTGTAGGAGTTATAAGTCGAAGAAATTTAAAAAAAATATAAAAAAAATCGTAAAATTGTGATTTTCATGAGAAATAATTTTTCGATTGCGCTCAGTGCACTGCGTGGCAGTTCTTAGTTCAGAGATTTCGAAGGCCTCCATAAAATTTCATCACAATCGGAGTATCGGTTTAGCCGGAATCGTGATAACAGACAGACAAAAATAAAAAAAGAAAGAAATAAAAAAAAAACATTCCGGATTTTTTTCTCCAGTGTAGTGAAATGGAATCTTCGCTTCGCTCGCTACGCTCATCCAATCATAAAATCACGCACACAAAAGAGTTCCGTTGGGGTCAACGCCAAAGACCAAACTGTCTGCTGTCTAACATCAAACTACCTGCTTCCAACTGACACAAACCCATCCCCAGAAAGAGCACTCTGCATTGCCAAGCCGGTGACTCATAGTTGAATGTTCTCTCAAAAGACTAAATTCAATGCATCGACCCATTTTGCCAAAGTGGTGGTGATTGGTGAAGAATAGTGCATTCAGAAAACAATGATTTAGTTTTAGGATATAAATTTAGTTTTTAAAATAATGTATTTTCAACACTGAATCATTGACAGACAACATTTAAAAAAAAAATTGTATTAATATTTTTCCAAGTAGGCCTACCCCTTTAGAATATCTCGCGTACCCCCAGGGGTACGCTTACCACCGGTTAAGAACCACTGCCCTAGGCTATAGGGGGGTTAATTATACTTGTTGAAGTTCACGGGGCGACCCTGTCACCTGTCACGTTACGGGAGTCAATTGTGAGCACGCACTTGGAAAACCGTGAAGCCGGCTCAAGCACTGTGCGCTCCACTTCGTTATTAAAAACGGTACAGTTATCGCACAGTGAGACCAGGGTTGCTCAGTTTTTATTTTGAAAAACACACCCTCATTCGATCAACAACAGCCCGGCAATGTTGGCTACCGGTATGTGATTTAACACTAGGAAACGCTCAGTTGGACGCGTTGATAAGCGAGCACGTGCTATAGCTAGATCCACATTGCACAATTTTAAAATTTTAAAATTTGCGACGTTCGCTGTCCACAGGGCCATGTTTCCAATATTATTTATGTGGATAAAATCCACCGCCATCTAGAGGACCTTGACTCCTTGGGAAAACTATTTAAACTCTTTGGTGACAAATAATACACTACTTCCTCGAAAGTATTTTGATTACTTCTAGGTGGCAGTGCATTAGAAACTTTGCGCGTCGTATGTAATTTCCATTTACACTACTTATCGGATCAAAATAAAATTAACATATTCGTGACCGGACGGACATTCTAAATGATTTGGCCACCTCAGATTTTGTCGCCGTTTAGTTTAAAAAAAAACTTTCGATTAACTTTAATGTAACTTTTTAACTTTTTGAACGATTTTGCCACAAAACTAATGACATTCAATGGAGAACAAAGCTTGCGGATGGTCAAAATTTCAAATCGATCCGAGCTTCCGTTCGAACGTTATGGCGAGACATACAAACAAAAAACAAAGCTAGCGACTATTTTTTCCGGCAGAGTCAAATGGAAACGCTCGCTTAATTACCTGGTAGGTAGGCCTCACTGTAGGCCTAGCAATAACTGGAAGCTATTGTCGGGCCGTTGTAGCTTTGGGTTTCCCTTATAAACCCAAATGTTGTAGAGCGTCCTACTAAAGGCCTTTGCAAGTTTATTAAAAGAGTTAAAAAGTAGGACTCGAACTAGCCTACAAAACCTGCCTGTACCCTTGCAATATATTCTCGTGCAATTTGTTTTGTTTCTAGATCATTTGATTCATCAGGCTTTTGTAAGCTTCCGTCGACATTGCCTAGATGAAGAAACGATACCAGCTGATCTACATATTATTATTAGTGACATTTTACAAGGCGCTGGCAATATAAATGACATTTTCCCATACTTCATCCGTTATGCAAAACAAATTTACCCACACCTTGATTGTATGGATGATTTAAAGAAAATAAGTGATCTTAGGACCCCGGCAAACTGGTACGTACTTTAGGTATCTTGGTTTTTACCTATTCAATCAATTGGCCTCCTACTTGCAATACCTAGAGGCTATAGGCCCTAACAATTGTAAATTATCTTTAGGTACCCAGAAGCAAGAGCAATGACTCGTAAGATTATTTTCCATGCTGGTCCAACTAACAGCGGCAAGACATACCATGCACTTGAACGATTTCTTAGTGCAAAATCTGGAATTTACTGTGGACCACTCAAACTTCTAGCATCAGAAGTTTACAATAAAGCCAATGAAAGGGTGAGTACATGTAGAAATGTGGGTAGGCCTACTCTTTCGGTTGGCATGCTCCAACTTTTCAACAAGCTGCAATGTTAGGGGAAAAATAGGTTAGGGGGAGGGGGGGCGCAAAGTATGTATGTTTTAGTAATTGGATGAGCGTAGCGAGCGAAGCGAAGATTCCATTTCACTACACTGGAGGAAAAAATCCGGAATGTTTTTTTTTTTTGTATTTTTGTGTGTCTGTTAGCACGATTTTGGCTAAACCGATACTCCGATTGCGATTAAATTTTATGGAGGCCTTCGAAATCTCTGAACTTAGAACTGCCACGTTTTTGAGCGCAATCGGGAAATTTTTTCTCATAAAAAACGCAATTTTACGATTTTTTTTCGATTTAAAAAAAATGTCTTAGACTTATAACACCTACATGCTTTATCAGATTGGTATGATTTTTTCACAGTAGCTTAATTTTATGAATAAAGATATTCGTGTGAAATTTGAGCGTAATCAAATAATTATTTCTCATGAAAATTGAAATTTTGTGGGTTTTTTCTTTTTTAAAACAATTCTTTGACTTGTAACACCTCCATGCTTTATCCTATTGTAATGATTTTTTCACAGAACCTTAAGTAATTTCATGAATTAATATATTCGTTTTAAATTTGAGCGCAATCGAATAATTATTTTTTATGAAAATTGCAATCTTACGTTTTTTTTCTTTTTTAAAAATTATGATTAATTAAAAAAATTAAGTTTATTTTTTATTCAATTTAATTTAATTTAAAAAAAATCTTCGACTAAGTAATGTTTTTTTCACAGAACAACAGAAAATCCGCGTAACACATGGCAGCTCAATGCACCAATTACGCTCATCCAACAACGCAGCGGGACTTAAGCGTTTTCCTGATAATAATAATGATCATATTGCAAAACATACTCACTTTGTGCCCCCCCCCCACTCCCCCTTACCTACTTTTCCAACGTTGGGGCATGCCATCCGAAAGAGTACCAAAATATGTAGGCCTCTCCCACTGTGCTCTTTTGCTCTTTTCTGAGCATAGGGCCTACGTACTATGCAGCTGTAGTAGGCCTTAGTAGCATCCTAGGCAGATGCATTTTAAAATATTATCTCTAGGCTATGTATTAGGCCTACTATGATAACTTTGATTGAGTTTAATGTAGGGTAGGCCTAGTAGGTAGAATATTTTTTATTTAAATCAGATTGCCTGGCATATAACTAAAATTCCCATTGCACTAGCACTAAGTAGTAAAAGTACCTGGATAAAAGTAAGTTTTATTTGCCTGTAGATGACCAAGTTACCAGGCTACCTGTAGTAAAAACACAAATTAATCCTAGGTAACCTACAAGTATTGTCAAGTTGGTATATTTGTAAATTATAGCTCAGCTAACACTGAAAGAGGATTTAACTGAATACCGGTATTAATATTGTGCACTTCTTCATTTGGAGGTAGTACCGATACACACATGTACACAAGAGTTCGCGTGCCTTATTTCCGGATTCCTCATAAAGGCACTTCCCGTTGCTCGTTAGCCCTATCTTGCTCATGTTATTTATCACAAAACATACTCTCGTAAAAAAAGATCTGACAATCGATTAGGTCTAAACATTATGCGTAGGCCAATGAAGCTCGGAAAATTAAAAGTCTAGTACTTAGGCCTGTTAACAGCACTGTTGTGATTTGGTTTACAGGGAACACCGTGTGACTTGGTCACCGGAGAGGAGAGAAAGTATGCGGGCGAAGACGGGAGTCCGTCGAGTCACGTGTCATGCACGGTTGAAATGACCTCTGTCCAAGTGCCGTGTAAGTTGCTGGAATAGTTCCGCATCCTTCTTATTGACTTGAAATCCCCATTGTTCCTTTATTCGCAGTTTGCTCCCATTGACGGTCAATACTATTTTTCTGCTCCCCATGACTATGAGGCATAACACAACTTGGTGTAAAGTTACTGCCACAGGCTAGTCAATTTTCCATGGTATGCGGTATGGATAATATTTTTCACCAGTAACTTAGTTTTTTTTTTTTTTTTTTGTGTGTGTGTGTGCAGGCCTACCTGTAATTTCGACCCATCACACATCATGGTCCGGGCATATTACATGTCATTAGGCCTATGTATGTTAAAACAAATATTAAAATACATTTAAAAAAAAGAAATAGCTTCCATGGTTGATTGATATGCAATGCATATGGGTTTTACTATAGTTTAGAAAAACTATCTGAAAAAGTCTAACATCCATTTGACAATTGGAAGTTAAAAGGCAGCTCTGTAAAAAACTACTTGTTATGTCTAGATTCTGTAATGATGAGTGCCATCATGTGGTCATGTTTTGTTAGACGAGGTGGCTGTGATTGACGAGATACAGATGATGCGAGACGACGGAAGAGGCTGGGCCTGGACCCGAGCTCTGCTGGGTCTGATAGCCAACGAGGTACACGTGTGTGGAGAGGCTGGGGCGGTGGAACTTGTTAAGTCCATCATGATAACGACGGGAGAAGAGGTGGAGGTGAGTCTCTATTAGGGACACGGTCGGGTACGGGTTCATGTTTCCAGTACCGGTTTACCCGCAAAACCTGGTTCATTGTAACACAGTTATTTATGTTGTCTCAAGGTTCGTGAATATGAGCGC
This sequence comes from Sweltsa coloradensis, assembly GCA_024449915.1. Lineage (NCBI taxonomy): Eukaryota > Metazoa > Arthropoda > Insecta > Plecoptera > Chloroperlidae > Sweltsa > Sweltsa coloradensis. Next base: position 65,495 of record JAMZAV010001028.1, read on the forward strand.
CTGACAGAGCTGAAAGTAGAATACTCTGCTCTGGGCACGCTAGATGCGGTAGAAGCAGGCGATTGCATTGTTTGCTTCAACAAGAATGACATCTACTCCGTATCGCGGGGTATCGAAGCTCGAGGTCGCGAAGCAGCTGTCATCTACGGTGGTCTACCGCCCGGCACCAAACTAGCGCAGGCACAGAAGTTCAACGACGTTGATAATCCATGTAAAGTGCTTGTTGCCACAGATGCCATTGGAATGGGACTCAACTTGTAAGTGGCAAAATCAGCTAATAACATTCATTTTTATCTTTAAAGATTTTGCTAAGGCCCATAATTTGTTTTTATTTATTTATACGGACGGTATGTGTTTGTGTATATTGGATGTGTGGAAGGTAGGGCCTATATGAGATGAATGAATGCTGAAACAGCAATGACGGCTCCTGATAGGAACTGCAATGCCGTGGACATCCATAGCCAATTTAACAAATAAATAAATAAATTGTATTTAGAGTCTACCCACTCAGTTATATAATTGATTTTCAGTGGGGGACAGTAAATCAAAGCGACCAAGCCAACCCTTTAGGCCCCGACACAATCGACGAGTGTTCTTTTCTAAGTATGTATCGATAGACCTAGTATAATTTAAAAAAAATATATATATTTTTTAGTTGCGCTTGCGCATACTTGATTTTACTGTTGATTTGGCCGTGTGATTTTCCACTGATTCTGTTGAGCATTGGTGTGTCATTTGTCAACACATACTGTGAGCTCTAGCTTTGAGATGTTGCCAGTCAACCAGCTCCTTTCTGTATGCCTACTGCGTTCACTTCCTTTGTCTTACTGGGCCAACACTAGGTTATGTTGTACCATAGCAAGTCGGTCAGGAGACCACATGACACATAACCACACATGACCTGATGGGGGGGATGGGGGGATGGGCCTGATGAGTCTCAGAAGGACGAAATGTGTCATGGATGGTAACAAACAACTTTAAATTAGCCGCAGTTGTCATCAGCAGGTGAAAAGTTGCAGGCCCCCAGCCCTTCAGGCTGGGCTTTATCTTCTCTATGCTTTCCCAACCTGTCAACCCTTCTCCAATCTAAATTAAACTAGCCGGTTGACCTTTTCCTAATCGTAGTAACACACTTAAGATAGCCTAAATGACAAAAAAATCTAGAATTGAATAGCAATATTATATGCACTAGTGTATCCCCCAATTCTAAGATTTGCAACCAAAGACATTATGAATAGTTTTGGCAATAGGGGCTGACAAATTTAAGAGGCAGCCAAAAGAAAAAAGAAAAAAGGCAAATAAAATAGTGCACAATGCCAATTGATATGATATTGATTTGATAGAGATCTCAAGAAGTTTGTAAAAAAGTAATGTTTAACCCAAATAAAAAAATAAATTGTATTTAGAGTCTACCCACTCAGTTACATACCTAACTGATTTTCAGTGAGAAACTTGCATTGACTACTGCGACTGCTACTGTAAATTACTTTTCATTTTAGGAGTATACGAAGGATAATCTTCTACTCCCTAATGAAACCGAAAGTGAACGAAAGAGGTGAAAAGGAGATGGATGTTTTATCAGTGTCTCAAGCGTTGCAGATTGCGGGAAGAGCCGGGCGGTTTGGTACTCAATTCGAAACGGTGAGTCGAGCTATGTTTTTTTTAACTTCAAGTAGAATGAATAATATGAAGAACGACTCAATTTGGGAAAGAATATACAGTATAGAACAAAACTCAAAACAGCCTGAAGTGCTGAACTTTCTTTTTATGCAGCTGCTTGTCCCGCTCTCATCTTTCACCAATATTATCATTATCTGCTGCCACGTCCAACTCTGCGCTGGGTCAGCATTGACGTCAGGCCTCTCTATATTCTTCTCTCCTACGTGAAGCTAGAAAATAGTACTACTAAAATAGCAATTTGAATGTTTTCAAGGATGCAGCCAACTCCTAGATGTTCTATTCTATCAAGTATCAATTAATTATTACTCATATTGTGTCCACATTATAACCAACTCTAATGTTATTATTTTGTTTGGGAAGATAATACTATGTAGTACTGTACTACTAATAATATTAAAATGTCCTCCATTTAAAGTTGATGCTGTTTGTTGCAGGGGTACTTGGTGAACTTCATGTTTAACTTGGTCCTTTCTCTTATTTTAGGGTTATGTGACAACTTTCAAATCCGACGACCTCCATACCTTAAAGAATTTGCTTGCCCAAACTCCGGAACCAATCACCAAGGCAGGCCTTCATCCTACAGCGGATCAAATAGAACTATATGCGTACCATTTACCGAACTCAAAACTATCCAATCTAATGGACATTTTCGTGTCGTTATCAGTCGTTGACGATTCTATGTATTTTATGTGTAGTACTTTAGATTTCAAATTCCTTGCGGACATGATACAACATGTCCCCCTACCCTTACGAGCGAGATACGTGTTCTGTTGTGCTCCGATAAATAGGAGGATGCCATTTGTTTGTACAATGTTTCTAAAGTTTGCAAGACAGTATAGCAAGAATGAAGCAATGACATTTGATTGGCTGTGTCGGAATGTCGGTTGGCCGTTCATGTCTCCGAAAACTATCATTGACCTTGTTCACTTGGAGTCTGTGTTCGACGTTCTAGATCTCTACCTGTGGTTTAGGTAAGTTTTTGTGGCAAATTAAATTTATATTTCACACAAGTTGAACTTCACCACTCGATAGCTTGTTACCAAATAAAAACTGTATCTACTTGTGCATTTAAAAAAATACAGTAGGGGCCTACTCCTGTTTTTGGATGAGCGTAGCGAGCGAAGCGAAGATTCCATTTCACTACACTGGAGAAAAAAATCCGGAATGTTTTTTTTTTTTTTCTTTTTGTATTTTTGTGTGTCTGTTAGCACGATTCCGGCTAAACCGATAATCCGATTGCAATGAAATTTTATGGAGACCTTCGAAATCTCTGAACGAAGAACTGCCACGTTTTTGAGAGCAATCGAAAAATTATTTCTGATGAAAATCGCAATTTTACGATTTTTTTTCGATTTTTTGAAAATTTCTTCGACTTATAACACCTACATGCTTTGTCGGATTTTAATGATTTTTTCACAGAACCTTAATTTTATGAATTTAGGTACTCATGTGAAATTTGAGCGCGATCGAAAAATTATTTCTCAAGAAAATCGAAAGTTCACGGGTTTTTTCTTTTTTAAACGACGATTAATTAAAAAAATTAAAAATAAGAGTTTATTTTTTATTTAATTTAAATTAATTTTTAAAAAAATCTTCAATTAAGTAATGATTTTTTCACAGAACAACAGAAAATCCGCATAAATCTTGGCAACTCAATGCACCAATTACGCTTAACGCCGCTTTATCTTCTGTAATTAATAAGATCCAGGTCCTCTAATTACGCTCATCCAACAACGCGGCGGGACTTAAGCGTTTTCCTAGTTATCTACACAAATATATCGGTATTAGTGTTCCATCCTAATGTTTAATCAAGCTCGTCATAAATTTTGCATAGTGATGCACTCACTCAATGCCGGTATAGGTGATTATCCACGCTTATGCGATTTACAAGCTAATGTAAACTAGGAAAACGCTCAGTTGGACGCGTTGTTGAGCGAGCACCGGTACGTGCAACATGACCCGAGTACGACATTCCCATAAGGCCCACCACACAGTGTAGGCCTAACTGGATATTGACATTGTACACTATATGTATACTATTCCAACATCTTTGCATTGTTCTAATTGACGTCATGCCTTCTAAAGTGTATCTTTGTTGGATGAGCGTAGCGAGCGAAGCGAAGATTCCATTTCACTACACTGGAGAAAAAAATCCGGAATGTTTTTTTTTTTTTCTTTTTTTTTCTGTATTTTTGTGTGTCTGTTAACACGATTCCGGCTAAACCGATACTCCAATTGCGATGAAATTTTATGGAGGCCTTCGAAATCTCTGAACGAAGAACTGCCACGTTTTTGAGCGCAATCGAAAAATTATTTCTCATGAAAATCGCAATTTTACGATTTTTTTCGATTTTTAAAAAATTTCTTCAGCTTATAACACCTACATGCTGTGTTAGATTTAAATGATTTTTTCACAGAACCTTAATTTTATGAATTTAGGTATTCGTGTGAAATTTGAGCGCAATTAAAAAACTATTTCTCATGAAAAACGAAATTTTACGTTTTTTTCTTTTTTAAAACAATTCTTTGACTTATAACACCTACATGCTTTATCCTATTGTAATAATTTTTTCACAGAACCTTAATTTTATAAATTCATATATTTGTGTAAAATTTGTGCGCAATCGAATAATTATTTCTTATGAAAATTTCAATATTATGATTTTTTCATTTTTTAAATTACAATTAATTTTAAAAAAAATTTAAGTTAATTTTTCTTTTAATTTAATTTAATTTTTAAAAAAATCTTCAACTAAGTAATGATTTTTTCACAGAACAACAGAAAATCCGCGTAACACAATGGCAGCTCAATGCACCAATTACGCTCATCCAACAACGCGGCGGGACTTAAGCGTTTTCCTAGTTTAAATTTGGGTTATGTTGGAAATTGATTGCTTTTCCCTACAGCAGTGGTTCTCAATCTTTTTTGTTTGCGCCCCCTTTTGTGTCAGTTCCTTGTCAGTGCGCCTCATGTTGCCTTAAATTTGAATATGTATTTATTTATTTAGTATTATTTTTATTTATTTAACGTCTATCCTATTTAGTTATATATATATAAAAAAAAAGCAGTCGAGCCCTTTCATAACAAACTTGAGAAAAACTGACTTTTACTTTGTTAAAAAAGAACTTTGTTAAAACAGAGTCACTTTATATGTACGCCTATTTTTAATTAACAAGCTTTAAAATTACTTTGTTAAATCCAGATATTTGTTAAAAGAGAGTTCTTTATAAGTTGGCTCGACTGTATGTTCATGTTATTTAGGAATATTACTTTGGTACCTATATTCCACTTTAAAATTTAATTATATGGAAAGAAAAATGGGAAAAGGTAGGCTAGATTTTTAATTTATTTACATCACTAGGAAGGAGCGTAGGTAGAATTTTTTGACAGTGGACATCCAATAGAGAACAATTCGAACACCGACTATATTGAGAATCCAGGGGGCTCAGGAGAGGAGAAGGTACCCTTGCCCTAGGCATTGGCATAGGTGGGAACCTAGGCCTAGGACACGTGTGGTTGTCTTATTTCGAAGCAACATTTGCTTTTTTAACATTTTATTTTCTATTTTGAAATTATTATTATTTGTTTGGAATATATTTAATATGTGGTTGCCCATTTTGGCACTCTACCTGCCAAAGCTTCTGAATTGTAGTAAATAATATCAATTACACCTACGGGAGTGTTTCCCGACTAAACAAATCGAGAACTAAATAGTAAATACCCATTGTTAATTGTTACAGTAAGAGAAAACTTTGTCATACAATGATATGCAGATAGGTACTAGTACAAGTATAACCATAATACAACTTATGGCTCATTGGTCTTATAGTTAGCATCTCTGCTTCCAATGCAGAAGGTCTAGGGTTCGATTCCCGCTAAAGTCAGAAGTTCTGAATCGGCCTTGTTGATTCTGGCATTGATCCACGGGTGTTCGCACTGTCTATACCACTGATTGCTATATTTCCTATAAAAAAATATTGATCTTTGGTTGGTTATTGCTCATTTGTCGATTGTGTCGGGGCCTGCAGGGTTGGCTTGGTCGCTTTGATTTACTGTCCCCCTCTGAAAATCAGTTATATGACTGAGTGGGTAGACTCTAATACGAATTTATTTATTTATTGTTTTATTTATTCATAATACTACTCAACTGAACTATAACCTGGGTTACTTACTTTTAATCGCGATATTTCAGAGACTCCGTCTCCTTTCTCAAGCATGGTCAATGCCCGACGGATTCTCCGAAATATCGCGATTACAAGTACCCTAAGTAACCGAGGTTATAGTAGTAAAGTTGAAGGGTTTTATAATATACGTTTTCGGGGTAATGAGTTGTGATAATTTAAAAAAAATATACTAAAACTGATTGCGTTGCGTGTTCTCGCACAGCTACCGCTTCATGGATCTCTTCCCAAGTGCCGACTTGGTTCGAGGGATCCAGGAGGAGCTGGACGCAATCATTCAAGATGGCGTCTTCCAGTTGACCAAGCTACTTAGAAACACAACCTCGGCGAGCACAGAGATATCTGACGAGAATGACGAGGAGGCGTACACCATCAGTATGTACTTGCAATTACTGTAGCACAGTTACGAATGTCGTGCATCAATTTCCTTTGCAAAATTTCCATTACAGTTCATAATTTTAATTTCACAAGAAGGGTTGACATGTTGGAAAAGAATAGAGAACATAAAGCCTAGTCTGAAGGGCTGGGGGTGAAAACACTTTTCACCTGTTTATGATGACTGCAGCAGCTAGAGTTGTGTTACCTTATTGTTGATCCATGACGCATTTCGTCCTTCTGGGACTCATCAGGCAGATTATGTTCTCTATTCTTTTCCATCTTGTCAACCCTTCTCCAATCTATACTTAACGCGGAGCCCTAGTTTAATATAGATTGGAGAAGGGCCTTTTTCTCACTTTGTTTTCAGAATGTTTTCAGTTTATGTTTTATTCATTCAAAATCAAAATGATGTCTTTCATGATGAATTGTGCATTCTGAATTGATAATGACTTTATGAAGAGCCATTCTTACGAGAGTATAAAATGCGTGTTATTGTTTCCACATGCGGAACGGGTCTTTATCCTACAAAAGCGAGCAGTACGAATCATGTGCGGTGCCTCCAGGCGGAAGTCATGCAGGAACATTTTCCCCACTCATCAAATTCTAACATTATCTTGCTCACTAATTCTGCAAGCTGCAATCTTTGTGCGCTTAAACCCTAGTCTTTTCCCAATAAACAACACTATACACTCTCATGCCACCTGTTCTACTTCCAATATCCACGTTCCCCAACATAATACACAGCTTTACTCTAAGAGCACCATCTACCTTTGTCTTACCAGATACAACAAACTTCCTGCCCACCTCAAAGAATCCCCCTCACTTGACACATTCGAAGCTCAACTCAAAAAGTACCTTTTAGGCAATAGCTTTTACTCTCTATATGAATTCTTATCAGTGAACCTGGATCCAAATAACTTTCAGTTTATTCATCTCTTGTAATCAACCTAACTCATATTGTTTGTGCTACATTTATTCTACTAGGCCTACATCATTTTGTATAATTTAAGTGTAAACCCATTGGTAATGTTTGTTTTATTTATATTTTATCCTTGGCTTCATTTTGTAGGAGCTATGTATCTGTTTTATTTTATTACTAAACTGACAAAACCTATATATGTACTATGTATGTATCAATTGGTGAATAAACTACTCTACTCTACTCTACTCAAGTGATTGATCATCTGGTTACAGATTGCCAGAATGTCGGACGAGGAAAGCTGACGGAGCAACTTATAGCACAAGGGCTGCTCACACCAAACATGCTTTACGAGTTGAGAAGAGAATGGCGTCAAAGGAAATCACCCGAGCGAACTAACGACCCTCCAAAAGGAATTCGGCGGAAGCGCAAATAGAAGAGCTCACCGAGACGAGTTGAGACAGTTATTTACTTATTTTCTTTGATAAGTACATTATTTATGATTTTTTTTAGGATGATATAGTTTAAACAAACTTAGGTACAAGTTGCGTAAGCTCATTATGTATATTGCATTTAATAAAGAAACTGTTTTATGTATTCTCTTAGCGGATTATTTACTATTCTCCTAAATACATAATATGGGTTTGTGAATTGTGGTATTGGTTACAATGACATTTGGGTCAAGATCCGTAAATCTCCTAGTGGAGTTTCTGTGAACTTTGCCAAACTCTGCTAGGATATTCACAGACCTTATCAGGGGGTAGCACCATTTAGGGGACCTTGCTATTCAATAATGACGAGCATTGTTGAAAATTTATTTTTTATTACCACTGTCATGTGTTTTTGAGAGGAACCATTTTCAGCAACAAATCCAAATCTTTTGTGCCTCATTGTATTTAAAAGTAATAAAAGTAAATTTAATTCAGTGGATGCCTCTGTTGTACATGTTATATTGAACTAATTGTATTTGCTTTCATAATTGAATGTAAATAATTGTGGATTTATTCCATTGGTAAGTTTTTCTTTGTAACTGTAGGCCTATTTATGCCTATCCTAGGCTGATGTTATTTTTAAGTCCATTGCTATTTAATTACAGTTATGTCATTTCCCGGATGCATTCTTTCTCTGTATGCTCTTTAGTTTTTAGTATAGCTAGCTAGGCCTATAGCTATAATTACAGCCAACATACAGTAAAACATCATAATTAAACCCCTTCAACTTTGCGCGATTACCTCTTACAACTTTGTATTGAAGGCCAAGTTATTAGAAGTTCAGTTGTCTGTATATGGCCATTATTATCATGTAACCTTTAGGTCTAGTTAAACACCCTGTTCATATTTTTAACCAGCTCTACTATATTATAAGTATAACCTTCTGACTTCTGAGATATTTACGCCTACTATAGGCTCTAGCCCTACCACATAAATAATCAAATGGCACATTGTTTGCATAAGCCTAGGCCTAGCCTGTTTGAAAGCTGAACTCTTGCATGTGAGTTCTAAATTCTGACCATTGCACTTACCTAGCCTTGATTAATAAAAATCCTCAAAACAATTCTTAGTCAAGCAAATTTTAGTTTGCACTTTGCATACCTACTCCTTCATAAAGGCATAGTGTTCCCAAATTTGACAATAAGTTTGCAAACTTTGACTTGTGACTAAGACTAATAATTTTTCCATTCTAGTCATAAGTGTAGCCCTTTGGAAGCAAAGCTTGTTTACGTCTACAGATACGAAAATGTCGGACAAGCGTCCCTGCACACCTTGCCGTATTCCTGTGCCAACGATGCCGTCCCGGGCTAATTCCAGACAGCATCCGCTAGAAGAAAACGACTCTTGTAACCATGCCGGTTAGCTAACATCCTACGCTGGCCTATATCGAGCTGATCTTGAGAAGCATCATTAGGACTATTACACATATAAATCATTAGACTTTTCACTGTTAATATTGATTTTTATTTAAAAAATGTACACAGTTACAGTATTAACAGTGAAAAGTCTTATGATTTGTAAGTGTAACGTTACTACCTGTTATATTGTTTCAATTTTTATAATCATTAGGACTAGTTTAATCTTTTAAAAAATGTTAATATCAATAGTTAGCCTATAGGTGATAGTGATAGGGTAACTTACCCACAGAAACAGAAAATAGTGTTCATATTATTGGGCCAATCATTATAAATTTTATTTTGATTGTTTTGTTTTAGGAAAAACTATTTTCTAAATGGGCTAAATTTGGACAAAATGAATATTTTTAAACGTGAAGATCTTTAATAACGAATAATACTTTTGATAACATGATTTTTAAGCGTAGGGCTAGGTCCGCTTTAAGGACTACCGGTAGTTATTGTTTCGTAGCAGTTGTCTTCAAAGTTTGCACCGACTGGGAATTGCTATGAATCATTAGGCCTAATAGGCCATAATAATAATACGAATACCTACATTTATTTAATTGAGGAAACCGTACATTGTCTTGTAAACGGATGATTTCAGAGCCGGTAGAACTGCAATACCACGCTGACAACGGGAAAGAACCCGCCGCGAAGGTGCCCTACCCATCCAAGGGGAAGATAAAGCTGACTACTGCAAGGGCGATGAATATGTTTGGTGAAACTTCTGCTAGATCAACGGGGATACCTAGCCCGCTGTGCCCCGCTGGAAGACCGCGCACAGCCATGAACCCGTCCGGCGACGACAAGCCGCCTAACAGCGGGCACAACTTCCCAAGCAAAGAATCTCATTTCTAGATCCTCTGTTTCCCAAAGCGTTGCCGTACCGTATCGTAGCCAAAGAGCAAATCTTATTTTGAACATTGAATTTGAAGGTACTGTAAATGTAATGTACTAATAACATTTGTGAACTTCTTGGCACTAATGAATTGTTGACTTTTGTTTAGTTCTTTCTAAATTAGGAACCATTCATTTGTGAAGTTAATAATGTATAGTTTTACCGATATTAAAACTATTTGTTACTTTTAAAATGTCTTATTTTGTTGTACGACTTTTTTGTGTGAAGGTGAAACATTTGGATAAAGAGAAGATGACTTTGGAGATCAATAATTTTAATCTGACTTCAAGAATAACTTTGTTCATCTTTCCCTTTCATGCACAAAGATTTACCGGCACACAGTTACGTCTTGTTAAAAATTGTGGACTTGGGCAAATTCATATGATAAAACATAGGGTTATAAAAGCTGCATGCACAAGTCGCTAGATGCGTCGGTAGTCTCGGCTCATCTAGACGTACTGCAAATGTAGACCCTTGCTTTGTTTGCATTGGACAGTAAATATTTCATTTACATTTTTTGTACCAAGATATATCTAGGCAGGCAAGACTTGAAAATATATTGAGTAAAAAATTGCAAAAAAATCGGAGTGAGCTTTGAACCTGTGATCTTTAGCATAGAACTTCCTCTTCTCAACCACTACTCACTTCACAGTGATCAGATAAATGTTGTGTATTTTGACCACTACATGCGTTGCAGATGCCTATGGGAGACCGTATGACAGAAAGAGGGCGCTGTGAGCAATCACGCTCACTTACCACACATTTGCTTAGAACAGCCACGCTTCTGTCCGTATTATTGCCTCGTAATTCAATATTGTAACAGTAACTGTTATTTAATAAATGTGTTATAGTTAAACAACAGATGCATCAGTGTTGTGTGCTATAATTTAATGATCAGCAAAGTTTACAAAAACAAAAAAATGTCTGATGACAAGTAGGCAGTCTAGCGCTCGCCTTGTGAATGGGGTTGTGATTTAGCCGTCTCACAGCCTTATTTATTTGCATAACAAACTCACGTGAATGAAGGGGCAGACTGTGAATTTGTTGAACTGCACTGCTCACAGCGCTTCAGTCATACGGTCTCCCATAGTATGTGTAGGGCCTACACTGTAGTTTTATAGATCTAGCGGCTTATAAATGCTTTAATCTACTATAACATATTACGTTTTCTGTCTAGAAATACTCTTTTAAGATTTGAATAATTTATTTATGTCATTTGGGACTGGTTTTTGCATGCTTTTCATTTCTAAAAAGTTTTTAAAATTTGGTGAGATTTGAACCCTCAACCTCTAGCATAGAACTTCCTCTTGCAAACCACTACTCCACAGTGAGCTGATATTTGTGGAGTATTTTGACCACTACATGTGTTGCAGATGCCTATGTACATTGTACAGATCTAACGACTAATAAATACTCTAATCTAATAAATCTATAATTCAATAAAATATGTTTTCTGTCTAGAAATATTATTTTAGTAACAGCATAATAATATACTTGTGTTATTTGGGACTGATTTTTGCATGCATTTAATTTCTAAAAAGTTTTAAAAATTTGATTGAGATTTGAACCCTAACCTCTAGCACAGAACTTCCTCTTGTTATCCACTACTCCACAGTGAGCTGATATATGTTGTGTATTTTGACCACTACATGCGTTGCAGATGCCTATATTTGTACATTGTACTAATAAATGCTCTACTCTATAATTTAATAAAATATGTTTTCTGTCTAGAAATACTATTTTAGTACTAGAATAATTTATTTGGACTTAGTTTTTGCATGCATTTCATTTCAAATTTTTTTAAAAATTTCAGTGAGATTTGAACCCACAACATGTAGCATAGAACTATCTCTTGTATACCTCTACTCCACAGTGAGCTGATACCTGCTGTGTATATTGACCACTACATGCGTTGCAGATGCCTATATTTGTACATTGTACTAATAAATGCTCTACTCTATAATTTAATAAAATATGTTTTCTGTCTAGAAATACTATTTTAGTACTAGAATAATTTATTTGGACTTAGTTTTTGCATGCATTTCATTTCAAAAATTTTTAAAAAATTTAGTGAGATTTGAACCCACAACATGTAGCATAGAACTATCTCTTGTATACCTCTACTCCACAGTGAGCTGATACCTGCTGTGTATATTGACCACTACATGCGTTGCAGATGCCTATATTTGTACATTGTACTAATAAATGCTCTACTCTATAATTTAATAAAATATGTTTTCTGTCTAGAAATACTATTTTAGTACTAGAATAATTTATTTGGACTTTTTTTGCATGCATTCATTTCAAAAAATTTTAAAAATTTAATGAGTTTTGAACCCACAACATGTAGCATAGAACTATCTCTTGTATACCTCTACTCCACAGTGAGCTGATACCTCTTGTGTATATTGACCACTACACGCATTGCAGATGCCTATGTGCATTGTATAGATCTAGCGGCTAATAAATGCTCTCTAATCTATAATTTAATAAAATATGTTTTATATCTAGAAATAATATTTTAGTGCTAGAATAATTTATTTGTGTTATTTGGGACTGGTTTTTGCATGCATTTCATTTAAAAAAAGTTTAAAAATTTAGTGAGATTTGAACCCCCAACCTCTAGCACAGAGCTTCTTCTAGTTATCCACCACTCCACTGTGAGCTGATATATGTTATGAATTTTGACCACTACATGCGTTGCAGATGCCTATTGTGTACATTGTACTAATAAATGCTCTTCTCTTTAATTTAATAAAATATTTTTTCTGTCTAGAAATATTATTTTTGTAATTGAATAATTTAATTGTCATTTGGGACTTGTTTTTGCATGAATTTCATTTCTAAAAAGTTTTAAAAAATGAGTGGGATTTGAACCCTCAACTTCTAGCATAGAACTATCTCTTGTTAATCACTACTCCACAGTAAGCTGATAATTAATGTGTATTATTATAATGTGCGTTGCAGATTCCTATGTACATTGTACAGATCTAACGGCTAATAAATGCTCTCTAATCTATAAATTAATGAAGTATGTTTTCCATCTACAAATAATATTTTAGTGCTAGAATAATTTATTTGTGTCATTTGGGACTGGTTTTTGCATGCATTTCATTTAAAAAAAGTTTAAAAATTTGGTGAGATTTGAACCCTCAACCTCTAGCATAGAACTTCCTCTTGTTATCCACTACTCTACAGTGAGCTGATATATGTTGTGTATTTTGACCACTACATGCGTTGCAGATGCCTATATGTGTACATTGTACTAATAAATTCTCTTCTCTTTAAGTTAATAAAATATGTTTCCTATCTAGAAATATTATTTTAGTAATAGAATAATTTGATTGTGACATTTGGGACTGGTTTTTGCATGCATTTCATTTCTAAAAAGTAAAAAGTTTTAAAAAAATTAGTGGAATTTGAACCCTCAACCTGTAGCACAGAACTTCCTCTTGTTATCCACTACTCTACAGTGAGCTGATATATGTGGAGTATTTTGACCACTACATGTGTTGCAGATGCCTATATGTGTACATTGTACAGATCTAGCAGCTAATAATTTAAGTCTTTAATCTTTAATGTAATAAGGGTTTTTTGTTTTCTATTCTAGAAATACTCTTCTAGGATTCGAATAATTTATTTGTGTTATTTGGGACTGGTGTTTGCATGCATTTTGTTTCCAAAATGTTTTTAAATTTTGAGTGAGTTTGAACTTAAAACCTCTAGATTAGAACATCCTCTTGCATACCATTACTCTAAAGTGAGCAGATAAATGTACTTTATTTTGACCACTACATGCGTTGCAGATGTGTGTAAATTGTACTAATCTAATGGCTAGTAAATACCCTACTCTACTTAATGGATGAAGGTTTTCCATCTAGAAATACTCTTAGTGCTAGAATAATTTATTTGTGTCTTTTGGTATTGGTTTTTGCATGCATTTCCTTTCCATGGATCTCTAAACATTATTGCTGATGACACCGACAGTGTTGGCTCGAGCCTTCAGCGTGCGATTCTGATTCGGGAGGTCCCGGGTTCAAATCCCGTCGAGACTGGCAATCCTGACTGAAGGTTTTTTCCGAGGTTTTCCTCAGTTGTTAATGTGAATGCAAGGGAAAGAGTCCTCTTAAACAGCCCTCGGACATCCCTTCACAATATCCTATCTGCAATGTACCTAGCTAGACATGAATTGCATCCTGGGCAGGCTTCCTACAAAAGTTTATTTATTATTGCTGGTGACATTTCGGCCATCTTTGCATCCTCAACTTGTGCTCGCAAGTCTTTGGGCATAAAGGGGGTAAGGCTTTTATTCTTAAGCTTGTCAAAGAATGTTGACGTATAATGTACAAAATTGAAATCACTTTTTAATGCACTGTATTATATGTAGTAATTATTTTATAGCAAAACAAACAGTTTACCTGGTCGGTGATTGTTGAGATCTTCAAGAATGATAAGATTTAATTACTTAAAAATAGACACAAATTTAAAAAAAAAATCTTCACGTCTTGTAATGGTGGTTATAGTGGGCCTTACTGTAGCTAACAACTTCTTTTGCACAACTGTGATGTTTCAAAATCTGGTGTAATTCTAATGTTTTGAGTTTTTCAGAAAGGGGAGTATAGTGAAAATTAAATGGAGGAAAAAAATTGGTCCGTTGGCATTTGGTAGGTTCAGGCATTGTGGCCATAATTAGAAGATATGATGTTTTCTGTAAGAACCTTTGCAATGTGGGAGAAAAATGCATTGAACTGCTGTCTTAAGTTATATTTCATTATTAAATGCTTTCTTTTAAATATTTTTATGTATGCATTTATGTACGGACAACAAAAATATAAAAGTTAAAAAAAAAATTCATTACACTTATACCATACTAAAAATGCTCAGTGTGGCCTTCATTGCAAAGTTGATGACAGCAACGACAGCAATAAAGTATGTACTGATATCTCTGAAGAACCTACATATTCCATGCAGTGCCAGTTGTAGTAATTTACAGAATACCATCACTGTTCATTTCTGTTAATTGTTATAACTTGAGTTTGAACCTTTGCATACACATGTTCCTGCTATGAATAAAGATCTGCCAATAAATACTTTTTGCGGTATTAACATAATATATTTTATTGATCGGGTTGTTCTGTTGCGGTGGTGTAATGATATTATCTGCCGACGTTTCAAAGACCATGTTTTCTTCTTCAGGACTTGAAATAAGATGTGTTAAGTTTATGAATTAACGCTTGTTTCTTTTTTTTGTTTTCAGTACAAAATGATCATTATCTGGAAGACTATGAAATAGAAAAGTGTCTGGCAAATGGCATTCTGGCAGTGGAATTTAGGAAGCAACCAATCAAAATTATTTTTAACAATAGGGAAAACAAGAACTGTCTTCCACTGAAAATCAGTTATATAACTGAGTGGGTAGACTCTGAATACAATTTATTTATTTATCATTACCCACCGCAACAAAACAGCCCAATCAATAAATATCATCAACAGGTCGCGATACACTTAAAAGTTTTTTATTTTTTTATTCTTTGATCAGTAGCCCTATACCAATACCAGTGTTGGGTAAGTTCCCGCAAAAAAGGAACTTTTAAAAGTTAAGTTACTTGGCCTTCAAAGGGAACTTTTAAAAGTTACAGTCTCTTCACACAAAAAGGAACTTTTGAGTTCCCAAAATAATAAAAGTTCCTGATTAAAAGTTCCTTTATCAGATATATTATGGTACATAGGATTTAGGTCGCGATTTTTAAGCCACATGGTCGCGAGCAAATATGACAGGTTCCTTATTCGAGGTTATACTTATACGCATCCTAAAAATCATATTCAACGATTTTCATATCTGTATCAGCTAAATATGTTTTGAAATATAGAGGCATGGTGGGTTTTGTCATCTCTAACATTTAAAGGAACTTCTAAAACTTGATTAAAAGTTCCCCAAAGTTTGTAACTTTTGTGTTGAAAGTTCCTCTAACTAAAAATGGAACTCGTTCCTTAAAAAGTTCCCGAAAAAGGAACGCGTTCCTAGGAACGCGTTCTTTTTTAAAAGTTCCTACCCAACACTGCCAAATACTGGTAGTATCGGAATAGCTTTGCTATGGCTGGCCGCTCAGTTCATAGAGATTATTCACCTATAAATCTCTATTCTTGTCATAAGTTATTTTATTTATTTAATATATTCCTTCAATAATGTTTTCTATTGTAAGTTCTATTTTCCTTATTGTTATAAGTAATCCTGTCAGCTGTGATTGTTGCCATGGCTAGGCAATGTTTTAGTCTGGATATGACTTTATAAAACTAAAAAAACTTAGAATAGAGCCTAAAATGTTCTGATCATGTCTGGTAAGTGGTCTTTCAGTGCAACACATTGCATTTTCTTCATTCTCTACTTTCAAGCAGTAATTTCCACAATCAGTGGAGTCTGAATAACCACAAAAAGTCAGAGTAATTGTTCAATTTCAGTGACATTTCTGGAAGTTTTCTATTTCCCATCAATACCGTGAATACTTACCTTGCCAAATTAAATCTGTAATCAAAATAGTTTCTACCCGGCCCTTTTTACCGAGGTCCCGCCATTGCCAATTATGACATTCTTGGGCAATACCCTAGTTTGTTTATGTGACTACATGTTTCTAACAAGCCAAATTTTCTAATCTGAAAAAGTATGGTTTTCTGCCTGGTAAACTTGGAAAAGTGAGAGACTTTAGAAACAAACAACTGGACACCTTGTAATAGCGCTCAAACGTAGTAATTAGAGACACCCACATTTTTGGAAACAGCAACAGTAAAGTGCACAAATCTGCCAAATCAAAAACATTTGGCTGGGTGAGGCTGACACGGCAGGAAGGTGGAATTCCTAATTTTGAACAGGAGAGATCTCACGTGGACAAGTGGAATTGTTCACTCTAAAAAACAGTCCATACATTATTGATGTTTTTGGTTTGGCAGTATGGCATACTTTCATTTGTTCATTGTACAAAAAATGCTTCTCTTCCATTTGGGTGTTCCTTTGCTGATAGTATACAAGGTAAAGACCATTTTGCAATCGTCAGCTAGAATGGTGTTAGTTTACTCCCAAAATTTAGAGGTGAGCTATGGCAGCCATCTTTGGGATCCCTCCCCCTCCCCTTGACAACCATCCCCTCTTTCCTCCCCTGCCTGATCTGTGCAGCACGGGTCGTTCCTCCCCACATCCCCCAGGCCGGAGCGGTGCAATATCACCTAACGGTTGACTTGTCCTTGAACCAAACAACTCAAAAACTTCATTTGGATGCTAATCTGTGCCTCTCTCCTTGCAGACAGCTCCTTCTTTTATTTATTTAACGTCGACCTGATACAATAAATAAAACTAGCTACAGTAATACATGCAAAATAATGAACTTTAATTACAAGTAAGTTTTGATTAGTCTATGCTTCGTTACAATATTCTTGCTGCCCCCAGAGTAAAGCTGCGTCCACGGAAGAGACCAGGCCATGGCTGCCAGGGGTCGTAAAATACGGTGGTTATGCCCATCTAAGCCTAGGACATCTCCTGCCGCCAGCAAGACTGGACAGCCTCCATTCAATCATGATGATTACTCACCATCTGAGAACACGGTAATCTTCAATTCCTGACATTCAGTACATATTTATGTTCTTTATTGTTTTAAAATTAAGCATCAACATTATGGTATGTTATAGGCACATACCACACCCTCTAGGTCATAATTGCTGTGTTTTTGTCAATTCTGATCTTTGATTATCTTACAACTAAGTTTTTTCTTAGCTTTTTTCTTTCTTTCTTCAAATTTTTATTTTTTATTTTACTTTTCTTTACATTAATTAAATTTGCTTTACAAATTTAAAACCTAGACCTAAGTTCAATTTGATTTAATTTGGTATTTTATTTGTGTACATTTTGAAAATGGTTATCAATTATTATTTAACAAGAGCAATGTTAATAATGTAGGTAGGCCTAATGTTTGCAAATTCCTTGGACAGTTCTGAAGTCTCCATTTCCGATTCTCTTGTAGATTACATAATGTAATATAAATAAATTGTAGTACATATCAAAAGTTGCAAAACCAAAATCTGTACTGAGATTTGAGATTTGTTTTTAAGTTTGAGCATCTTATAAAATTTCTACTTGCAATTGAATAATTTACTACTTGTAAATAAATAAACTGATGGAATTGTGAAAAATTGTGTGCACTATATTAACAAACAGTGTTAATTATTTTTAAACTAAATCAAATTTCAACTGGTAACAATTATTTGTATTTGTTTGTAGAATGTGGCACCTTGGGCATCGTGCTATGACAACCAACAGCAGTACGAACAGTGGCCAGAACAAGATGTCGAGCAACAGGTAAAATAAAGTGTTATGTTTCGTAGTTATGAGAAGACACATTCCTCCCTCACACCCTCCTAAATAGATTATATATTTTGTGGATGTGTTTGAAATTGTTACTGAAGTTGATATACAAATGGTTAAAAAGTAAATTAAATAATATAGGTATTTGTAATTGTAATGTTTTCTAGTACGAAGAAACTGAAGCACCGTGCGATTGCAACCAACTGGTATACGGACAAGATGCCGAACAACAGGTAAGATCGTAGGTATTCTTTTTTTTTATCCAACACCAGAAACATGTTATGAACATTGTTCTCCGCAGAGCGGCTAAGGGTGACAATGCAAGATCGTTTTTCAATCGGGGGCACACTTTGGCGATCTGCTTCACCCCCTTTGCCAACAGCACGTGTTGTTCCCAAGTGGTCACCCACTCAAGTACCGACCACGCCCGGTGTTGCTTAACTTCGGTGATCTAAACGAGAATTAATTAAATGTTGTCTACTGATTTATGTGACAGATTCTTAACTACCTGGGGCATTTTTCTGCTTCTGTGTGCCATGAAAGCTGCCTTCTTGTAAGTCATTACCATATACTTCACAATGTCCTGGAATCCACTGTAGCTTTACCTTTCTTGACTCATAACATGCTCTCACATGATAGTCCATAAAGGCGTGGTTCTACGGGGCGGCCCGACTAGGCCCGGGCCGCCCCTAAATTCTCTGATAATTTTTTTCTGAATTTCTGTTTTGAGATGGATTGTGATTTTGATAATGTACAAAATGTACTTCTGCCTCCTTCATTAAATAATTTTATCAGATCATCCTTGCATTACATAAGTTCCCGATAATACAACAGCTAAGCTTAAAAAATACAATGTTTTTCAACTTGCACGTTGAAAGAACTTCTTTACTTTGAGCACCATTTTTGTTGTTTTTGTGATCGCAAATGCAAATTTAAAAAATCATTGAATACGAGCATTGTGTCATAAATACGCCATTAAAATATCCAGAATTTTTGTAGTGTCGAAAATACACCTAAAAAGCATAAATTTAAAAAGTGCCCTGCGGGGCAATTCTGGGGCCCCTCCGAAGGTTGTTCCAGATTTTAAGTTAGGGCACCCCCATTTTTGGGGGCTAGAAGCGCGTCTGAGTCCATCCTCTTCTTATTAGCATAGACCTACATGTGCATATATGATATTGATAAAATATGATAATATATTCCTTCCTCCTAAATAAATAATGGACTGCAAAGATTTTTGTTCATTTGTAACAAAGTTGGTGAACAGAAAGAATAAAATGGGAATTATATTATATTTCAAATGTTTTCGTAGTACGAAGCGAGCATATACGATGACGAGAATCAGGCGTACGAACAGTGGGACGATGAAGATGCAGAACAAGAAATAGCTCTTGCTCGCATGAGAGCTAGAGAGAAACGCGAAAGCGAGAGCTGTAGAGCTATTCGACAGATGGTTGAAATTGGAGCTGACCAGGAAGTTATCAAATATGGACTGAAAATGAATGGTGCGAAGTAAACATTTGTTAATAAATAATAACATTGTATAATAATAATAATATAATATTAATTAATAATACCTAATAATTATAATTATAATGATTGTATAATTGTACATTTTACAAAAATGTTTTAAATTACAGATCTTTTAGAGTAGGCCTATGCACTCACATTTGGTTAATAACCTTAGCTTTGATTCCACAGATACTGAACCATTTGAGGAAATACAAATCCTTCAAGATCTGGTAGAAGTGGGAGCCTCGGACAGAGCAATCGAAGTACAGTCGAAATATGTGTCAGGTGCGCTGTTGCCAGGGGCTTTTCTTTCACTAAACGTAGAATGCATTATTAATTTTTGGTGGAAATTTATTCCCCCAATAAAGAGGGGTGTTATTTAGTATGTGGAGGTTTTTAGAGCTGGGAAGAAGTTGTGGATGAGATACAGTTGTGGGAGGATAGAAAGTACAGTGGAAACATTTGGTTGCAAAACCCATGTATGACAAAATGTTTGTTTTGTTTGTCCATGAGAGCTTTTCAAATAGGCCTACTCCATAAATTATAATCTATTTCAAATTGTTGTTTTATATATGAAATTATAATTTGATTTTTTCTTAGCCGTGCATGTTAGGCCCTACTTATAATTTGATATTTTTCAGGCTCGGAGAAGAGAGAAGAATTTAATATACAAGTAAGTAAGTGTGTTTTTATGTCTGCTATGAGATTACATCTTTTATGAGATAATAATTAATCATTTAAAATCTAGTGTAGGTTGATTTTAAAAAATGTGAATTGGCTGCTGTTTTATTAATATCCAATTGGAAATAAAATGGAACAAAGCAGTAGAATGAGTACGGTAGATGACAAGAAAAATATAATACTGTATGAAGTTGTTTACTGGACTTTTGGAGGTCTTTTGATACTGTTAGTAGCCTAATTAGTATTGACTGTCAGTTCCTATGTATGGATTGAGAGCTGATTTAAAGATGTTGTTTATGCTTAGATTGGGGATGGGGTAGGGAGTGGAAAGGAAACCCAACAGCTTACTTGGTCGGTGACTACGTTTTTTTTGTAGATTAATTTATTGATGTTATACAATATCCAAACAACTTGAAAAACATCGTAACTGTTTCAGTCATCAGGGCCTTGTTCACTCGACAATTGCAAAGAGGTAATGTACTTAGGTATATAACTAAACTATGTTACCTCGCTGCACTCATCACACACAGTAGTACGTTTCCTCCTTTGTTTACTAACATACAAATACTCTTGTTCTTTAACTACCGGTATTTGTCTGCCTTCAACAATGCCTACGTTACGGAATGTTGTACGTTATGTATGGAAAGACTCCCCAATGTACGGTGCCAAGCTGTCAACAATGTTGGTGATGTCATATGCATCCTAAGAATACTTAACATTAACTAAGGTATATTTCTCGATTTGGATAGTCGGGAAACACTCCCGTAGGTGGAATTGTTAATATTTAATACAATTCAGAAATTAAAAAATCCATCCCGATCGGGGTATTATTGGATGAGCGAAGCGAAGACTTCAATTTCACTGACCCCAAAAAATTTAGCTCAGGTGTTTTTTTTTTTTTTTTTTTGTCTGTTTGTTTGCTCTCTACCGGGCAAACGGCATAATGCGATCTTGATGAAAATTTTAGGGGACCTTCGAAATCTCTGAACTTAGAGCTGTATTGTTTTTGGGTACAATCGAAGAAATAATTCTCATGAATATCGTACTTTTACGATTTTTTTTCGATTTTTAGCGCGATATTTTTGTGACATTTGGGCCGATTCTGACCAAACGGGTGAGGCTACAACGTTCATATTTCACATGGATATTAAGGTTATGGTGATGTATTGCTTTTCGAAAGAAAAAGTTAGCCAGAATCCATAGAATAAAGGTTTTAACTTTTAATATAATTTTTTTTGAGGTTTATAAAAACAATTAACAAGTAACAATAGAAACTTGACAACAATCACCTACAATGCATTCAAAAAGCACTTGCAAAGGAAAAGTGGTCCTACCCAAACTAAAAACTTACAAAAAAGCTTATCCATCAATGCGGCAGGACTTAAAGGGGCATTTAACCGCTAAACTCAAAAAATATATTTCATTCAGGCTAACTAGTAATGAATTTAGCAATTAACAGAAAAATTATTGGGGCCACCATGACCTCCCAAAAATTGTCAAACATGACATTTTTCGAGCTAGGTCCCATCGGCAAAAATCTCCCATAAGAAATAACATGGGGACGATCTTTATGCTCCGTGACCTTAAAGGATTTTGATCCAATAAATTCTAGCCTTCATTGACGTACTCGACAGCATTTTCTTTAAAAATCCTTTATATTTTGTTTTGTAATTTGGGCAAGTGGTTCGGTCAATATATGCTGATTACCAAGATGGGGTGTGATTTTGGAATGCATATTTTTGCGTGTTTGAGGGTATATTTGGGCACAGTTTCAAGACACGATGTTATAAAGGGGCATTTTAGATTGGTACTATGCTCTATCTATCTATGTGGACCAAAAAAGAAGCAGGTTAAAGCCAATTTAGGAAATTTTCCAAAACACCAATTTTCGCCAATTTCTCGATCAAAAAAATTAAAAAATTCGTGTTAAATCACAGTTACAAGATATAATTTTTTAAACGGTCATTCAAGTGTAGTATTGTGCTATAGATCACGTGGTAAAAAATAATTTTTGGGGTTTTTAGCCCCTTTAAGAGTTTTCCTAGTTAAAAAATAATATTAACTAAGGTAATTTAATTTGTCTCCGTAGGAATCCCCATTGTCATCCTGTCAAGACTTGGAGGTTTATAATCCCACTGCATACGAATGTCCGTCTTCCTCAATATCCCCCAGATCTGGCCTGGAGAACAGTGGTGAGGTTTAATTGTGTCTTGTTTCACTTCTTGCTTGTTGTAGATAATGAGCATCTATTTTTTTTTTTTACCTCCTATTTTTTAAATGTTAAATTAGAATCAATTAGAATCATGGGTAAAGGGTAATGGTTGCTGCAAATTGTTATTAATCAAGATTTGCTGATGTAGCCTACATTTTCTTCATAATGTAATAGATTATTATTTTATAAAATATTCAAAAGAACAAAAGTCTCTATTTCATAACATCTTACATTATAATACATTAATTAATCTTGCTTGTAGATTGCATTCTAAAGTCTAAACCTGAATAAGCATAAATGCTAATCTATTTCATCCAAGTTATGTTATCTATCTGCCAAGTTAAATATAGAGTAGCCTGTGTAATAAATTAAGTTTCAATAGGCCCTATGCCATTTTATGTAGCCTTCTTAGCCTAGATACCTAAATATTATATAGTACATTTATGTTTACTTTGTTTATTGTTTTGCCATTGTAAAGAGTGTACGCTCATTTTAGTAAATATATATTTTTTTTTACAAAAAAACACCCCTTTTTAGTGGCACTAACCATGGATTATGAGGGCCTGAATTGATCAATTATGTTTCCATTTCTTTTAGATAATTATCCTTTGGAGAGTGTATTTGGAGCATATCCAGACCGCACAGAGGAGGAGTTTGAGACCGAAGCTGACGTGATTGATATCACAATGAAAGTAGCTAACCGAAAGTTTGATGAAATGACTCCACCCGAACGAAGCGAAAGGAGACGGAGATTGGGATTACCACCCCGTCCGTCGTACCTTAGGCAAGACATCAACCCACTCGGCCCAGAGTGTATGGAGAACTCAACATCAGAGGTGAAGGTTTTTATCATAGTTTTTTTATTATTTTGGCATATATTCAAGAAAACAATGTTGAAAAATCATACCATTTGAAAATAAAAATAATAATAATAATCAAACACCCGGTTCCAACATAAGTCAGGTCGGGGGATGACGTTTCACCAGTTTCTCGGTCTGTGGACTTTCAGTGCTTGCTAGCCAGGCTCAACACAACACCTCCTCACCTACTTCGATGTCTTCTATGACAGGCATTTCTACCAGTTCTCTCCGATTCTTTCTATCCTCCCAGAGTCTTTGATTTCCCTCTTTCTTCAACATTCCATTTTATTTGGTCCTTCCATCAATCTCTTGGGCATCCAACTCTTCTTACTCCCACCCATGTGCGTTCGAATTCTCTTCTTGGGATTCTATCTTGCTTCATTCTTCGTACGTGCCCATACCATAAAGTCTTCCTCTTCCTATTGTATTTTGTAGACTTTCCACTCCTAGTTTGTTTCTTATTGTTTTGCTTTGTACCTCGTCTACTTTTATTAAGGCTACAGAACTTCTTAAAAATTTCATCTCTGCTGCTTATTGTTGTTGTTGTTGCTGCTTGTTAAATAAAATAAATAAATTCGTATTTAGAGTCTACCCACTCAGTCATATAACCGATTTCCAGTGGGGGACAGCAAAGCGACCAAGCCAACTCTGTAGGCCCCAACCTAATCGACGAGTGAGCGATAACCACCAAAGATCGATATATTTTTTAAAATAGAAAATATAGCAATCAGTGGTATGGACAGTGCGAACACCCGCGGATAAATGCCAGAATCAACAAGGCTGATTCAGAACAACTTTAAATTTAATATTTAATACAATCCAGAAATTAAAAAAATCCATCCCGATCGGGGTTCGAACCCGAGTGTAACGACAATACAGAAGTTAAATAGTTACCGTCTCGGTGGTCTAGTTGGCTAAGGCGTCCACCCGGAAAGTGGGAGACTCGGGTTCGAACCCCGATCGGGATGGATTTTTTAATTTCTGGATTGTATTAAATATTAATTATTCCACCTACGGGAGTGTTTCCCGAATATCCAAATCGAGAAATATACCCTCGCTCATACCTGCGTAAGGTAATTACATTATAAATATGTTTGTTTGGTCAATTCAACAGCAACAGTTTTTCGATGCTTTATTGTTCCATCCATTCAAGTTGTATAATGTAACGACAATACAAAAGTTGAATAGTTACCGTTTCGGTGGTCTAGTTGGCTAAGGCGTCCACCCGGAAAGTGGGAGACTTGGGTTCGAACCCCGATCGGGATGGATTTTTTAATTTCTGGATTGTATTAAATATTAATTATTCCACCTACAGGAGTGTTTCCCGAATATCCAAATCGAGAAACTTTAAATTTATTATGTGCCTCGTTGCTAGGACGGTCCAAAGTCACCGTTTACAAATTCCTAAGACAAGAACTGATGGACTTAAGTCCAAATCAGAAGTTAAAAAACTTCTGACTTTAGCGGGAATCGAAGCCTGGACATTCTGCATTGGAAGCAGAGACGCTAACCACAAATCCAACAAGCCACACAATGGTGCATGGATGGTTCTATTGTGTGACTGTCATTTGTCACTATTTTTAAATCAATATTTATAAACAATTATTTAACTAAAAGGTAAATATGCCTATAGTTGGGGGAGAAGAGTACACAGAGTTTTACAAACTTATTTATAGTCATTAAGGATGCATACGATAGTTGATATTGTCGTTCGATAAACAAAAATTAGCAACATTTCTATAATCTATAATTAACTAAAACATTATCAAATTAAAAAATATCACAACTCATTAACCCGGAACGAATATATAAAACCACTTAACTGAACTAAAACCTGGGTTATACTTACTTTTAATCGCCATATCTCGTAGAATTCCGTCTCCTTCCTCAAGCGGCATGGATGCTTGCGGAGAGAGACGGAGTTTTCCGAAATATCGCGATTAAACGTAAGTAACTCAGGTTTTAGTTCAAGTAAAGTGGTTTTATAATTATCAAATTAGTTACTTATCGTCTGAGAAAACTTGTGCAAAATAGCCTCATACCCTCGCTTACAAATATCACCTTACCACCGCTATCAATTTGTGTCTTGTATGAATGAATGATAACTATGTAATATTTTGAAATCAGAGAAAAAAATATTTCTCACTAAAAAATTTGTTGGTGATTTTTTTTATTCAATCTTGATCACACCATTGCCCGGCAAAAGTGCCGCCAATTTTACTGACGTCAATCAATCAATTTTCTATATTGATTTTTTTTTAAATTTTATCATTGTGCATCCCTAATAATTACCCTCAATAAATGATGTGTTATACATACATTCGCTAAACGATGGCCAGTGTGTGCTAGCTATTTTTCTGGACATATCACGCGCCTTTGACAAGGTTTGGCATGACGGGCTCTGTTACAAGCTGCTGCAACTAAGAGTCCCTTTTGTAATGGTGCGCTTCATTTGAGATTTTCTCACGGGACGTCTCGCTTGTGTGCGTGTTAACGATCAAGTATCCCGCTCGTTTACCCCTCTTTCTGGCATGCCTCAAGGTTCCTGCCTCTCTCCTCTTCTCTACCTGATCTACTGCCACGATATTCCTCCTCCCTTGTCCCGTTACCTTGCCTTAGCCCTCTATGCAGACGACACGGCCTACTGGTGCAAAGGGCGCACAGCGAGAGAAGTCTTCCGCCGTCTACAGCGCCAAATTAAAGCTCTGGAAGCTTGGATGCGTCGTTGGCGTGTATTGCCGAACGCCTTAAAGACACAGCTTATCCTTTTTCACCACCGGCACAAAACTCAGAAAATGTCTCAACGACCACTCCGTCAGTCCATCTCACTTTGGGGCGCTATGGTGTACCCTAGTCGGTCTGCCAAGTACCTTGGAGTAACCTTTACAGACATTCTGTGCTCATTGCTGTGACATCATCAACCGTGCACGGTTGAGACTAAATTTACTTGTGATGCTTCGTGGGCGACTTTCTGGATGCAGCTTCCGTACTCTACGACACACTTATAAAACTTTCATCCGTCCCCTCTTTGAATACGCGGCCCCGGCGCTGACACCCGTCTTTGGAGGATGTCTCCAGCAATACTTCTCGCTGGAGCGAAGAATCCTTCGCCGCATCGCGCGGCTTCCTCCGATGACGGGGAAATGAAGACGTGTATACCCAAACCGGCGTCGGTGGTATCAGCGCTCGACTCGACACCCCTGCAGGAGCTTACGTGCAACGTCTTCACGCAGGCGGCGGGAATGAGCTTCACGACCTCGTTTCGCGTCCTCGAGCCTTCAGACCGCTACCCCGCTTCAAGTACCCTTATCCGCCTTTTGCCTTTCAATTTGTCTAACTTTATAAATGTCATGTTCTCTTGTTGTCTTTCATGTAATGTTAAACTTGTAAATCTGTAATCACTGTGTCAGGCTACAGAGGGCCACACTTGCCCTGCATTAGCCTTCCTGCCCTATGGGCAGGTAAAATACAATAAATTAATTAATTATACATACATTAAGCTATTTACACAGACTAACACTTTCCAGTTATAAACTTATTTATAACTTTATGTCTAGGCCTATCATATTATGTATCCAATGGCTCTAATTGACACAAAGTGAAATTTGGAATAACTAGAGGCCTATCCCAAGCTCACTTTTGCCGTAGTCGATTAACCTAGTTGAACTAGTTCAGCAATGATCGACAATTAAAATAACGTCACTTGGGTGACCGTGGAGCTGAGTGTAGCTGGCTGTGAGTTAACAGACTAGTGGTTAGTCTGCCAAAACAGCAAAGAATATTAACATTGTTAAGGCCAAACCACCGCCTGCTCGAATGGGATGAACCCAAATAGACTGCCTGTTTTGTGAGCCAACATTTCGGTCCTAATCACAGTCGATGAAAGAAGATTTTTGCGCCGTAACTAGCACGCTCTGTTGGAGTATATGAAGAAACATGTCAGGTTTTGTTACCGACACACTGTCACACACACCAAACAAACAGACAACCAGAGATCTTAGATAAAGGTTTTTAGTTGGAGCTTCTTTGCAACTTCAAATTGTTTGGCGCAAAGAGGCGCCGTAGCTGGCGCTTTCTTGCGGAATTCTTACAAAGCTCTGTCTTTTGTTGGTCAATTATTTAACATGGGAAAATGACTCACAAAACAGGCAGTCTATTTGGGTCCATCCCATTCGAGCAGGCGGTGGGCCAAACAATAAAGATCTCTCTTTAATCAACAATCGTCAATTAAATTAACCTACCTAATCTGTATCTATGAAAACCAAATCTCAAACTCGTGTCAAAATTTTAATCAAGTATGGCGGTAAGATATTTTTTACTTTTATTTAATAATATTATATCATGTAAAACTTAAATTTATTTATTCACATTCAATCAACCAATTTCTATTGCTGGGTTTATAAGTCTGTGATAATTATTTTAATATAGCACACATCCATATTGATTGACAAATTACAACAAAATTATTGTATGTATTCATCACTTTAGCTCAGTACTTACATTTCTAGCATGGCTGAAACCAAGCAGGTAGGACTATGTCAATGGTATGGCATATTCCCTGTTGCTCAAAAAGCTTGAGAATTTTGTGAAATTTTAAATCTTTTATCAGTGAGTGATTTGTAGGCAATACTTCTGATTTATTTGTGGAAAATATTGCAATAGGTATAGTATATTTAATTTCTCCAAACATTTTAGGTTTTTTATTAAATTTAAATCCATCTTCATTTTATTTAGCCCTAAGTAGGTAATATTTATTTTGTATTTTATTTATTTATGTATGCTATCAACCAACACTGGTAGGCCTAGTATAAGCGGTATTAGTTCAACTCAACTGATCTAGGGGCCCGTTAGGGCGCCGCAGCCAAGCCGCGGTGCGCTACACACATCAAGCACCTTTTACACCAAGCAGAGTTGGGGGATTTCGAGGTGGGTTTCCCCAGCCGTCATGTACGTGATGTGAACTTGAAAACTATCACAATCGAGGGGATTTAGGTACCTGACAACACAGCCAAATTTTTTTTGGGGTACGATTATTCCTTCTTGGTGAAAAAATGTCCCTTTAACATGCTCAAAATCACTTTAAGGATGTTAGCTACTGCTAGCTACTGCTAACATCTATACGTCGGGCCCGCGATTCTGACCAGACGGGTGGGCTACATGTTCATATTTTTTCATGGACATTAAGGTTATAGAATGATAGTCTCTTTTGAAAAAAAAGTTGAAAAAGTTTGTTGGAAGGCTTCCAATAAAGGTTTTAAAATAGCCTTAAACACTTGGCATATAAATCAAACAAGTAACCATAGTTACTTGACACTTGTTGACGGTAATAAGCAGAGTTAGGCGGGAAAGTGCGATACGTAAACAAATGGCGGACATTTAAAAAATTTTTTCTTTGTGTGGAACGAGAAAAGGTGGTCATTATAACTCTCATAAAACAAATCAGAAACCTCCCTGGGGCCTAGGCCCAGATGTAGAAAATTATTTATAATACACAGTGTAGGTCTAAATTCCATTTGGTTTATAGGACTGAAAATTTTCATACTTACATTAAATTTTTTGGGAAACCCCAGCCAACCTTATGCCAGCACAACATTGTTCTGATATGAACTTGCTCATCTGTTTGTTTACATAATTGCAACAATCAAATCATTTCATAAAAATTTGTTTTTTCCCGATTGGCCTGCGTTTATAAAGGGCACTGCCATCTAGAAAAAATATAGAATTTTTTCGAGCTCTTTGCTATCCCAAAAATTTTTTTAAAAAGGGTTTGGATTTCGGATCCCTCTTTAAAACCACTTTCAACTCAAACCCAGGGAATTTTTTCCACGATCCCCGTTAAAGGGAATCCCAAATTCCTTCGAAAACGAAAACGACTTCTTTTTCAAATTGCGTTTTTAAACTCATCCCCCACGAACCCAAGAATTGGGGTCCAGTCCTTTATACCGTCGTTATACCATGGTTATACCACCTATACCCAGGATGTACATGAATCCGGGTCTAGATATTTTACATCCTATATGTTACTGCTAATACCATAGAAAATAAATCAACTAAGATAAAAATATTAAATGTTAGCAAATAATTTTGTAATAGAAACTTGAAAAAGTAATGAGATCACACACATAACAAAAACTTGTAGAAATACAGCCAAACCTTACACACTCAAAAGGAATGAGATCTAAAAAAAAGGGCCAAGCTCATCTACCCTTCCACATAAACGTACAGTGTCCCATAACAGCATCCTCGAAAAGCTTGGCAAAATAGAATTTGCATGTTTACGTTTAAATTAATTACAAAAAAAAGAACTTTGATAAACTATTACGTTAAATAATAATCGCAAATTCTATTTTGAAAAGCTTTTCGAGGATGCTGTTATGGGACACTGTACGTTTATGTGGAAGGGTAGATGAGCTTGGCCCTTTTTTTTAGATTCTCATTCCTTTTGAGTGTGTAAGGTTTTGGGCTGTATTTCTACAAGTTTTTGTTATGTGTGTTATTTACTACATTGATTTTTTTGTTTTATTACAGAACAATAATTATTATTCACCCAATAAGGGAGTTTGTCCAGGTGCCCTGCGTTCCTCTGGTGCTTCAAGACCCATGGTAGGTACCGACACCGTACTTACAGGCTGTTTAGTAGTGTCAGTCATTAGTAGTTTTTGGATATTTAATCAATAATCATTCATTAGCTCACAAAGTTGTTATGTTTATTATGGCTAAAAGATAAAATTAATCAAATACTGAGTTCCAAGTTTTAGTGTCCAAATTATTTTAGCATAAACACAAAAGTTCAAATATTTTTTCCTAGATAAAAACATCATGCCACAAACCATCTCAGACATTACGGGACTGTTGGATAGTATTAGAGTCAGTATTCGAGGTCTCACAGTAGTTGAAGTACATAGTTTCGATGTGGCATTAATACGTTTGTATTCCTGCACTAGTTCCCCAACCGAAGTCCTGGTTACTGGAACTACTAACGCCGACTAACCAGGCTCTGCGCGACTTCGTATCATCTTCTGTCTGTTGCTACAACAAACCTATTCCGCTTTACAGTTTCAAGTTTCAACTCCGTACTTTGTTTTTGATGTACAGCACACTATTCACATTAAAAATTGATATTCAAATCTGATTTATTGTATGTTTCATTCTATAACGTAGGCCTACATACGTATAATAATTTAAGTTTGATAGAAGAGCAAAGAACTAGGTTAGTTAAGCTAGCAAAGAGTTCACTGTTTGGGAAATAAATATGTGCGTGTATAAATACAAAAACTCTACTAGCTAGCTAGCTATAAATAGTTGCAGTCATTAATCAGAAGGCGAAAATTATTCCATTCCGTCCAGTCTTGCATCTGAGTTGTTTTGTGGTTTTAGTAGTGTAACTTTTTTTTAAATATGCATTGAGTCTATTTTTCCAGCTTGTGAACTCTTCTCAAATTCTGTAAAGGTATTATACATGTAGGCCTATCAAGTTTCAACATAAATAAAACATTGATAATTTTAACATTATTTATTGATTGGGCTGCTCTTTTGCATTGATCAATAAAGAATGTCATCAATGGGTCTATAGACACGAAGAAGTATTAATTCTAATTTACTCTCAATGACGTTGGTTTTTACTTTTGAGTCAACCGTTTGTTATTTCTCAAATTACATCTCTGGTTGCAATCTGTATTACATAAATGTAAGTAGCCTACCTAGCAATAGTGAAAAATGATCTCACAAATTTTTTAAAGTTTAATTATTGTATTGTATTGTATTGTTGCTTTATTCAAGTTTTGAGCTCTTTTGCTCGGTTACAGAATATTTATTTCAGTATTTTCCATTATTAATTATAATTATTACTATTATTATACTCCCAACAGTAAAGCCTAGACTACACAAACTTATTTTTACAAATTACTACAAAGTTACTTAGATTAGTTATTAAAAATTCAATACATAATATGTTTACAAATAATTCTCTGTTTAAACTCGGCAACGTTTGTTGGTAGAGGGTTGAATACCCTTTTATCTAGCTCGTTCCTACTTTTACCCCACAAATGAGTGTTTCCCAACATCCGTGTTATAGCCTACCTATGTAAAAATAATTTTTGACTGTGGATCATGTATCCCTTTATGAGTTGCATCTTTAAGTCTATCATTAATGTCTGCCTAGGCCGGTTCTCCTGCTAATCCTTCCTAGCTCCCCGTCTGGCCCGGGGTAGAATTGGCCCAGAGCATGGCTCTGCTAATCGTAAAAGGCGATTCAAGAGAAAAAGTCCACCTCGCAAACATCAGCTAGAAAGAGCGGAGTATCTTACTCCCCGAAACTAGAGGCGAGCTCTGGCAATCGTCGTCGGGGACCTTGTCCCCTTCCCTTGACGACCCCCCGGCGACGATGAAAATGACACAACGAACGATGACAAAGACGATGACGACCGCGACGTGAGAAACCCCCCTTCCTCCCCTTACCCGTGGCTGGTTCTGACCAGCATGGGCCCCTCCTCCCCCCCCCCTTAGGCTAGAGTGGTGCATTATGACCTAACGGTTGACGCGTCCTTAATCCAAATACTAAACCAAAAACCTTCCTAGCAGCCCTTCTTTGGATCATTTCTAGATTTTTGAATATGCAATTTTGTATGTGGGTCCCATACCAAACAGGCATATTCCAATGCTGGTCTCACTATCTCTAAATATGCTTTTTCTGTTACTGCTGAACTACTTCCTTTAACATTTCTCATTATAAAGTTAAGGCTTTTGTTTCCATTTGTAATTATGCTTTTTATATGACGGTTCCAATTAAGTTTTGCATTTAAATAAACCCCCAGATATTTGCAGATGTCCATGTACTGAAGGATAGTACCATCAATATTATATTGGTACACGAAGCATTTTTGTTTTGTTGTGAACTTAATCAGTTGACTTTTTCCCCATTTAGACTCATTTTATTTACCTTCACCCATTTGACTATTCTGTCAATTGCTGCTTGAAATTTAAGACAGTCATCTACATTTTTATTTCCATATATATTATGCAATCATCTGCAACTGATTTTGATATTGACATCTAGTCCCTGCCCTATGTCATTTTAAATTGGAATAATAGGCCTGATCTACATTTCATATGTTCTATTATTTATTATTGGAATCACATTTAATTAATATTCTTGCAATGTAAATTAATGAAATTAGTGGAAGCATTTAATCTGCACTATGCAATTTTTAAAATAATAAATAAATATTACTCATATAGTCATGAAGCAGTAAATACTGTAAGTCTTTATTCTATTGTAATTTGATCAGGGTAGAATCAAATTTAAAATTCCAACTTAAAAAACCCGTCTTAGCACAATTAGAACAAAATTCGAATGAAATTCAAAGTGCAAATTTGCTAAAAGAAACCTTGCGAAAATACTGCGTAACTGATTGCAAGCCGATCCCTTTTTAAAAGTTAATCTAGCAAAATAGTGTAGCATATAAGTTTGAATTGCAAAGAATGTGTCAAAAATGGTAGGCTTCCAATCAGATAAATACGGTAAACTTATAAATTCCAATATTATAATTCTGGTTTTGGTGAAATTGTCGGGTTGGCAGCAGAGTTATTTGATTGAAGGCCATAAGTGATGAATGAAAACTTTCATTTTTTTGCATCATTATATAGACAAAGTCGCTTTGCGAACACTTTTTTTAGTCGCATTGTTGGATGAACTTTTTGTAAGTTTTTAGTAATGCATGGGATTTCTTCACTTTTTCAAGTCCCATTGCAAAATCATTTTTGTTAAATTAGGATAATTTTTATAAAGTAGTATTTATTGCTATGGTATGCCAATTAAAAGAATGTAAAACATCTGGAGGCCTGAATACTTGCTTTTTGTATGCATTGTAGGTGATTGTTGTCAAGTTTCTATAGTTGCTTGTTAATTATCATACACCTCAAAAAACTTAGGCCTATATTAAAACCTTTATTTCTTTAGATTCTAGCTAACTTTTTCATCTTTTTCTTTTAAAAGGTACTTATGATTAACGATCTTGTAGACAGACTTAAACCGTTTGCTTGTGATTTTCTGTTGTACGCTGACGGTTGTAAATTTTTTAAAATTGTGTCGAAATTATGTGATGCAATCGCTCTTCAAGATGCACTAGCAGCGTTTTCTCAGTGGTGTTTGGACTGGCTAGTGGCTTCTCCGTCCAAATCCTGATAAGTGCTCATTGTTAACAATTTCATTGTGGAAATCCCCATTAGTTTGTAATTATAATTTGTCGGGGCAAGTCATTCAGCGAGTTACTAAAATGAAAGATCTTAGTGTCATTATAGATTCAAAATTCCTTTTCATTGAGCACATTTCCAAAATAACTTCAAAAGCCATGTCCCTATTGGGTTTATTGTAGGTTCACTGATATTCGTGACCCAACTGCTCTAAAGTAATATTTTTCGGGCTGTGTTTTACCTGTAATTGAGTACTGTACTCCAATTCGGGCATTATCAGCTGATACCAACATTAAAAAATTAGATAGAGTACCTACTTTCATTTTTCTGTGCAATTGTACGTCATCGTGTCCCAGCTTTTAATGCCTGGTCTCGTCAACAAATTATGAGTGAACTTTTCATGACAGATCTAGCCACTCGAAGAAAACGCTATGACATGTCTTTCTTGCACCGTATCATCAATGGCATTTTCCGGTCCACCAGTCTTGTCTCCATGTTTCCACTTCATGTTCCATCCCGCTTTACTAGGCTTACGCACCTTTTCCATGTAGGTAGACCTAGACTTTCTATTACCCATAGATCTATCACCTTTCGTTTACCTTCCTTTTATAATAATTTACCTAATTTACCAAAGTTCGACATATTCTCTGATTTTGATACTTTCAAAAAAAAAATCCGTGATTGGACTGCAGTTGAAGGTCATTAGCATTTCCCTCTATTCTTTTAAACATTATTTACTCTTATGTTTGTTGCACTTATAATTTTGATATATTTGTTTATTGTTCATCAATATAAATAATTATTTGTTAATTTGTAGGTTTATTAATGTAATTTTAATTTTTACTTATTTATATATTATAAATGGTACTTGTGCTGTACGAGACTCTTATATATACGTATATAAATAAATAAATAAATAAACTACATCACCATTACCTTAATGTCCATGTAAAATATGAACGTTGTAGCCCCAACCGTTTGGTCAGAATCGGCCCAAATATCACGAAAATATTGCATTACAAATTGGAAAATATCGTAAAAGTTCGATATTCATGAGAATTATTTCTGCGATTTTATCCAAAAACGTGGCAGGTCTGAGTTCAGAGATTTTGAAGGTCCCCTCTAATTTTCATCAAGATTGTATATTGCTTCTCGATTTGGTTGATCGGGAAACACTCCCGTGGGTGTAATTGTTTTTATTTACTACAATTCAGAAATTAAAAAAGTCCGCCCCAACCGGGAATCGAACCACGGATCTCCCACATTCCAGGTGGACGTCTTAACCACTAGACCATCAGGACGGGTACATTTTAATCTCTGAATTGTAGTTGCATTATACATCTGAATGGATGGAACAGTACTGCAACGAATATCTGCTGCCTTTGAACTGACCACCAAACATTAATTATAATGTCATTACCTTTACGCAGGTATGAGCGAGGGTTTATTTCTCGATTTGGTTGATCGGGAAACACTCCCGTGGGTGTAATTGTTTTTATTTACTACAATTCAGAAATTAAAAAATTAAAAAAGTCCGCCCCAACCGGGAATCGAACCATTAATAATGCAACTACAATTCAGAGATTAAAATGTACCCGTCCTGATGGTCTAGTGGTTAAGACGTCCACCTGGAATGTGGGAGATCCGTGGTTCGATTCCCAGTTGGGGCGGACTTTTTTAATTTCTGAATTGTAGTAAATAAAAAAACAATTACACCCACGGGAGTGTTTCCCGATCAACCAAATCGAGAAATAAACCCTCGCTCATACCTGCGTAAAGGTAATGACATTATAATTAATGTTTGGTGGTCAGTTCAAAGGCAGCAGATATTCGTTGCAGTACTGTTCCATCCATTCAGATGTATAATGCAACTACAATTCAGAGATTAAAATGTACCCGTCCTGATGGTCTAGTGGTTAAGACGTCCACCTGGAATGTGGGAGATCCGTGGTTCGATTCCCGGTTGGGGCGGACTTTTTTAATTTCTGAATTGTAGTAAATAAAAAAAAAATTGTATATGCTGTTTTCCCGGTAGAGCGCGGACAATTAGACAAAAAAACATCCGAGCAATTTTTTTTGGGGGTCAGTGAAATTAAAGTCTTTGCTTCGCTCATCCAATTATTATATCTGTCTTGATTATCTTCCACCAGATTAATGGCATATGAACTACATAGTACGTTTTAAATTTTTATCGACTTTCTTTTGTTAGAAACTGAAATTATTTTGGCTAAATTAGAAAATTGCAAAAAATGTTAAATTTGCATTTTATTTAACAAATTTTGATTATAATAACCCAAATTGAGGGGCTGCATGCATAAACCAGCTTACTGACGATTACGATTTTTTTAATATATAATTTTTACCTGGATTTTTTCCATAGAACAAAATATTTATTGTAAAACATCTTTTCAAAAATAAAATTGTATTTCCAAAGAAAATTTCTAAATATGGTTAAAACATTTGGTGCATTTGTGCTATTACAAAAGTTACCCACACTTTATTCTGTAAAGTGACTGTATTAGTTGATGAGCAAAGTGAAGATTCCATTCCACTACACTGGAGAAAAAAATCCAGAATGTTTTTCTTTTTTCTTATTTTTGTATTTTTGTGTGTTTGTAGTTAACACAATTCCGGCTAAACCGATACTCCAATTGCAATGAAATTTTCTGGAGGTCTTCAAAATGTCTGAACTTATATTAGAACTGCCACTTTTTTGAGCGCA
Source organism: Sweltsa coloradensis (assembly GCA_024449915.1). Lineage (NCBI taxonomy): Eukaryota > Metazoa > Arthropoda > Insecta > Plecoptera > Chloroperlidae > Sweltsa > Sweltsa coloradensis. The sequence goes on from JAMZAV010001028.1 coordinate 101,965, forward strand.
ACCAAAAAATTATTTCTCATAAAAATCGCAGTTTTACTATTTTTTTTTATTTAAAAAATAATTCTTCTACTTATAACATCTACATGCTTTATCCGATGGACCGATTGTAATGATTTTTTCACAGAACCTAAATTTTATGAATTAATATATTTGTGTGAAATTTGAGCGCAATCGAAAAGTTATTTCTCATGAACACATGGCAGCTTAATGCACCAATTACGCTCATCCAACAACGCGCTTGAAAAAGCGTTTGCGAAGCTTTCTAGTGCATTATAAAAATGCATAGGGGATAAATAATGACTTAATGAGAAGTATTTTAATTAAGGTTGCATAAAAGTAAGAGTTTGTTGTTGGTTCTACTTTCCTAGAATTATCTTACAGTTTTTGGATGAGCGTAGCGAGCGAAGCGAAGATTCCATTTCACTACACTGGAGAAAAAAATCCGGATTTTTTTTTTTTTTTTTTTGTATTTTTGTCTGTTTGTCCACACGATTCCGGCTAAACCGATACTCCGATTGCGATGAAATTTTATGGAGGCCTTCGAAATCTCTGAACTTAGAACTGCCACGTTTTTGAGCGCAATCGGAAATTTTTTTCTCATGAAAATCGCAATTTTACGATTTTTTTCGATTTTTAAAAAATTTCTTAGACTTATATCACCTACATGCTTTATCCGATTTTAATGATTTTTGCACAGAACCTTTATTTTATGAACTAAGATATTTTTGTGAAATTTGAGCGCAATTGCAAAAAATATTTATCATAAAAAAACGAAAATTTTACAGTTTTTTTCTTTTTTTAAACAATTCTTTGACTTATAACACCTACATGCTTTATCCGATTGTAATGATTTTTTCGCAGAACCTTTATTTTATGAATGCATATATTAGTGTAAAATTTGACCGCAATCGAGAAATTAATTCTTATAAAAATCGCAATTTTACGATTTTTTTTAACAATTACGATTAATTAAAAAAAAATTAAAAAATTAGGTTAATTTTTAATTTAATTTAATTTAATTAAAAAAAAATTTCAACTTAGTAATGATTTTGCCACAGAACAACAGAAAATGCAATGCACCAATTACGCTCATCCAACAACGCGGCGGGACTTAAGCGTTTTCCTAGTATTATTTATTCACTACTACTGACTATTGATTATGGTTACTTATTAATAACTATCCCCAGACTCCACACAATAGTGGCCCATTCAATTCAATAATTTAAAATTAAACAACAGGATTCTATGCTTTTAATTCAGTTTCATTTTGTCATTTTTAATAGTCAAATGTAATATTTTGATTGTAGTACTAACCAACAATTCAAGCACTTCGATTTATTTGACGGTGTGTTTTTTTGAAGTTCGTGCCATCTTATATTGTGTTCCATGGATTGTTTGTAGTAAGGGCTTATGTACTGGGAGAAAGGGGAGAAAGAGTCCAAGTGGTGTTGTTTCTTAATTGATGTTGATTGATGACTAAGAAAATGACAAATTTTATATAAGTTAGCTGTAGAATCATGCATTTGTTTAGAGGTTGATGTTTCAACTTTATAATTTAACAATATTGCCAATACTACATTATTCTTAACTAAACAATGGGTTTTTATTTTATTTAGAAATTAAAAAAAGTCCGCCCCGAACGGGATAGGGCTACATTTTTAATATTTTTTAAAATTTCTAAATTGTAGTAAATAAAAACAATTACACCTATGGGAGTGTTTCCCGACTTTCAAATCGAGAAATAAACAATTTGTCTCACTTTTCAAACTCCCATAGGTGTAATTGATTATTTGGAAATCAATCTATGAAATTAAAAAAAACATTTTAGCCGGGTATTGAACCCGGGTCTCCCAAATGCCGATCGGATGCGTTACCCTTAAGCTACTGAGACGATTAACCTGATAATTATTGGATTGTTGGTACGTCATATAAATTGAATTCTTATATGTCTGGATTGATTTCCATATAAACTCATACTTTATCATGAAATTGCCTTCACATTTTTGCCATTGCATCACGTTTACTATCAAAATGCACAAAAGTACGGCAATAATATGGATCATGTTGCACCTATCCCAACTAGCGAATTGATTAAATAAGACCTTTAATTAATCATTGTGTAAAAATTGAAGTCAGACCCGTGCTGATCAGATACTGATGGCCAGTGATCTGTTGCTTCAGAGAGTTAGGGTGGTAGACCCCTGCCAATAATAAAAATACACAAAATTACAGTAAAAAAAAGCCTTTAGTCCCCTTGGTACTTTTCGAAAGGAGTAGGCTACGTGCCAGTACCGGGTTTTCCCTCCTCCCTTCTGTTCTAACTTCATCCTTATCTATCACCACTCATCGTCTCGAATAGCCAAAGTGCATTAATATGAGACGTTAAGCAATATCCAATTCAATCGAGAATGCTGCAAAATATCTAAAAACTGATTGAAGATAGTAATGTGGTTTTTGTTAGAATTATATAATTCTGCAAACATGATTCAAATAAAATAATCAATATGGTTTGTATTTTGAATATGCATTTAATTAAATAAATATCAAATTGAAAACATTCTAACCATAACATTACATTCCTTTTTTCGTACAGTCTATAGTTCAACCAGTTTACTGTCTGCATAATTTGCAGTGTTCTCGTGATTTCACTAAAAATCTGTAATTTTTGGTTTTAATGATTTAATGATGGTGGGGGTGTACCACCTTAATTGGATGAGCATAGCGAGCAAAGCAAAGATTCCATTTCACTACACTGGAGAAAAAAGTCCGGAAAGTTTTTTTTTTTTTTTTGTATTTTTGTGTGTTTGTTAACACGATTCCGGCTAAACCGATACTCCGATTGCGATGAAATTTTATGGAGGTCTTTGAAATCTCTGAACTTAGAACTGCCACGTTTTTTAGCGCAATCGGGAAATTTTTTCTTATAAAAAACGCAATTTTACGATTTTTTTCGATTTTTAAAAAAATTCTTCGACTTATAACACCTACATGCTTTATCCGATTGTAATGATTTTTTCACAGAACCTTAATTTTATGAATTAAGATATTGGTGTGAAATTTGAGCGTAATCGAAAAATTATTTCTCATGAAAATCGAAATTTTACGGTTTTTTCTTTTTTTAAACAATTCTTTGACTTATAACACCTACATGCTTTATCCTATTGTAATGATTTTTTCACAGAACCTTAATTTCATGAATTAATATACTCGTATTAAATTTGAGCGCAATCGAATAATTATTTCTTATGAAAATTGCAATTTTACGATTTTTTTCTTTTAAAAAAATTACGATTTATTGAAAAAATTAAGTAAATTTTTTTATTTTATTTAATTTAACTAAAAAAATCTTCGACTAAGTAATGATTTTTTCACAAAATAACAGAAAATCCGCGTAACACATGGCAGCTCAATGCACCAATTACGCTCATCCAACAACGCGGCGGGACTTAAGCGTTTTCCTAGTGTAATTTCATAATATGCGCCAAACCGTGAGATGGTTGTGAGTTGGACTTTGATGACCCATTCATATAGCTATTTGCAAGTAACAATGAATGAAAATATGTGATTGTGTTTCCTCAAGTCTAATGCAATGTTGTTTGTTTAGAACCAACACGATGACAGTTTCAATACACGGATTGCAAGATACGAAGAGAGAGAAAATGCCCGCTCGTCTCATAGGAATCAGCAATTTAGTAAGTTAAATACTAACTAAATTATGAATTAACATTTAGATTCTACCCACTTAGTCACATAACTTATTTTTGGTGGATGACTAATTTAAAGCTTACTGAGCCCACATTAAGAATTTAATTAATCTTTCACTATTGAAGATATAATTTATTGCAACTTTACCATAAGAGTCTGAAATGTTTGTCTATTTGTACGCATAAGTTATAATTATATCTTTAACTTTATTTAAGGTCTCTAGATTAAGAAATGTTTACTTACACACATCTGTGTATGTCTCTCTAAGCCAAAGTGCCATATTTCATTACAATTGAATACTCCCACACACAGGGCTACGGCTCTAGAAGGGTATTCTTTCTTCTACTTATAGGCCTCAACTGGCTATACATGTCTGCAACTTTCTCAATTTCATTAATTGGGAAACACTCTCGTAGATGTATTTGATTTATGTAAATCAATCCATCCGATGAGATGGATTTTTTAATTTCTGGATTGATGTCTGCAACTGTTTTGTACTCAAACTGAAGATGAATATATTCATATTCATATTTATTTATTTATCGATTTCTTTTACATTTTTACAAATACATATATTAAACACGTCAAGTCATTGCAGCATTAAAAACAAACAGCGAAGAAGATGATGCTAGCAATCACTGATAAGCAGTAGCCCGAGAAAATGATGACTCGTCACCCCCCGACCCGACGCATGTTGGAATAGGAGTCTGATATTATATTATAATTAAACATACTTTACCTCCCTTATAAGACAGAGTTAAAAAATTATAAATACTCGTGCACTGAATACAAACCATTAATTTGTGCATGAAAAGGGTTTGGTAACTCTTTAGAAACTTCCTAAATTATGAATCGATTCGATTTTGGTGATAAAACATTGTACTGATGTATACAATAATTATAGTTAAATCCCTTCTTACAGAGTGTCAAGGAAAATTTGCACTGATAGAAATTATTCACATGTTGCCTGGTGTTGTGATCATATATTTCATTGACACTCGTAAAACAATATTTATTTCTCTTTATATAAATCAAACAGTTATATATGTAGATACATGGGAGAGTTAAAATATTATAATTAATAAAATAAGGCTTGCAGCTTTCGTTGATGGCAAAGTTTATGTTAAAAAGTATTTACATAATTCGTTTCTGCATAATAAAAACAAGTTTCTATCTATCTATCTCTATCGGCACGCACACCATCGACAAGAAATACTGTAGCAAACATTAGTGTTTGAGCCCATTTCATTTATTATTTATTATTTATTTATAATTTATTTAACGTCTATCCTATTTAGTTATTAAAACTGATTGACAAAGGAGGACAAATGATGTTTAACACTCTCCTGGTCACATTAAACACTGGAGTTCTCGCAGACCCGCACAACGCATTAGAACGCTCTGGCCGGGAGAGGGTTAAATGAAGTATCTACAAGACAAATTAGAACATATTAATATTGTTTTATGTTTTATAATGTCTTAAACAAGCGTTAACACAATGAAAGAATACATTTTAGTATGTTATATAATTTAAATTGTCAGGTAGTTACTTGACAGTGTAACAACATTTTCAGTCTAAATATCATATCTGCATGTAGGCCTACTTGTTTGTATGTACAGGACATCAATCAATCAATTATCAGGATAATAATTTTATTTTATAATTTTAAAGAAGTCATTGTATTAGGTATATATGATTTGATGCAACATATCTATATGCCTATTGATGACTTGTGCAAGTCGACACATTGTCTTCAAAACAAGAGAATGAAAGAAACTGATTTCTGTATAATACCATAGTGGAGTACTACCTACTAATTGGTATTTGCATGTTTTATGCACGTGGTGATATTCATCTCGTGATTTGTGTTCTCTGCAGATGTTTCTTCAAGTGGGACACGGCCGCAGAGGGTCAGACCGAATGAAAGCATGGCATGGGGAAATACTACAGGGTTGCCCCCCCTTCCAGCAAACGCTATGTCCACTCCCGGCCGCCAACGCCAACGGCCTTGCCCTGGTGCTGCGGTACGTGATCTGATCTCACTTGCTTCTTAAATACATATCCTTAAATAAATAAATAAATTCGTATTTAGAGTCTACCCAGTCAGTCATATAACTGATTTTCAGTGGGGGATATTAAACCAAAGCGACCAAGCCAACTCTGTAGGCTCCGACGCAATTGACGAGTGTGCGATAACCAAACAAAGGTCAATTTTTTAATAGGAAATACAGCAATCAGTGGTATGGACAGTGCAAACAACTGCAGATCGTCTACTTATACTAATAATAATGTGTTCACCACAGATATTAATTAGGTATAATAATCATCAAAACTCATTTCCAACAATGTCAGGTTGAGTGGTGTTCTTCACACCGATATCTAGGGCACAAAACTATTTTTTGCCGAGATTGCCAGGCTCAGCGTTTCTTCATCATCATCTTCATCGTCATCTTCATCCTGCATCTGCTTTTCCACCAATTTTCTCCACTCTTTCCTGTCCTCCCACAGCTTCAATTCCATCACCTGGTTCCACGATTCACCTCTCTCTTCAACGTTTCCTTCGATCAATCTTCCCCATCTTTCTCTCTGTCTTCCTACTTTTCTTTTACCTTCCTCTCATGCTTCGAAGTCTCGTCTTGGGATCCTATCCATTTCCATCCTCTTCATATGACCATTAGGTATTAATGAAAATTGTAATGTTTCTTGTGTGAAGACAATTCTCTTGTCAATCTTTAAACGGCTGACAAAAAAACTCTTGAGTTAAGCTTTTGTTTCTTTTTAATGTTTCCACTACCACTTTTTTACACTTCTAGTACTAGTCCAAGCGATATTATTATAACCATATTATACGTTTATATGTATGTAATACAAACGTATGAAGTAATGAGACCAGAGCTAGTCTATCTACAAGCACTATTTTCAATTTTGTTAATTTGACCTCACTCATTCTAGTCAAGAATTCAATATAAAAAAATGGTATTAATTTTTCAATTACATTCAAGATAGTTTTTCAGCTATGTAAAACCTTTAATTTTCTAAACACATAGACTCTGAAACCATTTTCTAATTACCGTAAGCATGTAATTTATGTAAATGTAGACCTTGTCATTCTACATACGGCTTATCTTGGCCTTTCCGCCTATGGGAGTGTTTCCCGAGGAACCAAATCTGGAAATAAACCCTCTATCTTCCTCGTTTTTACTCAAACGTCCTCCCCTTGCCTCTATTTTGTATTTATTTGAAGTGTTAAGAAGCAATTCAGTTCACATAACGTCACTCACAAGTCACAACCAATGGAAATAAGCAAGTGTAGATAATTGTTTGCTCTAGTCAATTTTAATCACAGTAATATATTAGGCTATTAGCTTTACGAATTTTGCTCTTAATTCCTTGTATGTTTACAAATTTAAATGTAATTAAAAATATGTTTATCTCTTTCCCTCAGACTTATCCAGCAAATGCACAGGGAGGTTTTGACAATGCGTTAAGCACAGCCGCACACTTGTCGACGCAACTAGCACAAGATCTGCAGATGTACGCCCATTCGTGGGAACTGCCCTCTGAATCTCTAGAAGCCGCCGAACAGGCCGTCACTGACGCCCTTGAAGTGGCCGCGCTGGCGGCACAATCACGCGCAGTAGAAATGGAAAAGGCAAATGCAAGTATGAATACGCGCAAAGCCGCCTACGAAGCTGCAAACAAGGCCGCCGATGATTGGGCGTATGCAGCTTCAAACGCACAGGCGTACAACTATGGCTATGAGGCTTTACCTCAAGAGGAAACAACAACCGAGACCTACATGACTACTTTCTATCAACCACAGGTATGACCAATGTTTAGAGCCAAGATAAGATATGACTTTATATATTCCTAAGATTTACTTGAAAACAAGATTTTGTTATATGGTCTTTTTATAAATTAGGAGCATCACATTTTGATGGTTTTATCCAAAACATGACTTTAGATGTTCGAACATTTTTCTGTACATTCTACAAAATATTTATTTTTGTTTTTGCTTGCTCTTTGCTTATTGGAAATAATTCAAAATTTTGTAAGATAGTACCGGATCACCCCCCCCCCCCCCCACTTCCTCCATGATTCCTTGAGAACTAGAAGACTGGTTGAGTGGTTGGTATTGATTTAAAAAAAACTAGTTAGTGGTGTTGAGAATTCATAAACAGGTTTTTGAAGTTAAAAATAAATAGTTGTATTTGTTTTTGTTTTGAAAATTATTAAAAAATATGTTTTGCAGTGAACTTTTTGTTTTACCTTACCTACCCTTGCAGGCTAATTATATGGAAGGTTTTGCGACTCCAGTAAGTGATAATTAGGACTAGTGGTGTGCGGATCCCAAATTTTCGGGTCGGGTTGTGTATTTGGGAGCTGAGAAAAATATTTCAGAGGGGATGGTGGAGGTGCCGGTTCAGGTTTTACATACTTTATTGATGGAGGTGCCAGTCCACACAAATTTTTATTTATAACTTTTATTTTTAAAAAAAAAACAACATTTAATTGCAATACAGACAAAATCACACTCTCTTCGGAGTAGTGCATATCTGTACCATGTACATGACCAAACTGAAATAAAGAATTGTTATGGTTGAAAATTATAATGTAAGATACTTCTCAAGTAAAATTCAATATCTATTTTTACATGCAGTATTATAATGGCCGTCTTTCTCCTACCCAACCCTAAAATCCGAAGCAGTTTAGTACCCAAAACCAGACCCGACCCGACTGTCAAAACCTCTAAAGGACTCAAGATTAGTAAACATTACCTAAGATACCTTTATATATTTTTATTATTTGATTATTTTACATCAATTTAACTTTTTCTGGATTCTTCAAATTGTTCAGAACTCAGAAAGACAACATTTAAAAAATTAGGATTCTAATTTTAGGCTGTCACAGCCAAAAATAATTATATTTTAATGCTAAACTTGAAATACGAATACATAAATATAAATGTATGGGACCCTAAACATTATAGTAAAAGTTTTGATATACTAAAAAGTAAAGGAAGAATATAATTAAGTAAACTTAAACATTGTTGTTTTCTCAAATTAAAACATACTATTCTTGCAGTGTACCTTACTTCCTACAATGTTGTTTTCAGGAAAGTAGATCATCTCGTGCGGGAGTTTTTCCTGGATCCCGGGGATCAATACACGCAAAGTCCAGATCTTCCGGAGTTTGTCCCGGATCCCGGGGATCAATACGCACAAAATCTCCTTCCAGGTCGTCACGTCATATGTCCGCGGTGAGTTGCTGTAGAGAAACGTCTAAGTGTAGCTCTTGCAGCCATTTCATTTTATCAAACTATATGTTATGAAGGTCTTAGCCAACCTCTCTTTATTTATCTCAACTTGATATCAATGCCCGGATTACACTTTTTAATACTGGGACTAATTTGGCAAGGGTATGTTGGGCCCCAGGATAAAAACTTAAACATCAGTACTGTTCTGCCTTAAAATCAATATGGTCTATAGTAAGTTTTGTCTGAGTAAGTTATAGTTAACGTGCTCTGCATCTCTTTTGTTTACCTTTGTAAATCAGTTTATCTGAATACGATAGACGTTAAATAATTAATTAAGCGAGCGTTTCCATTTGACTCTGCCGGAAAAAATAGTCACTGGTTTTGTGTTTTTTTTGTTTGTTTTTTTGTTTTTATGTTTCGCCATAAGGTTCGAACGGAGGCTCGGATCGAGTTATATTTGGACCATCCACAAGCTTCGTTCTCGATTGAATGCCATTAGTTTTGTGGCAAAATCGTTCAAAAAGTTAAAAAGTTACATTAAAGTTAATCGAAAGTTTTTTTTTCAAACTAAATGGCGACAAAATCTGAGGTGGCCAAATCATTTAAAATGTCCGTCCGGTCACGAATATGTTAATTTTATTTTGATCCGATAAGTAGTGTAGATGGAAATTACATTTTAACAAAAGTAACGTTACCATGGCAACGAGTTTGTATGTCTCGCCATAACGTTCGAACTGAGGCTCGGATCGAGTTGAAATTTGGACCATCCGCAAGCTTCGATCTGGATTGAATGCCATTAGTTTTGTGGCAAAATCGTTCAAAAAGTTACAAAGTTACATTAAAGTTAATTGAAAGTTTTTTTTTCAAACTAAACGGCGACAAAATTTGAGGTGGCCAAATCATTTAGAATGTCCGTCCGGTCATGAATATGTTAATTTTATTTTGATCTGATAAGTAGTGTAGATGGAAATTACATTTTAACAAAAGTAACGTTACCATGGCAACGAAAAGTCGCACAAGGTTGCTGGCCACTATGCACTGCCACCTAGAAGTAATCAAAATACATTGAGGAAGCAGTGTATTATTTGTTACCAAAGAGTTAAAATAGTTTTCCCAAAGAAATGATGTCAAGGTCCTGAAGATGGCGGTGGATTTTATCCACAAAGTAAAGGTTTACCCACGGGTTTACCCAGATACCTTGGCAATAATAAATAATATTGGAAACATGGCCCCGTGGACAACGAACGTCGCAAATTTTAAAATTTAAAAAATGTGCAATGTGGGTCTAGCTATAGCGCGTGCTCGCTTATCAACGCGTCCAACTGAGCGTTTCCTAGTTTAAAAATGAGGGTCTCATGGGATATTGAAAGACCTTACCGTATTTACTCGCTTATAGGCCGCCCTCGAGTAAAGGCCGCACCCTTATTTTGACCACTCAGATTTTAAAGATTTGCATATAAACACCATTGATAAATGGCTTCACATAATGGCCGCACACCACTTTTTGAACTTGACAATTTCAAATATACCCGAGGCCTATACTCGCATAAATACAGTATAAACTTTGAGAACCCTGTCACTTCACAACAAGGCTTCTGCAGAGCAGTAGCCTCTTAGTTTTAATCCACTGGCAATACCTGTGTTGTTAAACAACTGTATTACAACTTAACTTACAGACCCAGGCACCACCGCTATCGGACTTTCAAGTTCAAGATTGGGAAGATAAAGCCTCTGTAAGTATAAGTTTTGAACAAGTGCAACTTGCAAGTACAGTAAACCCTCATAATTCAAACTTGGTTAATTTAAATTTCTGTTTAACTCAAACTGGTGATGGAAGTTTCTAGAAATGCTTTGGACTATCACATACTTACTCTTGTTTCTGCTGTATTTTACATTAATTGAACTTTACTGGATTCTTCAAATTGTTCAGAACTCAGAAAGGCAAAATTTAAAACAGGATTTTAATTTTAGGCTGTCATAGCCAAAAATAATATTATTTTAATGTTAAACTTGAAATACGAATACATAAATAAATATAAATGTATGGGACCCTAAACATTATAGTAAAAGTTTTGATGTACTAAAAAGTAAAAGGAAGAATATACCTAATTAAATAAACTTAAACATTGTTGTTTTCTCAAATTAAAACATACTATTCTTTTTTTTTTTTTTTTTTTTTTTCTTGTGCAAAGTTGGCCTCTTCAGCCATTCTTCTGTCTTGCTATCCAATATAAGACTGCCTCCTTTTCTATCCTGCTCAGGTCATCGGGCAGGGAGTCAATGTCATTCTTGAGGGCGGCGCATCTGAAGAGATGCGCTCTGTCTTGATCTTCTAAATTACAAAGTTTGCAGGTGGCCGGTTCGTTTGTAATGTTGAAGCGGTGCAGGTGGTGCTGCAAGACGTCGTGACCGGTTACAAGCCGGAAATGGGCGGTGGCCGTCTTCCTCGACCAGTCTTTGTCTGGCCCTTTTTTGATCTCGGTCCACCAGTTCTTTAGTCGTGAAGTCTCTTCTGTGGTGTTTCTGAAGATCCTTTTTGTGGTTGACTTGATCTTAGTTTTGACATTTTGGTAGGAGAGAGGCGCTGCTGGTGGTTGCGGTGCTTTTGTGGCACTTTTGGCCAAGAAGTCTGCCTTTTCATTCCCCATGATCTTGCAGTGGCTGGGGATCCATTGAGTCTCTAATAGTTTGTTTTGCTGTCGGATGCCGACAAGGGAGTTTTTGAAAAGCAGCGATTTAGGATGGAGGTTCGCTGCTTGAGAGACAAATTGGATGGCTGAGACGCTGTCGCTTAGGATCACAAATTTTGTCTTGTTGAGGGGGAAGGCGGGGTCTCGGCGATTTTTTCGGCCGCCCTGGCAATGGCTGCGACCTCAGCGTCGAAGTATGTTTCGCCAGCTCCCATTGGAGTGGCTTCTTCAAAGAAGATGCAGTGGATGCCGTAACCTGTTCTGTTTGTAGCCGAGTCATAGGAGCCGTCTGTGAAGATGTGCACCCACTCTTGAAGAGGAAAGTGCTTCTTCAGGTGCTTCTCGGCAAGCTCTTTCAGTTCTTTATGGTCATGGTCATCTTTCTTCTCGATGCCGTCAATTTTGGTCCCCGGGGCAAGCTGATTGGACTTGTCCGGCAGAAGCTCTGGGAGTGGTACGTCAAGTGGTGCACGTGGTGCTTCTAGGAGGATAGGACAGTTTTTACTCTTCAGTTGGTGGACTGTTTCAGCAAAGTTAGTGTGCGCCTTGACTTTTGAGGTTGGGTAGTTGAGCCATTTGTCGGGGTTTAGGCGCGCCAGTTTTTCGTGCAGTTGGACAGCGCGCTGCTCTCTTCTTAGCTGTAGAGGCTCAATTTGGCTGAACCACTCCATGGCGATGATTGAGGTGGTTTTTTACTGCTCCCGTTATGAGGCAAAGGGCTCGATTTTGGACTCTGTCGACATGGCTGGCGTGCGTTGCGGCGGCGGCAGGAAAGACTTCGGTTCCGTACTCAATGGCTGGTCTGATGTACGTTTTGTAGGTCAGCGCCAGAGTGTCTAGTTTTGCGCCCCAGGACACACCGGCTACCCTTTGAAGGAGTCGTAGTCGTTTTTGGCCCTTCTCTGCAGCCTTTTCAAAGTGGATCTTGCCGGTCATTTTTTTGTCGAGAGTCACGCCAAGGTACTTCATCTCATCATTCTTGCAGTGTACCTTACCTCCTACAATGTTGTTTTCAGGAAAGTAGATCATCTCGTGCGGGAGTTTTTCCTGGATCCCGGGGATCAATAAGCCCAAAGTCCCAATCTTCTTCCAGGTCGTCACGTCATATGTCCGCGGTGAGTTGCTGTGTAACAGTCTTGGGGAGGAACTTTTGTGGGAACGCGTTCCTTTTCTTAGATCAGGAACTTGTAATGTCAAAGTTACTATTTCGTGGGAACTTGGGACGAATTTAACGTTCCTTTATAAGTTCCTTATTTTCGCCGTCGTAATCCCATTGAATTCCAGTACCTAATATCGTAAATTGTAGCATTGCAGTATGAAAAATATATTGTGACATCTTGTGTTTTCGAAAATGGCGCTACCCTCGTCAGATGGTCTGGGACTCATTTTAATAAATAAAAATAATGATAAATTAACTCCACTCACATTTATTATTATTTAAATCAGTGATGGTATGAGGAACGTGAAAGGAACCCTTTTTGAGGAACGAAGAACGTTTCAGTTCCTTTCTTTAAAAAAGGAACGAGGAACGTCTCAGTTCCTTTTTAGGCAGAAGTAAGTTAACTTTTCAAAGTTCCTTTTTAGGGGGAACGTGCCCAAGACTGTGTATAAAAACGTCCAAATGTAGCTGTTACAGCCATTTCATTTTATCAAACTATATATTATGTAGGTCTTAGCCAACCTCTCTTTATTTATCTCAACTTGATATCAATCCCTGGAGTACACTTGTTAAAATACTGGGACTTACTTGGCAAGGGTATGTTGGGCCCCAGGATAAAAACTTAAACATCAGTACTGTTCTGACTTAAAATCAATCTGGTCTATAGTAAGTTTTGTCTGAGTAAGTTATAGTTAACGTGCTCTGCATCTCTTTTGTTTCCCTTTGTAAATCAGTTTATCTGAATACGATAGACGTTAAATAATTTTAAAAAAGAATGAGGGTCTCATGGTTAAATGATATTGAAAGACCTTATAAACTTTGAGAACCCTATCACATCACAACAAGGCTTCTGCAGTAGCCTCTTAGTTTTAATCCTCTGGCAATACCTATGTTGTTAACTTACAACTTAACTTACAGACCCAGGCACCACCTCCAGTATCGGACATTCAAGCTCAAGATTGGGAAGATGAAGCCTTTGTAAGTATAAGTTTTGAAACAAGTTCAAGGACAGTAAACACTCATAATTCAAACTTGGTTAGGTAATTTAAACTTCTGTTTAACTCAAACTGATGATGGAAGTTTTAGAAATGCTTTAGACTATCACATACTTACTCTTGTTTCTGTTGTAGAGACCACCGGCACCAAGAACATCGAAAAAGTGTGTAAAAAAACCACCTGCTGGTCCAGGTAATCCAACAAAACATTAAGTATATCTAGACACAAAGTTGTACCATTTCCAATTTCTTTATTACTTTTGTTTTATTGTATTTGAGTAATAGGATAACGCCAAAGTCGTTGTTGGACGAGTGAGTGAGTACCCGGGTACATTTGCATTTTATTTTAGCAAATAATTTACGAACCGTCAAAAGCAGCCCTTAAACCGCGTTACTCACGTCTGCTGTGAGTCACCAAGTCGAGACTTGTCTGCCACTGATGTGTTAACTATATCGCTATGCACGTTGACGCGGGCTACACCGAAACATATCACATCACCAACGCCAAAGTATTAAAGCTATCAAGATTCCAAAATATGTTTTAGAAAGGTCCATTCATGCACCCCATTTTGGGGCCAGATGTTCTGTATCCGTCTTTTATGCTCCTCAAATCAAATCCAATTTAGTAAAGCTCTGCAAAACATGATTTTTTCATTTATTTGCAGTAATTTATTTTTTGTAAGTTGGCGGGGCACGATAACATTTTTTAAAATGTTGTTAGTTGTCAACATTGAGGAGAAAAAGTATTTTTTTCCAAAGCAAACTTTTAGTTTAAACAAATAAAGTAGTCATTTGTTTAATTTAATTTTTTGTTGGTTGGATTCCTGCAAATTTTGCTGTCCATGTTAACAGCACTCTATCTATTGGTCCTTGACATTGGTGTGAAATTTCATCAAAGTTGGACGAGTAGTTTGGCCCCTGCGCATCGAACACACATACATACATACATACATAGGCCTACATACACACAGCAAAGTGCCGAAAACTTGCCATAGAGACTTTGTTCGCTCCGCTCACTTGTCCAAAAACGCCAAAGTCGTTGTTGGACGAGTGAGCGACTACCTGGGTAGTACATCAATTAAACCGCGTTACTCACATCGGCTGTGAGTCACCAAATCGAGACTTGTCTGCCACAGATGCGTTAACTATATCGCTATGCACGTTGACGCGGGATACACCAAAACATATCACATCGCCAATGCCAAAGTATTAAAGCTATCAAGATTCCAAAATATGCACCCCATTTCGGCGCTAGGTGTTCTGCATCCATCTTTTATGCTCCTCAAATCAAATCCAATTTAGTAAAGCTCAGTAAAACACAAATTTTTGCAGTAATTCATTTTTTGTAAGTTGTCAGGGCAAGATATAATTCTGAAAATTTTCTCAGTTGTTAACATTCATAGTGGTAACATTGATTTGGAGTACTTTTTTCCAAAGCTAACTTTAAGTTTAAAAAAATAAAATAGTAATTTTTAAAATTTTATTTGTTTTCTAGGTTGGATTCATGCAAGTTTTGCTGTCCATGTTAACAGCACTCTTATCCATTGGTCCTTGACGTTGGTGTGAAATTTCGTCAAAATCGGACGAGTAGTTTGGCCCCTGCGCGTCGAACACACAGACATACACACATAAACACAACGAAGTGCCGCAAACTTGCCATAGAGACTCATTCGCTCCCCTTACTCGTCCAATTAGATAAACTGATAAACATGAAATAATCAAACATAGGATTCAACCATACACAGAAAGGATCGCTTCACATCGACATGAATGAAAAAGGAATGAATGAATGAATAAATTAATTTTGTCTGTACGTCTGAAAATGCTTCTCGCAAAATGTAGATACTATGACATAAACCATTCATTATTATTATTATTATTATTATAATAATTATTATTATTATTATTATTTCAAATTTAAGGCTTTCGCGGCCCGGTAAATAATTAACACAATTTATTGGTCGGGACATTTCGCCGCGTCGAATCTGCTTTAATTGCTTTTGACGTTTCAGCCCAACTGTGTGGGCTATCCTCAGAAAAACAAGATATTAATTCTAAAAACTTACAAAAATAAAAGCCCAGACAAGGCGTTACATAGAAAAACAAAATCACAAAACAAACAGTTACCATGACCAGGCCCCGCCTTCTATAAACATGCGTTACATTCTTATGAAGACCAAAATATCACATTTGAGAGTTTCTTCTTTTTTATTATTATTATTATTATTATTATTATTATTATTATTATTATTATTATTATTATTATTATTATTATTATTATTATTATTATTTTTATTATTATTATTTTATTGGATGTATTTCATACAAACTCGGTCAAAACCGGAGCTAACATGTTGTACGGACTTACGTCAAGTACTTCCATGTGTATCTATATTACATACCTACATTATTACTTTGTCTTAACTCTAACTAAAATAAGTCATTTATAATAAAGTTTGTAGATGATGTTTTCTTTCTGCTGTGTACGGTCGTGGCCGATTTTTCTCCTCGCCATCCTAGCATTTGCTCTTCGGACTATGGAAAACCACGAAAACCATGTCAGGATGGAAGCTGTCTCGGAATCTCGAAGTATCATTCTTAGTTTAGAAATTCACGAACTATTCTACACGTGTTGAGTATTACTGCCTTTTCAGTCTCGATGTAAACATTGGGTGGAAGATCTAGTTGTTTAATGCTTTCATGTAGCTTCTTCGGTATGATGTCATTAGCCGATATCACGTATGGGATTGTATTTACCCTTTTCTGTTTCCACATCTTCTTGATCTCAATTGCAAGTTCACTATACTTGTCAATTTTTTTCTTCCATGTAGTCTCGACGTTATGGCACATTGGGACAGCAACGTCAATAAGGGTAGTTTCTTGTTTCTTCTTGTCAATTATAATTATATCCGGTCTGTTGTGATGTATAGTTTGGTCTGTTATAACTGTGCGGTCGTAATATAATTTGAAATCTTTGCTATCTAGTACTTTCTCCGGTTTGTATTTGTAGTAAGGTGTGTGTGTATCAATGAGGTTGTACTTGATTGCTAGTTTTTGGTGAATAATGTTAGCTACTTGGTTATGTCTGTAGAGGTAATCCATTTGACATAGTGACTGGCACCCGGATATGATGTGTTCGATTGTTTCACCCCTTACACTACATTTTCTACATTGATCGTTTACTGTCGCATCTTGTATAATGTATTTTTTATAATTTTTCGTTGCAATCACTCTGTCTTGAATAGCCAGCATAAAACCTTCTGTTTCTCCAAATAGTTCCCCCTTGTTTAACCACCTAATTGATGCTTTAATATCTACGTGACCTTTGTGTGGTTCATCATAATGTCTCTTGTGTAGGGTCTTTTCTGAGAGACGTAACTCTTTTGAAGCGTCAGTTATGAGTTTCCCTTGTAGATTGACATTTTCGTTTGCTAGATTGAGTGGAGTTAATGATTTGTCAGCTAGCACCACAGCCCTATGCAGTGTTGATTGGTTGCTCTTTGTAAAAAAATATTTTCTTAAAATGTCTAGTTGTTTATAATATAAGTTGTTCAGATCAATTAGGCCTCGTCCTCCTTGTTCTCTTGGAAGTGTCAATCTCTCTATTGCTGATTTAGGATGATGCATTCTGTGTTTAGTAAGTGTAGTACGAGTTAATATTTCCAGCGCGTGGATGTCTGTCTGTGTCCATTTAATGATTCCGAATGAATATGTCAGTACTGGTATAGCATATGTATTTATTGCTGTGATCTTGCTTTTACCGTTTAGTTGCGTCTTGAGGATAGATTTTAGTCACTTCAACTGCTATGAATCAATAATAATAATAATTATTATTATTATTATTATTATTATTATTATTATTATTATTATTATTATTATTATTATTATTATTATTATTATTATTATTATTATTATTATTATTATTATTATTATTATTATTATTTTTATTATTGTTATTATTATATTATTAGCTCGGATTTCCAAAAGGCTCTGTAGGTCTCAACAGTGAGCAGAGGGAAAATTCATTTTTTTTTTTTTAAATTCATAGAATTATAAAAATGCATAATATATATTTTTCTACAAGGCTGTCGGACAAATGATTATAATAATAATTTATTTTATTGTTTATCCTTATTGTTATAACATTTTTTAACAACAAGAAAAGGCGTCGACGCTAGCAAATATTTTGCTACAACACTTGATATCTTTGTAGAAATCTTGTGCCGTGAAACAATAAAAAACATGCAATATAATATATCTGCATGCAATCCGCCATACTGAGACTTAATTTAATCTTTATAATGAATATCTGTTAATTTCTTAATTACGTGAATGCCTACAGTATGCTACTAGTACTATTGTTGTGTATTGATTATTGACCATATTTATAATTTCTTGTTAAATTGCATTTTTTCCTATTTTGGATGATGTGTGTTTCTCATTCCTGAAATGTTTCCTCACAGGTACCAGTACAGAAACTAACTTGCAGAAATTAAAGGAGTGGTACTGCCCTATATTGCGAGCTAAAAGTGAGTAGTTAATTTATTTTATTTATTTGTTATACATGTGTTTTCTTGACCCAACTGTTATTGACATTGTACAAAAATGCCGTAATAAAAATAGCAGCATTTAAAATTTAACAGAACATGAATCAGTGCTGTATCTTTATGTTGTACAGAAAATGAAGAATCACAAAAACGGCAAGAGGCTGAACGTCTGAAGTTGATGGTCAACGATAATTCTGACGGAACACCGAAGAATATTTGCCCAGGTAAGAAGAATGCTTGAAAGCTGGAGAAAATAACATATGCAAATTGTGTAGGCTCATTTGATATTAAATATTATGGTAGGCCTACCCAATATATTTTTTTTTAAAATATAGCCTCCGGTACTTGTAGGCTATAAATGTTTTGGAAAAACATAAATTTTTATAAATTTTAATATGTATTTAGAATTTGGTGTTTAAATGGTCATAACTGGAAATTTTCTAGAATAAATATTACTAAATAAATAAATAGTTTGCTTGGTATATAGATGAGGCCTAAATGGCTAGGATACTTAAACTGGGAACATGAATAAACATGTTTCAGTGGGGGAAAGGTACAGAAGGACGACAGCTTACCTTGAAAAACGTTAGGTAGGTCGCACAGACACAAATAGATGAGTAGACAAAGTTGCTGATACGTTTCGACCAACTAGTGGTCTTTATCACTCAGCGTGAGTAGAGATACTAAAAGTAGTTCTAAAGCTAGCATGGTATGTACAATGAAGGCGCTGTCGGTGGTGGTGGCAGGTGGAACTAGGTCTAGGGGAGGCAGAGCTGGGCGCGCCTGCTACCTGTTGTTCAGGTTAGGAGGCTCGCGAGATCTGGTGATGTTTGGTGAGATAGCTCCCAGTTTCTTAGCTCCAACTGCCTGCAGTCATCGGGAAGCGCCTTGATGATTCTCGTTGTGAAACAGTCTTTGAAAGCCTCCCTTTCAAAGACTGTTTCACAACGAGAATCATCAAGGCGCTTCCCGATGACTGCAGGCAGTTGGAGCTAAGAAACTGGGAGCTATCTCACCAACACATCACCAGATCTCGCGAGCCTCCTAACCTGAACAACAGGTAGCAGGCGCGCCCAGCTCTGCCTCCCCTAGACCTAGTTCCACCTGCCACCACCCACCGACAGCGCCTTCATTGTACATACCATGCTAGCTTTAGAACTACTTTTAGTATCTCTACTCACGCTGAGTGATAAAGACCACTAGTTGGTCGAAACGTATCAGCAACTTTGTCTACTCATCTATTTGTGTCTGTGCGACCTACCTAACGTTTTTCAAGGTAAGCTGTCGTCCTTCTGTACCTTTCCCCCACTGAAACATGTTTATTCATGTTCCCAGTTTAAGTAAAATAATAAATATATATATAAATAAGTTTGTATTTAGATTCTACCTACTCAGTCATATAACTGATTTTTAGTGGGGGACCAAAGCGACCAAGCCAACCCTGTAGGCCCCAAAGCAAACGACGAGTGAGTGATAACCAACCAAAGATCGATATTTAATAGGAAATATAGCAATCAGTGGTATGGACAGTGCGAACACCCGCGGATCAACGCCAGAATCAACAAGGCCGATTCAGAACAACTTTGAATTTGTTATTTGCCTCGTTGCTAGGACGGCTCCAAAGTCACCGTTTACAAATGTAGGCCTATAGTATTGGTGGATACCGGCATTATATTATTATTTTTTATTTTTTTAGCTTCGGTAATACATTATGTTATATTTTCACCTGCTGATGATGACTGCAGCTAATTTAAGGTTTTAATCCACGTAAAATACAACTTGAAATTAGCTTCAGTCATCAACAGCTCAACAGCCCTTCAGGCTGGGCTTTACGATCTCTGTTCTTTCCCAACCTGTCAACTCTTCTCCAGTCTAAAATAAATTATAGCCAGTAGGCCTTTTCCACACTTCATTAATTAAGCGAGCGAAGCGAGCGTTTCCATTTGTCTCTGCCGGAAAAATTAGTCACTGTTTTTTTTTTATTTTTTGTATGTCTCGCCATAACGTTCGAACGGAGGCTCAGATCGAGTTGAAATTTTGACCATCCGCAAGCTTCGTTCTCGATTGAATGCCATTAGTTTTGTGGCAAAATCGTTCAAAAAGTTAAAAAGTTACATTAAAGTTAATCGAAAGTTTTTTTTAAACTAAACGGCGACAAAATCTGAGATAGCCAAATCATTTAGAATTTCCGTGCGGTCACGAATATGTTAATTTTATTTTGATCCGATAAGTAGTGTAGATAGAAATTACATTATAACAAAAGTAACGTTGCCATGGCAACAAAAAGACGCGCGAAGTTTCTAATGCACTGCCACCTAGAAGTAATCAAAATACTTTCGAGGAAGAAACAAAGAGTTTAAATAGTTTTCCCAATGAGTCAAGGTCCTCTAGATGGCGGTGGATTTTATCCACAAAGTAAAGATTTACACACGGGTTTACCCAAATACCTTGGCAATAATAAATAATATTGGAAACATGGCCCTGTAGACAGCGAACGTCGCAAATTTTAAATTTTAGAAAATGTGCAATGTGGGTCTAGCTATAGCACGTGCTCGCTTATCAACGCGTCCAACTGAGCGTTTCCTAGTTAATAATTATATTATTATGTTTGTTATGTTTTTTAGTAAAAATTGCTTACCTATATTATGGTAAAAATGTATTTTTATACCGACGTTTCTTTAGGACTTCACTTAGCTTTTTATCCATGTCATCTTTTCTACTTTGGTACTCGATTTTTTGTTTTCTTTTGTACCTTGATCACGATAAGCTAGGTGAAATCCTGGAGAAACGTCGGTATTCAAATAGGCCCTTCATTTAAATTCTAATAAAAGGTACGCAGTATTTACCTAAAAACGTATCTACCAAACAAAATGTATTATTCTATACATTTTCCAAAATCAAGATTTTTTTTATTTTCTTTAGTTGGAGGCCTATCTTTAAAAAGGAGTCAATTGATCAAATATTATAACTTTTTAATTTAACAATTTCACAATTTTTTTTATTTTTTTTTAAAACAAAACAAAAAATTATTTAAATTTTTATTTTTTAAATAATTATTGTTACATTTTCATTTTGTAATGTGATTTTGAATCCGCAAATTTTTTACTACAATTATGGTGCTTTCAAAATAGCTCTCCACTTCATTTATTAACAATTTTCAAAACTATTTACATTCACTTTAACTACATTTAGCTACTTAATATCAACGTAGGTCTACCGTACCAAATATTTCCTCAATTTTGTGTATCTGTACCAGACCTATACTATATTATTACCACACAGTGATTTACATATTTGAAACGTTCTGAATCAATAATAAATGCTGTATTGTTTGGTTTGTAGGTGCGAAACCCCCAACCCTAGATTACGTCCAGTACCAGGAGATGCTTGAGAGCGAGGCGAGAGATGTGATCAATGCACTGAACCTTAGCATGAAAAGCAGACTACCGGCGTCGGTTTGCCCAAAGAAACCCTACAGCGCTACTGGCGAAGCTGTGGTAACTTTAGCCTAAAAAATATTAATTAGTCGGTTGAAAAGAATTAGCTTTATACTAGAGGTGTGCGAGTATTCGATTTGAACGATTCGATTTGAATTTGAACAAAGAAATAAAGTGTTTAAACTCGATTCGAAACCAAACTACCTGTATTTGAATTTTGAACTTTTCGAATCCTTATGAACAAGTGGTTCAACCAATGCAGAACAGAGCCTGAATGAAAAAATCATGTGCGTCAATCGGAAAGTTCCAACACTTGCATCTCAAATTAGATTTGGAAATCTCAATAAGTGGCAATATATTAAATGCAGATAGCCTAAATGATAATAATTGTTCTATTATTCAAACTCGAAATATTCTAATAATAGAACACTGTCACTATTCCAAAATAGGGGCGTGGCCAGTTTATATAATGCCTAATCAAGAAAAATACGGCGCGGTTTCCCGGAGAAAACATATTCTGACCATTTAAACTTTCACCAGCGACTCCTCTTTAAGTTGCTTCTCTCTCTCTGTACCTAGGATGAAATCGAACTCCCCTTGACAGTGGCTGCAGATATGATGCACATTACCGAGGACGGTTATCCATTGTACTCTCTGCCGCACAAGGTGTTCTCCCACATCTTCCCCCACACCCAGGAAGAAGCGATAATGGGCATTGGGCCTGCCTCACATCCCAAGGTACGCACACATTCATACTGCAATATGTACATCTATGGACCTGTCAGAGGTCAGACAGTAAGGTAGCAATACTTAAAAATAAATAAATAAATAAATGCGCACGCAATTTGATCTCTCCCAATCATATGAAGAGCTTCTATCATTGATAATGGCGACAAACTTTCTAAGTTTCTCATCCAAAATCTATTTAACAAAATTTAATTCGCTTCATACAGATTTCTTTAATTTCTTTATTTTCATTTACATAAACAAATAACTTTTGTTTTGCTATTACTATCATCATCATCATCATCATCATCATCATCATCATCATCATTTATTTTGTTATATATACACTTAGAAAACAATCTAATCATCAAACACACCATTAACTCATCTCATCAACTTTCATTATCACAGGTGGCGCAATATGACCTAACCGGTTGAAGCGCCCTAGTTTCTCACGTTGTCGTCGTCATATTAAGAGTCTACCCACTCAGTCATATAACTGATTTTCAGTGGAGGACATTAAACCAAGGCGACCAAGCCAACCCTGTTGGCCCCGACGCAATCGACGAGTGAGCTATAACCAACCAAAGAGATTGATATTTTTTAATTGGAAATATACCAATCAGTGGTATGGACAGTGCGAACACCCGCGGATCAACGCCAGAATCAACAACGCCGATTCAGAACAACTTTAAATTTATTTTGTGCCTCGTTGCTAGGACGGCTCCAAAGTCACCGTTTACAAACTCATAGCCCACAAACTGATGGACTTAAGTCCAAATCAGAAGTTTAAAAACTTCTGTTTCATTTTTTTCAATTTTCAATTGTTTCAATATTCTAGCTATGACATTGGACAGTAAAATATGGATTCGATTTCCAGCCCCTTTCGGATTCGTGACAAGTTTAAATGAAGCCATATTGTATAGGCCTAGCCTAACTACTTATAACAATGAAACGAATAAAATTGATCCGAAGGAAAAACGAAGCCATGGTTAAAAGTTAAACACACATTAAAACATTGTTCATTTATATGAAGGAAAAGTTGAGGCCTTGGAAACTAGTACATAACAGTTAAATTTGAGTCAAATTTTTTAACTCTTGGGTAGTTTTCATGGTCACATCTTTGTCATTCATATAAATTTAGAGTTTAATTTTTGGAGTGTTAATTTGGATTTTAACAAACAAAATGTTTCTGAAGAAGATTTGAATCATGAGTGTGGATTTGGGTCACCCTGTACCGGGACCCCATGTCACCTCTACTTAATTAACTAAGAAAACTCAAATAAGGGACATTCTATAAAGTTAACAATATTTACAAATATTAATTTGCTGTAGGCCTATCTGGAATTCTGTGGCAGGCACGTGACTGAATAATTTCTGAAAGGTTTTTTTATGAGAATAAAAATGTAAATATGCCCTAGGCCTAATAGTTAATATTTAACTAATGAGTGTTAGCAAAGTATCCAGCAGTCTACCTTCACAAAGATATGAGGCTGCCAAATTAAAAGATAAATAGTAACATGAAAAATGTATACATAAGATAGAACTAGGGAAACGCCAAAGTCGTTGTTAGATGAGTGAGCGAGTCATGTGTTGAGTACCCGGGAACATTTGCATTTAAGTTTGATAATAATATTGGTATAAATTAATAGGGTTTTTAAGTTTAGTTGGTATAAGGGCCCATCAACTGGAAGGCCATAATGCGCCACTCTTGCCTATCATAGGCTAGGGAGGCCTAAGGTAAGGGCAAGAAAAGTAATGTTACCGGGTACTCAACACATGGCTCACTCACTCGTTTAACAACAACTTTGGTGTTTCCCTTGTGCAGTTTATGGATTGTATTTAAAAAATATTAAACATGTTTTGAAATGCAGTTTAGTCTACATCAATTGTGAAAATTCTATGGAAAACATAGCTAGTACAAAAAACGAGTAAAGATTGCAAGGTTTACTCAATCTCCCAGTGGAATTTAGGGGTACCTTGAACATGCAAGTTTCGATACCCTTTGGTCATTGCATAACTGCATTACAAATATTTTTTCCACTGCCTCCATTGCAACCGAATAACATCTAAGAGGCAGTGACTTTTTTCAAAAACAGAACTATTGTCATTAAAAGAATTCCTACACATGTTTAGCCTATTTTTCAGTTTATTATTTCTTGTAGGTTTGAACCGAAATGGATTGTGCTCATTTTGTTAGCAGTTCTCGGTTACCTGATCACGGATGTCGGATTAAAATTTCAGCTCAATCTATTTGGCCGTTCGGCTGTATGGGACTGGACAGACAGACAGAAAGATGGGCATACAGAATTAATCACGACAAAGGCTTGTTTGAGTTGAATTGTTCCTCAGTCGCTACGCTCCCTCGTCTAAAAACGCGAGACGTTTTGACACCTATTCATTGTAGGGCCTGTCACAATCAGACATTGTTGTGCAATGATTTTTGGCACACCTCATATTCGTTTGATTAGGATCGTCTAAAAAATAATTTTATCTTTTCTTTTTGTTTTTCTTTTTTAATGATTTTTTTCTTCTTTTCTTTCTTTCTTTCTTTCTTTCTTTCTTTTTTCTTTTTTCTTGATCACTTTTTCATATTTTTGAATTCATTAATATTAATTACATTTAATATCCTTTTTGAATTTATTACCAAAATTGTTGTGTTATAATGCATTGTTGTAATAGGTATTACCACTGCCTCCTAGATGCTCGTCGTGGCTCCAACGAGGAGCCACGACAGCATCTAGGAGGCAGTGGGTATTAGTATTACTATTTCAAATATAACTGTAGTTCATTGTTGTGTCTGCATCGATGTAATTAGGGTACGTCTGTAATCGTTTTTCGACTGCTACCCTGCTAAAAACTTGCCTGCTCTGTGCTAGCCTGCTTACACCTCGCCTACTTAATGATTCTGTCAACAACTACTCAAAGCCTGCTTATCATGGCTTCCCACTGCCTACTTAACGGACATACGTTTTTAAGTCGCTCTCAAAACCCACCCACGAGAAGGCGGTAGCTTGAGTCTTTTTTTATAAATTTGTAAACAAACAAACTTTCTTGTGTTTGTTAGTCCATGTGCGTTGTATCTCTCGTTTATGGCTTGTCATAGGGTCTAGACCTAGCATAACCTCGTTGGTCAAGGTCAAGAAGTTAAAAATAAATTTAAAAACATCAAACTATATCACGAAACATTCAAAATGCTACATTTTGGCTGGCTAGGCCTAGGTCTAGGCTACCCTACGCTAGGCCTAGGCCCCACCTTTACCTAGCTATGCCCTAGGGCCTCGGCCTAACACATGCATTTAGTTGTTTGAATTCCTGACACTGCTAATTTTCTACGTGGTAAGAAAATAATTCATTAAATATAAGATCCTAGGAACAATTTAAATTAATTAATTACAATCCTGCTTGCATTTCACTTCTTCGCATTCGGCCATCTTGAAGTAGGCGAAGTAGGCTCACAAGCATACACTTTCGGCGACTACGCTCGGGTGCTAACCAAGCAGACGACCGATGCCTACTTGTGACATTTCGACGCCAACTTCATCACGTGATTTCCGGCTAACGAGTCGACTTAGCCAAGCAGACTCGCTCAAAAAGTCGATTACAGACGCACTCTTAGATTTATTTAGTTGTCCTCCTTTATAAATCAGCTTTTTAACTGAATAGGATAGACGTTAAATAAATGAATAAAAATAAATAAATAAATGTTGAAACTTTTGGTCGAACATCGATTTGCTGCCGTTTTTTTTTTTTTTTAAACAAACAAATACTTCATTTTACAGTTGTAAACATGACACAAAAATAAATTAAACAAGAAATACATGGGAACACGCCCCTTAACTTTTTACTTTAAATTAATGTTTGTGATTGGGGAAAGAAGAAAGGAGCCCAAAAGCTTACCTTAAACGAGATGGGCAGCTGGGTGAAACTGGCTGGTTAACATAAATATTTACAAAACAAGATACACACAATATCCTTTCTTCTTTCCCCAATCACAAACACTAACCTAGCCAATAGGCATCCTAACACAACCAATTACTTTAAATTAATGTTAGACAGAATAGACTTAAATGTAGAGATACTCCAAAATTAATGTAAAAGATAACAGGAAAAAATGGGGAAAAAAATTGCTGCTGTTAAATCGAATGGAAGTACTAGTAACAAGCAATTACATACCTCTTCTCACCTCCTACCTGCCGCTGCTCCTCTTGATAGGACGTTGTGGTGCCCTTGTCCGACGATCATCGCGTAGTTCTTGGAAGCGCGATGGATGATGCAATGCTCATGGCTACCGTTGTCAAGTATGATCCAGTCAAACCGTCTCATTCTCTCTACAACGACACGATCGGCCCGTCTCGGTTCAACATGAAGAACAATTTTGACTCGAGAAATGCCACCAGGGGAGAAGGTCAGTTGGTTTTAACTTACTATGTGTTTCACACTTAACGCCGGCAGAATTTAGCACAAAACATTGCTCAAAGAGAATGTCTGATTGCCAAGAGATTGGAGCCAGATGGATTTAGTAAACTCTGAATGGTCTATAGCTGGATCTATGCTCCTATACTTTTCAATTTTCAGTTCTTTTAAATATGTTTTAATGCAGTTTTGTTTGACAATGCACTTTTAATTATTAATCTGTTATTTATATAGTATGTTAGTAAAAGGATTATACAATTCTATGAAATTGTCTTTGTAATAATCTAATGAAACATGTCTATTTATGTTCCTCATACAATATCCTAGCCATTTAGGTCATACTTCTACCTACATAACCAACCTGTATGAAAATTTTAATTTTGACATTTCTGGAATTTATAAAACATTAATTAATTAATTAATTAATTTATTAATTGAGTTTTATTTGCCCATAGGGCAGGAAGGCTAATGCAGGACACATGTGGCCCACTGTATCCTTTTTCAAGGAATCTCAGAGATACTAATTCAGTTTCAAATTAAAATTAAAAAATATATCATAAACAAACACCAGTCACAAAATTCGTTTAGTTAGTCGACGGGCGAAGCCAGAAGGCACATGGACGTGAGAGAAGGTGGCACAGCTCATCTTGTCTGCCTGCATGGAGACGTTGCATATAAGCCCCTGCGAGGGTAGAGACGGATTCTGAGCAAACAAACGCATACTTATGGTTATGGTTTTATGTAAATTGTAAATCAATCCAGAAATTAAAAAATCCATCCCAACGGGGTATCGAACCCCGGTCTCCCGATTGCCGGTCGAGTGCTTTACCCCTAAGCTACCGGGACGGTTAACTTCATAACATCTGGATTGTTGGTGCATTTTAGATCTGAATAGATTGGAACAGTACTGCAACGATTCTGCTGCCTTTGAACTGACCCATCTAAACACGATTTAGAATGTCATTATACCTAACGCAGGTATGAGCGAGGGTTTATTTCTCAATTTCATTAATCGGAAAACACTCCCGTAGGTATAATAGATTTTATGTAAATCCATCCAGAAATTAAAAAAATCCATCCCAGCAGGGTATCGAACCTCGGTCTCTCGATTGCCAAATTTCGGGAGTGTTTCCCGATTAATGAAATTGAGAAATACGGTTACGGTGTTTGAACAGACTCCCTGGACGTCACCCTGGCCGACATCTCGGCGGGTACTGGTCGCTGGCACGAGGCTCAACTAACGTCGCTCAATATGGAACACGGTCTCACCCCAGGCGGCCAGGAATATGTCTTGCTACACGACAAACCCAAGCACGGCTCGTTGGTTCAACTGAGGGGCTCTAGCCCGCCTAAGTGGTTCCCAGGTAAAAATAATCCTCCCAATTAACTGGAAAAATTAAATTAATAAAATTTAAAAAAAAAAAAAACTTTTAGCTTTTTTAATAACTTTCTTTCACCATGGTGATCACTGTTCAAAATCCTTGATATTCTTCTAATACATTTTTACCCGACTGTAAATCCACCTTTTTTGTACCATTTCTCATTAAAAAAAACCTAAAAAGATTCAATTGGATTCCAAACTCAATGAACTAGCTACTGTGTTTATTTCCATAGGCGAATCGTGTTCTTGTTCAGTGCTGTACATTTGAGACTAATAATTTTATGTTGTGAGGTGTTTTGATTGGTTTGGTTTGTTATCTGTTTACTTTTGTTCTTGCATGTTTTTACCGTTATGTTATATTTATTTTTTAAACTTTATTCTTTCTTCACTTTCAGTATAGCATGTATTATACCAAATACAGCAACGCAATTATTGAAACTACTTAACATGTGGTTCATGTATCTACTTGTACCTGGTAATATACCAAAAGAGCTCGAAACTTTAATAAAACAATACAATAATTAACAACCTGCGGATTTAGTTAATTTAATTACGTAGTAGTTTAAACTGTAAATGTTACCATGCAGAAGTTGGTTTTGGAGCTTATTTAAAAACTCTTGACTCGTTTATCTCTATTACAATTATTTACTACAATTCAGAAATTAAAAAAGTCCGCCCCAACCGGGACTCGAACCACGGGTTTCCCGCATTCCAGGTTAGTTCGAATTCCGGTTGGGGCGGATTTTTTTTTTAAATTTCTGAATTGTAGTAAAGAATAACAATTACACCTACGGGAGTGTTTCCCGACTAACCAAATCGAGAAATCTCTATTACAATTTTGACATTTTCACTGTAAATTTTTGTTGAATTGTTGTTGAATTGTTGTTCATGAACTAATGCGCCCTAGAAAGCTGCACAGCAATGCAGTTATTAACACAGAGTCCTACAACATGTTTTGTCATGACTGTCAGGATACATGTCGGCTCTGCCAGCTGTTCACCCATCAGAGGTTATCTTCCTGAGCGAGAAGCCGAGCGAGGTTTTGCACAACGCGTGGGCCACCCTCAACCCAGAAAGCTTCGCGGAAGAATACTTCCACGTCATCGGGATGGAGGCATAGACTTCACCGTTCTGACCGTGCACACGAAAAATTCTAGTCCGACTGTATTATTTAAAACTTGCATTACCAAAGGTTTTTATCTGGAGAAAGAGTCTGGTGTAGTGTTGTGCAAGTGATGATGTTAATCCATCTGAATATAATATTATGCAATTGTTTCAGAAAAAATAATAATGTCATTGTCGAGAAGTAATATTGTGATTGATTTGTGTTCTTAATAATGTGTTTGTATTACGAATTTGTTAGAAAGACTTAAGTTGCTAAGTACTATTGTGCGTTTCTTGTACGGTACTGTTGACAAAACATAAACATTCGTAATAAAATGGTTTTTAACAGCAATTTTTAAGACATTTATTTTGCATTTATTCCAGAATCAATTCTCAACATACATTATATTTAATATTTATAGAGATCAAATTAACAATAACAACATTTTAACATATAACCTATGGTAAGTATATAGTACTCACTCTTAAAAGTAACAAATCTGTATTCACATCTCTAATTTGTCTGCTTTTTTGCTGCAATTTACAAAGTTGCTAAGTTATTCACCTGTGCGAAGGTTGAAAACTTGCTCACTTATTTAATACATTGATACCTTATCTGTTTTCTACTTTTTTCTCCATATTTTAGTTTCAAAACAGTTAGAAATTAAACTTTTGGTAGGGTACTTGAAAACCAGGCAGTTAAATACAGAATTGCTGTTATTTTACTGGTAGATGAATGCTAATTTCTAGACTGGAATGACAAACATAAATTGGCTAATTGATATATTTTTCTGACATGTCGTTCACCATAATCCATGCAATAGCATGCTATTCTGCCTGTACTTTGTATCTTCTTTCCATCTGTTAATTAAGGGTGTATCCGTAAGCTCATTTTTGTTGAAGTCGACTAGGGATGCACATCGATACTTTTTCATTGTCGAATTGATATTGATAATATCGATATCACCAACAAAGCCTGTTTCGACCTATAAGTCATGTTTTTGGCTTCCGTTATCGACTGATAGCCCATAAATCTCGAGTGTGACACCATCAGCCCAGCCAGTGCATGGCACAACGTGAGATAATCTCCGTCTTAAGAGTTTGGTTCGTGCTAATATATATATATATCGTGTGCATCCCTATAGTCAGCTAGTGTGATTGGATGAGCGAAGCGAAGATTCCATTTCACTACACTGGAGAAAAAAATCCGGAATGTTTTTTTTTTCTTTTTTTTTTTTTCCTTTTTTTTCTGTTTGTATTATTGTGTGTTTGTTAACACGATTCCGGCTAAACCAATACTCCGATTGCGATGAAATTTTATGGAGGCCTTCGAAATCTCTGAACTTAGAACTGCCACGTTTTTGAGCGCAATCGGGAAATTTTTTCTCATAAAAAACGCAATTTTACGATTTTTTTCAATTTTTAAAACATTTCTTCGACTTATAACACCCACATGCTTTATCCGATTCTAATGATTTTTTCACAGAACCCTTATTTTACAAATTAAGATATTCGTGTGAAATTTGAGCGTAATCAAAAAATTATTTCTCATTAAAATCGTAATTTTACGTTTTTTTTCTTTTTTAAAACAATTCTTTGACTTATAACACCTACATGCTTTATCCTATTGTAATGATTTTTTTACAGAACCTTAATTTTATGAATTAACATGTTTGTGTTAAATTTTAGCGCAATCGAATAATTATTTCTTATGAAAATCGCAATTTTACGTACGTTTTCTTTTTAAAAATTACGATTAAAAAAATTAAGTTAATTTTTTATTTAATTTAATTTAATTTAAAAAAATTAAGTTAATTTTTTATTTAATTTAATTTAATTTAAAAAAATCTTCGACTAAGTAATGATTTTTTCACAGAACAACAGAAAATCCGCGTAACACATGGCAGCTCAATGCACCATATTCGCTCATCCAACAACGCGGCGGGACTTAAGCGTTTTCCTAGTCTAGTTGAACATAGTAGTGACAAACAGGAGCTGTGAGGGGGTGGCAAGAACAATGGTAAACATCTACTGAAGTTATTGCTGGATACTGTTTCAAAGTTGAAAAAAATCATGTGATTGGTAATTGGTATATTTTCTTTCTTTTGAAATCAGTTTTTATGACTGAATAGTATAAAAATAATAAAATTAATAATATCAAGCAAGTAGCAACCCATATTTCCATAAAAGTGGTGATTGATTGCCATAAAATTTTGTTGTATGATTGTTGTAATTGAAAATATTCTGTCTGTCAACTACATACTGTGAAGTACCTTCAATATTTTCTTTGGTTTATTTTGTTATTTTAATTATATTTGGCCAGGCACAATTAATAATAATGAAGTTGTGCATTTATTTAGTAGTGTACTATTTTCTATACTGCAACCAAATGTTTGTATTACAACTTATTTTTATTTTCAGTTTGTCACAAGAGCAACCAGCAAGAGTGCTGATACGTGCACATGGTACTCAAACTTGATTATCTGTCTGGTGGCAGTGAGTAATTGAAGGTATCTATTCATGCTAGTTATTTAGATTGAGTTTGATAAAGTTATGATTTATAAGTACAAATTAATCCATATGTCCCCAATAATGTGGGATTTACAAGTGAAACATTGATGGAAAAAATGGAAATACGTAGAGGCAATGTGTGAATCTAAGTTGAGGGAAAAGCTCACCTGTGTGTTCTGATGACAAACATGGAACAACAATCATGAAGTAACAATGACAAATAAAAGCTCGTATTTCAAGTCTTAGCCATTCCATTCCATTACACAATCAAAAAGCATTTGATTCATTTTGAATACAATGAGTCACTGACTATACTTGCAAAGTTCAGTTACATTAAAAAAATAAATAAAAAAAAATTAAGCAAAATTAAGTTCATCATTACAAACTTTCTGCAAGTAAGAAAATTTACAAAAAAGGAGTTAATTTGTCAATCGTTGGTAACTATGATTAAAATACTGGTTGTTTGATTGTATCAGGTAGTTCGTACCCCTTTTTTCTGACAAAAAGTGATGTACATTTTCTTCTCTTCTTTATGATTGAAATCTTCCCAAATCAACAAAATAAAATATTTGTGTGTTGAATGCCGTTGAATGAAGTTCGTTGATAGAAGCTAGTGGAATAATAACTATGTACGACTGTACGTCCCTATTATTTTCTTTGTATTACTCTTGACTAGAGATACTGACAAAATTCTCTTTACTCTTGACAACCGGTACTCACTCAATCATTCTTGAATCTACAGTCTTAGCACTTACTTTTCATTGAGCTGTTACACAAACACGTCATTATTACACTGTTCATTTCACTTCTGTTTGATAACATTCGGTTACTTTAAAAAATACATCGCATTACAATTTTCATGATAACTGTACTTTTGGGTGTTACGCAAACCTGATCCAGATTGGCAGTCGGATCGCTACAGGTTCGTATCTGTCCTGTGACAGATAACACAGATCACAGGTTACTTTTCTCAGACCGGTTTTCCATTGTTTACAAAACATATTTAAAATTTCCACCAAATTATCACAGTGATCTGTACTAACCCTGCCTCTCTCGTGAATCACCAGATTACTGATCCGGGCTGGTGATCTGTGATCTGAGATCAAGTTTGCGTAAGACCAGGTCGGATCTGAAGAGGTCGGATCAGGTTTGCGTAAACACCCACAGAAGCAGTCGTGCCTCCTTGTTACAAAACGAGCTTTCTCAAAGAGAAAATATTCACAAATCACTCTTTAACAATTCCAATTTATAATAAACACACTTTTTTTTAATTTTTCCAATATATATTAAAACAATATTTCTAAGCTATTCCAGCTTCTTCATTGGGTTCTCTGTTATTTTCTTCTGATTTTTTTGGGAAAGTAAAAAAAAGTGTGTTTAATGTAATCAAGTACTAATTTAATTGGCTATATTATAGATTTAATATGTTTGTGTTGTCAGAGAAGCATAAATTTAGTCTAGATAGGCCTACTTGTATGTAGTTATCTAATAATGATAAATAAAGAATTTATAAAATATACAATATTAGAATGTTGTTTAGTTTATAAATTTGTTTGACTTATTTAATCTGAAAATAAAATACCATGAACATCTAGGTACCTACAATAATTTTTAAATAACACCCATTGCCCAACATACATATTTGTGTAGGCCTACGTTCATGAATGTCCTAAACGGATAAACAAAGTGAAACCTCTTCGTTCTCCTATCAACTGTTTCCCTCAATAATTTTTTTATTTTTCAGTGTTTGTAGTTACCAAACAAGTAACAAATTGGAACAACAAAGTACTGTTAACTGGAAAGTAGCGCCACTACGTTCAAGAAGCGGAATGAAAGTAGCATAACAAGTAGCTCTAAGCTACTTTCAAAAGTGAAGCTGCTGTAGCTGTAGCATGCTACTTTAAAAAGTAGCTATAAACAACACTGATTGTTTGGCATGACATACTGTGTAATTGTTAAGATATTGTAGGCTTTCACGACCCGTGGATATGTTTTGATGGTTACCTTGGTTGTTACCTGAAGAAGCCACCAGCATGGGTGGTGAAACGTTGAGCGACAACTCACTATCGACATGATGCAACAACCCAGGTAACCATCAAAACTTTTTTGTGTGTAATTGTTATTAATTGATAGCAATTGTGAATTACTATTTATTGATTTATCTTCTAATCAAGAGTGTATACAATATAATATAATTGTTTAGTTATTTTATCCTCTCCTATCCGATTCTGCCATCTTGACCCCAAGTTATTATACTTATGGCTCGTTTACAATCACTTAATAACGCATTAAAAAATAACGTAATACATTTGAAACCCTTGGAAACAGTGGTGTTGTTGATAAGTCGTAGCGAGCGAAGCGAGTGAAGGAAGTGACTTCATTTACTGACCCCTACATAAAATTTAGCTCGGTATTTCATTTTTGTTTTTTGGTTTTGTTTTTTTTTTGTTTGTATTTATACCTTTGTTCCTTCCTACGGCAAACGTATATTTCGATCTTGATGAATTTGACAGGACTTCGAATCTCTGAACTTGACTTGCTCACGTTTTTTTGGGTACAATCCGAGAAATATTTCTCATGAAATTACGTACTTAGTAACGTTTTTGTCAGATTTTAGTGCGATATTTTCGTACATTTTGCCAAATTTTGGTACGTATTTCGACTTTAACGTTGGGGCTTACAGTTCATATTTCACATGGACATTAAGGTAATGAGTGATGTATGCTTTCTGAAAAAAAAATGAAAAATTACCCAGAATCTATAGAATAAAGCTTTTAATATAAGTTTGTTGATTTTGTCTGCAATTCTTTTTCGTGCCATTTTGGCTAATTCTGACCAAACGGGTGGGGCTACACGTTCATTTATACACGAATTAAGGTTATGTGATGACTACCTTTTGAAAGAAAAAGTTGAAAGTTACCAGATCCATAGAAATAAACTTTTAATATAAGTTTTTACGGTAAATAATACCAATTGACAGAAACAAAAGAAACTTGACAACACTCACCTACAATGCGTAGGCAGCAAAACAAAGCACTTGCAAAAGTAAAGTTATCCCACGCAAACTAAAACCTTTAAAAAGCTCATCCATCAACGCGGCGGGACTTTAGCGTTTTCCTAGTTTACAATCACTTAACAAGCAATGCACGTAACGTATGAAGAAGTTGACCCACTCTTAACTTTACTGTACGTTATGTTATTTATTCTTAATTTAACCAATCACAGCCCGTTTCTGAGTGTCTACCCTTGTTGTGTCGTTATGTGATTGTAAACACCACATTAATTTTGCCGTACGTTCATTATTTTTTAACGTGTTGTTATGTGATTGTAAACAAGGCTTTATTTAGTCTTGTCTGTGACTGCCATAATACTTTTACTCTGTCCGTTTTCTCACTTGACAAATTAAAATAGTACGTAACTGTATTTGAAATTGTTCAGAATAATATAAATTAGTATGCACAATTTCTTTAGGTAAGTACGTTCACTTTTAATTTTACTTTCAGTTTTCTCAATACTGTTACAATACTCTTGTTATATATCATATTGTAAGTTTTCAAATTTGTAAGGATTTTTAATTTTTTTATTTAACAACTTTTTTATATGGGGAAGATTGGCCTGCAATTTCCTCTGTGCTACCTCCAATATCCTTGATGTTCACCTTGTTGTGATTTGGGTTTGACTTTCTCCCTACAGTACAGGCCTTAATTAATTGTCTCCTAAATGTTCAAACAGTCTATTGATCCTCCTAGTTCTAGAATTATAATTTTTTTCATAAGCTGTTTTACTTTCAGGAGTTGGTATAATACTATACTAATACTAATTGATGCTAATCGCAACACTCCTATTGAACTGAGATTACAAAACTATACCTAACTACGCTGCTATACATAAAACTACCGGAGCACATAAACACATCACATGATCATGGAATTACATAATTGTGTAAGTATGCTTCAATTTTACATTAATTAAGAGAATTAAGTGTTAACATTTTCATGCTTGACCGGGAAAAAATTGCAGCTTGATAACGCTGGTGTACGGTATGTCTAGTTGCAAGATTAGTGTGAAACACTCTCCCATTGCGAGAGGCCTTTACCACAGTTATCCCACTACTAGTTCACGTACAATATAATATTTATATTTTACAAATATGTATTATCTGTTTTTTTTGTTAGCTTTAATAACTAAATAATATGACAACAGCAATGTTTGAATGCATAACATTGAAATTGGCTGATTGAATTGACTGCACAATTTAAAAATATTATCCTAATTTTAATCACGTTTATTACAATTACGTAAATACATCAAACAAATGCATACAATGAAATACATAAAAACCTATGTGGTTTGTTTACAACGGTAACTATAAAATATTGTTCATTCATACAATAAATAAATTCATACAGTCTCAATCATGTTCAAGATACATAATCACAGCAATAAAATAAATTATCGTATTCACTTGCCAACTTTAAATTATCGTTGGCTGATATAAACATAATAAACGTAACGTGCAAAAGTAACCCAGAACATTACTAATAGACAACGAACACAATATATTATTTAAAACATTTTACGGTGGAATACTTAAGTGTCATGGTGGTTGAGATAAATTAAATAACGTTATTAGAATTTTGCCAACATTCTTGGCAAATTAGGAACAAGAAATCAATGCGCA
This sequence comes from Sweltsa coloradensis, assembly GCA_024449915.1. NCBI lineage: Eukaryota > Metazoa > Arthropoda > Insecta > Plecoptera > Chloroperlidae > Sweltsa > Sweltsa coloradensis. The sequence continues at coordinate 138,575 of JAMZAV010001028.1, forward strand.
AAGTTTCACCATGTTGAGGAACATAATAGTTTTTATTTTTGGAGTAAAATGTTTTGCAAGCATTAACAGAATTCATTATGTGATACCTTTAGTTGAAACCCAGGAAACCAGTACCGGTACTAAACATACCAGAATATAAATAGGGTAATAATAGTACATAATACTATACTTCTTTGAAGCAAGAAACATCACATCATAAGTTTTTGAACAATGTATTTTGCATGGCCTGTATCATCATTTTGTCATGATGACTGCCACTTTTTAAAAGTTTTAATTTTATAATTTTATATTTGTTTAGACAAATATTTGATTACATCACTATAATATAGTGGCAACAATAATAATGTGTACAAAAATCATTGTGTACGGTACTTTCTTTGCATAGAAAAAAAATTGTTTACTCAGTATTTGAAGTGAAGTAAAATAATAATTACAAGCTGCCACAACAAAAAAAGAAACATTACAGTTCGATCACAAAACTCATCACATTTATAATATTCTGTTGATGCTTGTAAAAAACTCTCCAAACTCAATGTTAACATAATCAACGTCAATGCTTATCTATAGGTCTATGCGTATGTACAAAAATATACTGAAAACTAATTCGAATAATTGTGATATTGTGTATTTAGGACCGAACGCTACCCGAACACATCCGAACGCACCCGAGTCTACCTGTGCAGGGCAAAGGCGGGGTCTGTCGGCCGGCGAGGGCCGGAACAATGCCGGAATGTGAGGCGCCAGAATGCGATCCGGAAATCCGGACTGTAGAACGCGTAAATAAATGGATTGATAGCCGAGTTGATCCAACCTGGAATCAGAAATCAGATTTCATCAGCACATTGTAGATGGTAGTTGTTTTTGTGAAAAGCAACAAATACTACTTTAGGCCTAATAGTAATATTATATTTTATATTGCAATAAAAATCATAATCATGTTTATTCTTCACTACCCTTACGGTACCTATAGCCTACTTTAAAATATGATCTATAATTATAGGTTTTTTCACCAGGCTTTCATACATAGTACAGGAACACTCGTAATTTGAGTTTGAATATAAACAGTCAATATATTATTGTAGTTATGTTATACATTCCTAGTTCTGTTATAATATGACTTTATTTCTTGTCCTCTTCTGTTAGTCTGTTATGCAATTGAATTTAAATAGCATAGTCTTATTTTTACAGAATACTTTACATTTTTTAATGTGCCTGTTGGTTTGTTGGTTTGTGGATAAAATATTGTTCCTGGACATATTAAGTCAGTATTACTAGAGTAGCAAACAAGAATACACCCCAAGGTATTCATGAGAAAAACATTCTGTTGTTTCCAGCTTCTGAAAGAGAAACTCGCCTGTGATGTTGTGTTTAGTTTTTTGCAAGGAGTTGTTTTCGTAAGTCACGGTCACGCGTCCTCTACGAGGGGCTAGACGGGGTGATATTGTAGCATCTTCTCCCTCCAGGGACTCCCCCACCCGCCCCCCGCCGGAGACCGAGCCTACCTCTAGTGGCCAGTACGGAGGGTAGGACACGCCATAGGGGTGGGAAATTACCTGTCGCTGTCGGGGATGCCTAGGGACTCTTGAGGCAGGCTAAGCTACAGGGTAGTCGTTGTAAGAAGGCCGGTGCCCGGATTACAGGTCAAACTTTGATCCCAGTGTCTGGCTTGCTTTTCAAGATAGTCTCTGCCTTAGGAAGAGGTTTAAATCGGAAGCTTGATGTAGACTTATATTTTCTGTAAGTGTTGTAGCGTAACTTATTGCACGGTTGATTTTGATTTGTGTTGCTTGCAATATTGCTATTCGAGACAACGAGTGGTGATAGATGACGATGAAGTAAAAATTACAGAAAAAACTTTTGCTTTAAGCGGGATTCGAACTCTTTTTTTCGTAGTGTCGTAGGCTACGCTACGAACCAGCGCCGGCGCCAGTATATTTGCCACCGCGAACGTTTCATTGTTGGGTTCGAACATACATTTTTCATAACGCATTTTTACAAAGAGCAGATAAAGCTGGACGACTTACCCAGCCACGTGAGACAAGTCATGAGGAGACTCGACATGGGACAGAACGGCGTCAGCAGGTAGGCGACGAAGAAGGGCAGCCAGCAGGCGATGAACCCTCCCACGACGATGGAGAGTGTCTGCGCCGTCTTGCTCTCCCTGCGGAAGCTGGACACCCGGCTGGAGGACTCTACGGTCGGCATGGTGGCCCGCTCCAAGGAGTGAAGGTCGACCGGCAGGGACTCGGGCCGCGGCCGGGAGTAGTAGCTGGCGGTCGGCGGGAAGGGGTTGGCGGGGGTGCTGGCGATTTCTTTGCATGGCGAGGGACAGTACGGGGAGTAGTGAGACCGGATGGAGCGGGCACCCAGCTGGTGGTTGTTGTAGTGGATCACCTCTCGGGGTAGACTGGAAGAAAACACAACTGTTATTGAATGCAACAAACACGGGTGCCCAAATATAGGGGTCAAAACCGTTTAATCAACAGATGTGACACATTGTGATGTACCTTTAACCGTACAGCAGAATGTACCAAATATGATACCTTTCGCACGCAATTTGATCATCATATGATAACGGCGACAAACTTTCTAAATTTCTCATCCAAAGTAGCCTAATCTATTTAATTCACACCATACACATTTCTTTTATTTATTTTCATTCAAATAAATAACTTTTGTTTTGCTATTATACATCATCATCATTTTATTTTGTTATATATACACTTAGAAAACAATCTAATCATCAAACACACCATTAACTCATCTCATCAACTTTCATTATCACAGGCGGCGCAATATGACCTAACCGGTTGAAGCGCCCTAGTTTCTCCCGTCGTCGTCGAACGGATTGAAAATTATTCGAATCCTTTGGTGGAGGTGCCAGGTTGATATAATTGACCCCTTGTGAAGGTGACAGCCTCGATCCCGACCCCAAGGGTCACCAAAACATTCTGGATCGTCCTTTTTGAAGGGCAATGCCAACAAAATAAACTCGTCAATCGGAAATCGGAGTTCTTGTTGGGTTTTATCGTGGGACGTGCGTGACACATGCACAGAAACGACGGACAGAAAATTTGTGCATACAGGTGAGCTTTGCTCCTTAAAATAAATACTTGTGAATTTTCTTGTACGAACAATCATTTTGTGTACTCGGGTATACTTTCTTTTGTATGGTAAAGTTTGTGCAATTTCACATTGGAAATGTTTCGGTCGCCATCTTATTTTATTATTGTTTTTATTTAAAGATAATAAGACATTATTGTGGGGATGGCGGGTACAGTCCACTAGAGGGTGGTAGGGTCAAGGTGGAATTTTGTATTTGGGAATATAGACATTTTGGGGTATTTTCAAACCATTTTGGAGTTTTAACATTTCCACCAACGCTAGAGGCTCGCGATCAAGGCTACGACTTCAAAATGTCGATTATATACTATTCCAACATCTTTGGTCCCCATATTTCTGCGATATGCCGCATAGAAGAAAGCAGCAGAGTTGATTATGAGACAAGAAGACGTAAAGCAGGCAGTGATAGGCATTGAGAAGGAGAGTACTCTCCCTCTCCTCTGAGAACACTCCTCAGTGGTGCGTTCAGCCTGGCATACATCAAAGGACATTTTACCTGTGGGCTTTGAGCCCTGGGTACTAATTTCTACACATCCGCAATCAACCTTAACCTTAGAGGGGAAACCCAAACATAGGAGATCAATAAGCTATTAGACCTCACCTTTGAATATTCCAATCTCCGGCGTTCCCTTAAGTCCTGTGTCAAAGCTCGTTGATTAAGATCTAGCCTGGACCATAATTTAAAATAGATTATACTACTTGGATTAAGCTAAGAGTCATATGCATACTTGATTTAAATATAGCTTAGATGATGCCAAAGCACAGGAGTCGAGATCATCGGTTTATACAAGTCGTCAACATTAGTTTCTTACCGTAGATTTGAGGGGTTAAAAGTCACAATTAAACTTAAGGTCCCGGGTTCAAATCCCGTCGAGACCGGCAATCCTGACTGAAGGTTTTTTCCGAGGTTTTCCTCAGTCGTTTATGCGAATGTAAGGGATTGAGTCTTTTTGAACAACCCTCGGACATCCCTTCACAATTGTCCTATCCGCAACATACCTAGTTCACCTGACGAGGGGCTTGCATTGCACCTTGGGCAGGCTTCACACAAAAATTATTTTATTAAATTATTAAATTGGTTTCTTAAGAACTATAAACATTAAGCATCTCAATGAATCTTTTTCGTGACTTTTTCGTCAAAGAAATATGTGAATTGAGTGGAGTTAAGCTATAAAAAGTTAAAAACTAATTTACGATGGTGGACAATGAGTTGAACATAACAACATAAATGCACACAAAATAATTACGGTGATGGACAATGAGTTCTACTCAGAACATAAATGCACACAAAATAATTAACAGTGCTTAAGAAAATTTTGAAATAACAATCACAACAACAATGTATAGAAAATAATAATATAATATTAATATAATTATATTTAAAACGTGAACTGAAATTAATCAAAATTGAATTAGCTCAAAGAAAACAATTAAAATGAAAATAAGTAGAACCTATCTTTTTGAGTTATTTGCGTCAATAGTTCAACTACTTCATATTTTGTATGTGTGGAAATAGATAGATAGATAGATAAGGGTCTTTATTGTAAGGCGGGATTAAGGCTAGTGAAGCCTTATCTTCCATCCAACCTAATACTAATACTAATAATAATAATAATAATAATAATAATAATAATAATAATACATTTGATAATGAAGAGAACATTACATGATTATATAAAATATTGAAATAATAAATGAAATACATTATGGTAGCATTATTGCAAAGTTAAAATTTTCTAGGTGTATATTAATGTTTAATGGAATGTGTGAAAAAAAATATAGGCCTAGATGTCATCTTTAGTGAGCTCACGTTCAATGAAACAAAAAAACTCGTGAGAAACCTGCTAAGGATCGCATGACACTGCAGGTAAATTGTACAAGGGCTGTTTGAATGGATTCATTCGCATTAACGACTGACGAAAAACCTCGAAAAAACCTTTGTCAGGATTGCCGGTCTCGACGGGATACGAACTCGTGACCTTCCGAATCCGAGTCTCGAGCTTTACGCTTGAGCCAACACTGTCAGTACTTTCGTTGAAGATTAACAAATATACGTCAAGCAGAAACGCAAGCTATACGTTGATTGATTGATTGGATATTGCTTAACGTCTCATATTAATGCACTAAGGCTATTCGAGACGATGAGTGGTGATAGATGAGGATGAAGTATGAACAGAAAGGAGGAGGGAAAACCCGGTACCGGCACGTAGCATTCTCCTTTCGAAAAGTACCAAGGGGACCAACGGCTTAACGTCCCATCCGAAAGGACAGTGTAACCTTGACAATCATATAGGTTCCTCCACTAACCCGGACGTCGAGGAGAACAAAGCCGTTACACTAGCTCTCGAACCCTCCATCTGCTCTAACCAGTGGTATACGTGAGTTTCAGGGAAGCTATACGTTATCATACTTCTAGAAGTTGTATTGCGAATCGATGTTTCTACGTCTGAGAATAGAAACGTCTACTTTCTTCTAGAGTAAAGACTTATCCGGTTTTTTGTTGTAATAATCCGACGTTTCAGCCAGACCGACACAAGTTAGTTACGCCTAGTGACGTCTTAATCTCCTGACCTCTAGCGGACGAGCGGCGAACCTCGTCCAATCCGGGATGATCCGACACAGTTTCCAGCTCGCCTCATTCTATCATTTCTTGAAAAACTAATTAAAAGTTTCTTTGATGTGATCTATCGGTGGTTAGTTCTGTAAAGAAATACTTTTATAACTTTATTTAGTTGAATTTACTAACAGGAATAAACTATTAAGATACGAATAAATATGGTGCATTAATGATTAGGCCTAACAATTTTGTGTTAAGTAAACTTTTAGTTGATAAACTATTAATTTTGGTATCTCTAATTCATAAGTGTCCGATAAGGAATTTGAATGTACCACCATATTGTTCTAGTTAAATCTTCTCTAGGGTATGTATAAGAAGTTGAAGAGCTACCAACGACGTGTATTGTATAATCGGATCAGCCTATGTGGACTATGAAAAAGGAATATTTTATGAGTGCTTATTGGGATCAATTCCAGCACTCAAATTATTCTAACTGATAGAAAGTTTGGAAAAGTTCATCACTCAAAATACGTGTTGAAAGCATTCCATCATCATAATATTTACAACAGTTCATAACATTCCCATCATTTGTTGTCATATTTGTAATTGTATTTATGTAACATTGTACTTTATACTGATTAGTACGCTGGACCCATGTGGTCATCCAATGTAATTTGGCCAGCTGTCAAATAAAATATTGAATAAAATACTGTCCGTGGATACATTAACAAAGCATTTGCGAAGTAGTAACAAAATAATAATAATCAAATACTAAACATCAAATGGTCGACGTTAATAAACAATTTATAGAATAATTATATATTTTTTTATTTACTACAATTTAGAAATTAAAAAAAAAAGTCCAACAATTCAGAAATTAAATGTACCCGTCCTGATGGTCTAGTGGTTAAGACGCTCGTCTGGAATGCGGGAGACCCGGGTTCAAATCCCGGTCGGGGCGGACTTGTTTAATTTCTAAATTGTAGTAAATAAAAACAATTACACCTACGGGAGTGTTTCCCGACTAACCAAATCGAGGAATTATTTATATGTTTACATTGTGTTTAGTTAATAGATATGTTGAAATAACGAAATTGTCTGATTTACATCGCAAGAAATGTGCAGTCCATTCTAGAATGATGTTTTAGTTTTATAACGAGTCATTCAACTTTCCCAAACTTGTGTTCTAAATTTCGTTTTATTGTTCTTATTAAAAACATTGAAATGTCACGTCTGCCTGTGAAGAAAACTCATTTTCCGCCTTTCAAATTGTTTCTCGAGTTTTTCAATACGAAGGAAACAAATAATGTTCGCGTCTTATGGGGTTTCCATTAATTTCGTCTCTCGTCTAGTCAACCGTGTCGAGTAATGCGAACGAGACAAATGAAGTAGGGTTCGAATCGAAATGGTATTAAAGGAAACGTTCACTGTAAAGCCCATTACTTTCAAAACGTGACTGTCGTTTTTTCACCTAGCTTTTCTCGACGTCTCTTTAATTAAAACAATTAGTTTTGAAAAAGAACGGTTTATTCGAGACGAAACAATGAAACACTGGAAAATATTCGTTTCTGTTGGAACAACTTTCGGAAGACAACTACAGCATAATATACAAACGAGATATGAGAGAGGAAAAATGTGTTTTTAAATATTTCAACAAAGTTAATAACCTAAATTACTTTTTTCTTCTCGTGTAATTGTTTCATTTTCACAGGCAGAATAAAAATATGGATTATTTATCCAAGGTACAGTAAAAATTTTTACTTCAGTGCTCAAAGGGCCAACCTATAAGTCGTACTCTGTTGAGTACGTAGGTACATACTGACGTTACTCAGATAATGTATTTGCATACCATTTGTAATGCAAATACAAACCTACGAAGGTACACGCCGTTTACTGAAACAAAATTCAAGAGGTCACTGTTGTGACCCAACGTCTCATGGCATGAAAATTTCACTCTGATATGCAAATATGCGTAATCAAATCAATTAACTTGATTAATTCATATATTCATATATTCATTTATTTATTCAGCTTCATCAGCTATTACATACATTACAATACATTCATCCGCTAAATTCAAAAAATGTATTTCATTCAGGCTAAGTAGTTATGAATTTAGAAATAAACAGAAAAATTATTGGGTTCACCGTGACCGGGGAAAAAATTGTCAAACTTATTGCTATTTTTCTAGCTAGGTCCCATCGGCGAGAATCTCCCATTAGAAATAACACGGGGACGATTTTTATGCCCCGTGACCTAGGAGGATTTTGATCAAAAAAAATATTGGCCATTATCGACGTACTCGGTAACCTTTTCTATAAATCCTCTTTATTTTGTTTTGTAATTTGGGCAAGTGGTTCGGTCAAAATATGCTGATTACCAGGAAGGGGTGTGATTTTGGAATGCATTTTTTTGCGTGTTTGCGAGTATATTTGTACACAGTTTCAAGACACGATGTTATAAAGGGGCATTTTAGATTGGAACGGTGCTCTGGTATATCTATGTGGAACAAAAAAGAAGCAGGTTTAAGCCGATTTAAGAAATTTCCCAAAACTCCAATTTTCTCAAATTTCTGAATAAAAAAAATTGAAAATTCGTACAAAATCACAGTTACAAGACATAATTTTTTAAACGGTCACTTTAGTGTAGTAATATACTATAGATTATGTGGAAAAAATAATTTTTTTGGGGCAATAGCTCCTTTAAATAAATAAATAAATAAATAAATAAATAAATAAATAAAATTAAACCCTAAAAATTATTTCTCTTGGTGTGTTTATGTATGACGTTATGAATTTGGATATGTAACTGAATAACTCTGTGACCCTGTAATAGGCTACAGAGGGCCACACGTGCCCTGCATTAGCCTGTAAAAATCAATAAGTTATAAAGTGTAAACTGTAAAATATGTGGTTTTGGTGGAGGTGCCGGGTCAAATAACAATTTTAATTTTTTATATAGAAGTCACATTTTGACTAAATAATTAATATGTAAGTTTATCTATTAAATTTGTTAGTTTAGGTGATGATCCGTAGAAAATTATGCATTTAGCAAACCCTTAATCATGTATTCAACAGAATGGGATTGATGCATATTTACGAGATATTGCAGACATTTCTCTTTATTTTCTTAAACCGTTGGCTGTGCATCCTTCCATTATGTTAAAAGTTCGGTAGTAAGTATAACTTGTAATATTTGTAGTTTTGGTGGAGGTGCCGGGTCCTGGGATTTACGAAAACTCGCTCATAATTTATATAGAAGTCACATTTTGACGAAATAATTAAAATGTTAGTTTATCTATTAAATTTGTTGGTTTAGGTGATGATCCGTAGAAAATTGTGCATTTAGCAAACCCCTAATCATGTATTCAACAGAATGGGATTGATGCATATTTACGAGATATTGCAGACATTTCTCTTTATTTTCTTAAACCGTTGGCTGTGCATTCTTCCATTATGTTAAAAGTACGGTAGTAAGTATAACTTGTAATATTTGTAGTTTTGGTGGAGGTGCCGGGTCTTTGGGATTTACGAAAACTCGCTCATAATTTATATACACGTCGCTTTTTGACTAAAATAAATAATTTGACTAGAGTCTACCACTAAGACACAACTGATTTTCATTGTGGGACATTCAATTTAAAGCAGACCAAGCCAACCTTGTTAGCGTTAACACCATCGACGAGCGAACAATGACCAACCAGCTGTATTTTAAATAGGAAACACGGACCAATATTTGCCTTATTATTGATTTTTCTTTTACAGTTACACTTTTCTATTGTTTTCTTCTACTCTGTTGATGTGTCATTACTTAATATTTTAACCCTTGCTCGTACATTTCGAGATGCAGTTACAAACAAGACAGTCTAGACGTTGTGTGGGTTAAGCCGGTCTTTTCTTCTCCGCAGAATATAACCCAGCTTAACCTAAATACAGTTGAAACGTGCACACTATGTACTTAGCTAAAGCCAGGGCTAAGCTAGGCCCTACTCCCACATGTATAATTTGCCTGGGAAACAGCATCCTGGACTTCAGTTCTACTTGCTCTTGCAGTGTAAACCCGGTTAATAGGGCTACGGTCACTTATTTAGATAATGTGTTTTGTATTTACATAATAAGCTGTAAGGTCAAACGAAGAGGGCTAAATTATTCTCAGTGGAGACTAAGGGATTAACGGCTAGTCGTAAGAGAGTTACGAGACTAGACTAAGCTGTTATAATGAGGATATCGTGGTCGTCTGGGTCGTGGGCCTTGGTTCGACTCCCGCATTATGCATGAAGTTTCAAGGAAGTCTTGCATCCTGTTATATAATTCAATGAGAGTCTTGGATAGCTTAGCTTTATTAGCCGAGACTGATCCAACAAAGTTAGCAGCAACCCCAAGAGCGTAACTCAAGTTATAGAGCAATGTTCGAGAAGGTGTCTCCCGAGCGGGGATCGAACCCGGGTCCTAGTTAGCTATCGAGCCACTGTCGTTCCAGCGTAACTGAATGTCTGGATCACTGCCTTCTAGATGCTCCTAGATGATGTGGCTCCTAGAGCCACGAGCAACATCTAGGAGGGAGTGGTCTGGATACACTACCAATGACGTACAGTCAGGGTCATATATAATTCAAGAGGTCTGAAAGATACCTCTTTCACCGACATCTCGTGGTCAACTCTTGGTGCCATTATTTATATTGTCCTGTGAACTGCATTATCGATCGATGGAAGTTCCCTAGACTATTTGATGTTATTAATATTATTTAGGAGGCTTTGAAAGACTCTTGGTCAACAAAATAGTCAATATCTAGAAGGCAGTCAGAAGTGAAATAAAATTTTATCAAAACAAAAGCATAAAACAAACTTTGGTGGTTTGCAAATAAGACTTGACAGCCAAGATAGAATTATTCAAAATTAATTAGAAACTAAGGCAAATATAAGAACTAAGGCATAGTCTTAATGCTATGCCAAGGCCAAGGTATCGATATATAATGCTCTCTTTACGTTCCATATTATATTTCTTCTAGGCTTGATAGTTTCTCTGGTGAATAGAGAATTTTCCTTTGACATTTTAGCAGCCATGTTTCTTATTTACGTCGATAATGCAGTTCACAGGGCGATATAAATAATGACACCAAGAGTTGACCACGAGATGTCGGTGAAAGAGGTATCTTTCAGACCTCTTGATTTATATATGACCCTGGCTGTACATAAGCTTTGCGTAGCAAAGCGCTAGACGCTCAGTCTCCTATCCTTCCAACCGAGCGCTAGCGTAACAATTTGAAGCCTCTCTAGTAGGGAAAAATCACTTCACTGCAACATAGATACTTCATCTAGCTGAATGAACTAAGATGCAGTGGATTATTTGAACGTCGCGGGGATAAACAAATACGTAAACAAATGGCGGACATTTTAAATTTTGCTTCTATGTGTGAAACGAGAAAAATTGTCATTACTTTCATAAAACAAACCAGAAACCGTCCCGGGCCTAGGCCCAGATAAAGAAAATTATTTATAATACAACAGTGTAAGCCTTTAGTTCCATTAGGCTATAGAACTACATTCAATTAATGCTAACATTACACGTTTGACAAGCCCTAGGCCTCTCCTAGGCAACCCTAGACCTGCACGACCTTGTTCAGACACATATTCCGCACAAATAACTAGTTTTGATTACTAAAAGCCTAATGCAGATAGACAATAGTATGATAGTCCACCAACTTGAATTGCTTTGTTCGGAAATCGGAGTAACTGAGAGATTTGAGGAAGAAAGACTGTTTTTCTTCAATAATAACGAGAAATCGCCATCTTGCGGTTTTGATTTTACACCGCTTGTTAACACAAAGGCTGTTAAATTTAAGGGTACGATACATTTAGACGGCGGTGGGTTTTTCCCTACTAGAGACAGGTTCAAATTGTTATGCTCCCCACGGCTATACTGTGTGTCTAGCGCTTAGCTTATATTATGTCATTGTACACTACAGTGTGAAACTCATTGACGTCCTGAAAAGCCAATTTTGATCAGAATTTTTTTGCTGGGTCTTCTTACTCAACATTCACATAATCTTTATTGAATTTTCATTTTTGATAGTTTTTTATTTGCTTTGAATTACGATGACAATAACGTACATTGTGAGAAATTTGAAGCTACACATGTATCTAATTTTATCGTAGATGATTTAAAATCTTTGTTTTATTTGATCAACTTAAAAACTACACTCGCCATCTGCAGGCTCTGATACTCACACAACCAATAATCGCAAAAACTTATGATGTAAATATTAATATATTACTAATTACTATCTTGAATAATAAATACGTAAACAACGCTACGCTAAAGTTTCAAGGTAATGATGCAATTTAGAGCAAGCTCAAGCACAAAGAAATGAAGAGCTTGCTTGTCACGTGCATGAGTGGAGAGGTGTGTGGGTATGAATATGAATGCCCAAGATCACTTGCAACACAACATCGACACAATTTCCTAGTCATATTTCACGTGTGCGTGTGTATGAGCCCAAGAATCACGCACGTATTTCTGTTGGCCGCCTTATAAACTGATTGCCTTGTCAATCATAATAATCATCTGTACTCTAATATGCGGGCATACGGTTATACATTGATACATTCATATAATCATTCATTCATATCACCTAATTGGAACTCCCCTCATGACAGCTGATAGCCATAAAACATAACTCACACCCAGGTTTGCCAATGGTGGAAACCAAAATCACAATCAAACCAGTAATTAACCTAATAATCAGTCCCATACGCTAACCACAGAGCTATTTCTGTACGTTATAAATATGCATATACATATCCCGGAACGCACACGACGACGTCCCCGTCTCTCATAAATATTCATAACCAGGTATTGTAACAGAATGCGCGAAACTGTGATCTGGGAAATCTCACATCAGAGCCGAAAAGTTTGTCGAATATGAATTGAGTGGTGCGAGTTAGTCGTTAGTGGCGAGATTGAATATTAACTCGCCATCACTGAAGGTAATGCAAACACACGATCAACTTCGCAGCTTCTCTAGCGAAAACCTCGCACACAAAACAGATGGAGGAATTATATTGGACCGCTGGGAATTTGCAACGCGAAGTATACTGAATATTCAGAATACTAATATTTGGCAAAGAACTGTATGGTTGGGGTCTTGTAAAAATCAGAAGTGTTAGAACATTAGTTCTTGTTTTATCTACCATTGTTTTTACTCCTATTAGTTCGGATAAGTATTTAAATTTGACAAAACAAATGTGCATTACACAGTTTTTCGGCGTGGTAGCTGTAGAATTAATTTTTAAAAAATGTTGCCACCTTGGATTTTATTATATGCTTCGTTGCTAGGACAGCTCCAAAGTTACCGTTTACACAGTTTCAAAAAATTGTTAATGATTTAAGTCCACAACGGCAACTTGGACATCTTCTGCCTGAAACAAGACTCGAACTCAGGATATTCTGCACGCAAGCAGGGGCTCTAACCACTGAACCAACGCGTATTTTGTTTGTGTGTGAGTATATATTAGTCCTTGTTTAACGTTGCATGTTATTTTATAATCTCGAGTGTGTTCCCTGATATCGTCGTTCTCTTGTTTGTTCAGTAGTTAACGTAATTTACTAATCTCTCCACTCGTCCAAACCACTTGTTGCACCCAGTCTGGTTATCTGCGCAGCCACTTCGCGCACTAGAGCATCTACAGGGAGTCCCCATAGAATGAGTACCCCCCCCGTAGGGTAGACGAATAGTTTGAGATTTCAAATCCATTACTCGCTCACAATAATTGTCACTTTTAGGACAAAATTAATACTTTCAGAATATTGTTGAACAACTATCTATGATAAAAAGTTCTTGAAGAAATTATTTTATGAATATTTCGAATTTATTAGCAAGACGTAGCTTTTGTTCAGAAGCCTGAACATTAAACTCTAAAATATAATTATTAAGTACACCCTATATAATTAAGGAGACAAGCGAGAAGCGCCCTCTTAATCTACACGGCCGATTTAAAATTAAATCTATCCACTTTGGTGGAGGTGCCGGGTTAGAAATGTAATTATTCACTAATAATATGTTTCTAAATAATAAATATTTAAAAAACGTGGGAAGCCTGCCCAGTGTGCAATTTATGCCCCTCTTCTTAACTAGGTATGTTGCGGAAAGGACAATTGTGAAGGGATGTCCGAGGGCTGTTTAAGAGGACTCAATCCCTTGCATTCGCATTAACGACTGAGGAAAACCTCGGAATAAACCTTCAGTCAGGATTGCCGGTCTCGATGGGATTTGAATCCGGGACTTCCCGAATCAGAGTCGCGCGCTTAACGATCGATCCAACACTGTCGGTATTATTTTCTAAATATATCCACTTGTAAACCGGTCATCCGAGGTACTGTAATACTGGCACTCACCTGGTACAGCGAGACACTCCTATGTGGTGGTTGTCGTCGCCCTCCGACGAGAGGCCGCGGTCAACATCGGACTCGTCGTGACCAGGCAGCTTCTTGGATTTCTGTCAACCAGCACACAAACACAATCAAATCAATGTTGCTTAATTAGACACTTGAATTTAAATCTATTCATAACGCTAGGCTTTGTTGGAAATGTATCAGCATGGACGTGATCATATTAATTCAAGTACATTTTAAACGTCTTATTAAACAAAAAAATTAGTCACGAAAGTGATTTCCAAGGGAATTCATCTCTCTCTCTCTCTCTCTCTCTCTCTCTCTGGCCTTGACTGGCCTTAACCACGCCTTAAATAAAGACAATCAATCAATCATTCAATCAACCAATCAATCAATCAATCTCTCTCTCTCTCTCGGATGGAAGAAAAGGCCTAAAAAGCCTTAATCCCGCCATCAATAAAGACGAAAATCAATCAATCAATCAATCTCTTTCTCTTTATCCTCCACACGTTTCCTAATGATTTTATTCAATATATCCACATTAAATGATTTAAACACTGCCCTTATAAAAATGTATGTGTTATCACCTATTACAATCTATAATATTAACAATTCACCAAACATATTTTGCAATTGCCACTTATTGAAATACTTTGCCAACGTGGGGTATTAATTTATGGCTTCACTCATTTTGTTTTTACCTTTATCGAGAAGAAAACTTATTTTTCAAAGCACCAAGTGTGAAATGGCGTTCAATAGTTGGTGGTACTGGACTCTTCGAGCCACAAAACTTTTCTTGCTGGCTGATATGAAAGAATTTACAGAGAAAATAAGAATAATGGGTCTATTATCAACTCAACTCTACCCATTATAAATATCCATGTTTGAATGATTACTTTTTAAAACTCATTAAGTGGAAAAAGAAAGTTTCAATTTGTACTTCTTAAATACAATCTTAACTTTTTTAACGAACTTTTTATGTTTCGCTTGTTATTCTTCAACTCGTAATAAGTTACAATATAGGCTCCGTTTCGTCTTTCGCTAAACCAAATCTCATTAGAAGTAGAAAACAAACCTGCCTTATGAAAAGAGATTTCATCCTGAAAAAAAGAATTGAGCGTGAATAATGAAAAAAAAAATAATGAGTTGGGGAATATCAAACTTATGTTTTTTGATAACGATATGAAATGAAACGGATGTTTAGAAAAATATTTAACGTTTTAAGAAAACCCAGAAAACTTTCTGTTTTTTTATGCGCTGTTTTACAATTCTGACGTGATCGTATTATTTATGCCAACACGATTCAAAAGAAAATGGTTTACTTCATCAAACTATTGTTTTAATATTCCGATTACTCTTTACTGGCAAATTATGTATTATCTGTAAATTCAATTATTAAGTTTCCGCAAGTAAAAATATTGTCCTATTTAGATTTTTATCTGAGTGGTCGTAGGTTCCATTCCATTTCACGTTAGCCATAATAGGTTTTCCGAGGTTATACCACGTAAATACTATGTTGATTATACAAAATGGAAAGGCAATACAAAGGATGATTATTTCTTATTTTCTTCATCTTTTTAGTAAATGCTGAACATATAACGCTTTTACTGTGAACGAAAAATAACAATTGCATTGTTTTAAGTTCATAAAACATTTGACTTTTATATGCAATCTATACATTTCATATAATATCGTCGCATTCACAATTTAATTACTCTGTAATTAACATATCTCAACGTATCTGAAGCAATTTATATTAACACTATTAAATTATTAATTATTATTATTCCTTTTGTTAAAAAATATGATTTTATAGAAATTTTATGAGCACCATCCACCATAGCTTATATTCAATATTGACTAACTTAAAAGTAATTAGTGCATAAAGAATTAATTGTAATTAATAGTGAGCCTATATTTGGATAGTAATGTACGTTTTGATAAAATTGTTGTGTAATATTTTCTACTAATGCCTATTATTCCGTTGTGGAATTTAAAGCTCTATTTTTGATTGGTTCTAAATGACGTATACGTTTTAAGCTATCACAATGAAATAAAATAAGATTAATTAAAATCAAATTAAATGAAATTAATTCGAATGAAACGAAACGAAATAAAATGAAATAGAGAAAAACTAGGTAGTAGAACAATTATTTTTTTATAGAAATAAACAATATTCTGTTGTCATTCTCAAACTAAAATTTGACCAAAATAATTTTTATTTTTAAATGAATCCTTTTGTTCTAGCTTCAGTTTGAGTAAACACATATGGTTTTGTTAACTCACCCGCTGTTTGCAGTCGTGCACCGTGAGCTGGTTGTGCCTCTGCGACACGACGCACGAGATGCGCGCGTAGACGTAGACCATGACGACCAGGGGTAGGAAGAACGAGCCAACCGCAGAGAACACGACGTAGCCGGGGTTCTGGTTGTACCTACAAGTGTTACCCTCGCGGCGACCAGTCTCGTACCTGAGCAGAAGATATTATACCGTTACATTGGATATTAATGCACTTTGGCTATTCGAGACGATGAGTGGTGATAGATGAGGATGAAGTATGAACAGAAGGAAGGAGGGGAAACTCGGTACCGGCACGTAGCCTACGCGTTTCGAAAAGTACCAAGGGGACCAACGGCTTAACGTCCCATCAGAAAGGACGGTGTAACCTTGACAGTCATATAGGTTCCTCCACTAACCCGGACTGCCGAGCAGACGTCGAGGAGAACGAAGCCGTTACACTAGCTCTCGAACCCTCCATCTGCTCTAACCAGCGGTATACGTGAATTTCAGGTTAGAGCGGTCACCCACTCTAACTCTGACACGCCCGAAGGCTGCTTAACTTCTATGTTCGAGTGGGAACCGGTAGAACGACCTCGGCTAAACCTCTGGCTATATATATACCGCTAGATGTAACTTAGTTACACGTAGACATTAGAGATGCGAATTTAAAAAAAAAATGCGGCCCGGCCCGGCCCGGCCCGAAACTGTCCGGCCCGAGCCCGGCCCGATTAGTTAAAATAATACAACGGCCCGGCCCGAACCCGGCCCGAAAGGTGATGATCCTGGCCCGGCCCGAAAGTCCGAACGGCCCGAAAGTCAGCCCAGAAGCCCGGTTCTTTCGAAGATTATAAAAATCATGAGGATTTTTAGACTCAGCAGAGGCTCTGCCGACGTCATTTTAGACAACAGATTGTCGTTCATGATGGTATTTATTAGTTCCAACTAGTTTACCGTTGTAACTGGCCTGAAAACCCGAAGCGGCCTGAGAGACCGAACTGGCCAGAACCGGCCCGGCCCGAAATTTCAATGTTACCGGCCCGGACCGGCCCGAAGCCCGAAAATAAATAAGGAAAGCGGCCCGGCCAGGCCCGACTTTTTCGGGCCGTTCGGGCCAAAATTCCCATCTTTAGTAGACATCACTACACTGTTTTTAAAGTTGTGTTCGCTTAACGACTTCTTCTGTTAACTTTACGCTCGCTTACATTGTATTCCCAACTTTGTATCCATGTCGCTCCAAATTTCATTCGTCTGTTTAAACCCTTCAACGTAAAATGACTTATTTTATGACAGTCATGGAACGTTTCTGTCACGATTTCGTATAAAAGTTGAATATTAATTAAATATAAGGTTCTCAGACTTAGTCGTGAATTTTCGTTCATTGTGTGAATGCTAATTCCAGTTCTAACTAAAAGTTTTTATTTCTGTGACGTTATTAAATGTCTGACCTTTCAGTTTCTCTAAATCAGAATTACGTCTGATTTTAAGGTGATGACATTTGCAAGTTTTTTTATAATAGTTTTTTTTTATAAATCCAAAGCTAACAGAATTTAATTTCGAGTTCGTAGTTAGCAAAGAATTATTTTTATTATTATTATTATTTATTCAACAAATTCCAAACTTTACAAATACACATACATATATGTAACACACCATATACAGCACAGGTAAACCAAGAGCACATAACGTGGTAGATGACATATA
Source organism: Sweltsa coloradensis (assembly GCA_024449915.1). Classification (NCBI taxonomy): domain Eukaryota; kingdom Metazoa; phylum Arthropoda; class Insecta; order Plecoptera; family Chloroperlidae; genus Sweltsa; species Sweltsa coloradensis. The sequence goes on from JAMZAV010001028.1 coordinate 156,626, forward strand.
CACACCTATATTAGCAGAGTACAGATATTTATTAAGCAAGCTAAAAAGAGCTAGTTAGCTCCATGGCAGAATGGCTTAGCTTGCTTTCTATACAATAAAACTACAATACACTAGGTTTAAATCTAAATGAATGAGTATGAAAATTTGAGATACAATAATAACAAAATTACATTTAATTTTAGATGAATGAGATGAGAACATTGTGAGAGACCAATCATGTCCAGTCAGAGCCAAGAGAATGCTAGGTCATAAGCCAAGTTGTAAGATAGTTGCAAATACTCAAGAGTTAAAAGAAAAACTAAATTGATTGAAGACAGTCAGAGTATATACATTGACAGAACTGAGAATGTGAAACAGAGTATATTAATTATTGTGCGCAATTATTGTGAGTGAATGTCTTGAAAATGAAGCTAAGGTATTAAAAGATTTGATTTACGTAGATGCAACAATCTCAAACAGTAATCACCATGTTAGGAGAGCATCGGTTATTTAAAACGTGCTTTGACTAAAGTTTTGAATTTTGGGACTGATGAGGCTCTTACAGGCGCTGGTAATGTGTTCCAGAGACTAACAACTCTGTAAAAGAAACCACATTGGTAAGCAGATGTCCTTGCAAAAGGGGGGGATAGCGTTACACCCTCGTTTCTCTGGACACTCCTATAGCGCAACTGTAGTCGCTTGAATGGACATGTGTGGACTAGATTGTTAAAGCATTTTTTTATGTACAATACATCTATTTGTTTAAAATACAATTCCAGAGGTGGCAGGTTACACTGTTGTCTTCTTACTGTGGCACTTCGTTCACCCTTGCTGGTAATGATTTTACTCACTCGATTTTGTAAACATTCCAGTTTGGCTATATTGGCAGCAGTTGTAGGGTGCCATGCTGGAAGGCCATATGTAATAATAGGGCGAACGAGTGTGAGATAAGCAGTGCGAAGTACTTGCTTCTTGCAACCGTGCAAATTTCTATAAATAAAGCCAGTGAGTTTAGCCACCCTGTTTCGGATTATATTACAATGCGTGTTCCACTTAAGGTCGCTACTTATATGTACACCTAAAAGCCTGGTGGAAGTTTTTATAGGAATTGTGATATCCTTCAGGGTGTACAAACAATTCACAGGAGAATTGGACCTACTGATTCTTAATAGTTCACACTTACTGGGATTGAGTTGCATTTGGTTACATTCGCACCACAATTGAATGTTGTCTAAATCCTGCTGCAGTTGAGATGAGTCATGTTCGTTATTTACAGATTTATACAGAGTGGAGTCATCCGCATACTGGGCAATTTTTGTGAAAGGGCTAATTACAGATGGTAAGTCGAGCATGTAGATAGTAAACAACAGTGGACCCAGGACTGAACCCTGTGGGACCCCAGACGTAACTTTGGCAGAGCTTGATTTTGCGCCATCAAATAAGACACACTGAGTACGACCTTTTAAGAAGGAACGTATACATGAAAGCACACAACCATCAACTTTGTATTTCTTGAGCTTGTCCAAAAGCCTGTCATGTGGGACACGGTCAAAAGCCCGGGCCCAATCCAAGGTTATAACATCAACTTGTTTCACTTTCCCACTATCCATGGAGAACTGCCAGTCATCGATGACGTCGATTAGCATAGTGACACATGACCTTTTTGGCAAAAACCCATGCTGACTATCACCAATGAGATTGTTGAATGTGAAGTGATCCAGGAGAGCTGCAGACACGAGCCTTTCCATCACCTTGCAGACAGCGCTTGTTAGTGAAATTGGCCTGTAATTGTCCAGGTTCGACTTGTCACCCTTCTTGAAGATTGGGACGACGTGAGCAGTTTTCCATTCATCCGGTACAGCTCCACATGCGGATGAGTGATTGAACAATCCACCCAGTGATGGTGCCAGAGCGCCAGCACATTCAAAGAGAATGCGCGATGGTATACCATCTGGGCCATGCGCTGAGTTTGGTTTTGAATTTTTTAAACTTGCTGTGACTTCGGCGGTAGTGAAGTAGAGATTATGGATCCCGATGTGTGCCTGTTTGGGTGGAATAAACATGCTAGGTTGAGCTTCTGCGTTGAACGAATTTTTGAATTTGGTGTTGAAAGCATTAGCTATTGTTTCTGGATTTGTAAGTTTCTGACCATTATCAGTGAAGTTAGCTGGCGCTGAACTGCCTTGCTTTGAATGTACATATTTCCAGAGGTTTTTGCTATTACCACCAAGACCCCAGATGTATTTTTGGTGAGCGTCACGGATTAGAGTTTTGACCCGGTTTCTGTAAATATTGTATTTTTCCTTAACTTTTGGATCTTGGCTATTTTTAGTAGCTCTAAACATACGATTTCTTTTTCGAATACATTTGAGTACTTCCTTGGTGATCCATGGCTCTCTTCGCTTGCCTTTGATGGTTGCCTTTGGTATCGCTAGCTCAGCGCATTCCAAGAATAGCGATTTCCAGTTAGACCATGCAGTATTTATGTCGCCAGTGTACATAGTTGGGAGTTTGCTCAGAAACAGTGTATTTAGAAGGGGCCAGTTAGCCCGAGTGTAGTTATATACAGTCTTATTTACATGTTTTGGTTTGGGTTGATTAAGAGAGAGGTTCGTCCTGACGGCCAGGTGGTCACTGACACCAGGGATGACTACAACCTCCTTAACCAGTTCAGGGCGGTCGCATAGAACCAAGTCGAGAGTGGCACGGGTAGAGGGGGTCACCCGAGTAGCTTCAGTGACTAGTTGACTGAGGAACAGGCAGTTAAAGGAGGAGATAAATTCGTCAGCAGGTTTTTTCCCTGGAATTGGAGCAGAGTTCCCCCATGAGATGTCCAGATTAAAGTCACCAAGAAGAACTATTGCTTTGTATTTATCTTGGATAGCTTGAGCACGTTCTAGGGAAGCCTGCATTTGCTGATTCATATGGTCCGATGAATTTGGCGCTCTATAGGCAGAGCCAATCAAGAGTTTGTCTCTCCCCACAGTCACCTCAATCCACAGAATTTCAGCCTCCGTCTCAAGCTCTACTAGACGAGTGGGCTCAAGCTCTGGCAGTGCCGCAATGGCAACCCCACCGCCCCCTTTAACTAATCTGTCCTTCCTGAAGACGTTATAATGTAGAGGTATGACTTCTGTGTCTGCAATACTATCATTTAACCAAGTTTCGCAGATGCATAACACAGACGACAGCTGCTCCTCTAACCAGGCGCGAATATCAGGCTGTCTCTTTACACATCTTAAACTACGTGCGTTAAATGATAAAATGCTTAGATTGTGGGAACTATGTGCTTTAGAGGTGTCTGATGAACTTGAGTTTAATGAGTGAGTCGACTGAGTGAAGAACGAGTCTGATAGGTTAGGGAGAGAGCACTTCCAGCAAGACCATTGGGAACTTCCTTTTGCCTTACTACAGGACACTCCACCCTTCACCTTCGCACACGTGCGATGAGTAAGATTGGCACACTCTTTACACGTCAAAAATACCTGGTTCTTACGCCCAGTCAGACCGCAGACGAAACACAAAGATTTTATTGGCTGCGTTGGTTGTTTTTCAGATTTAATATTCATAGGAGGATTCACGCGCTGAGACTTTTTCAAGGCGTTATTAAGTTTATCTCTGAGTTCATTTATTGAGTAACCACGGTTTCGCAGGCCTAACCTGGAGAGTTCTACGCGTAGTTCGTCATAGGTGAGAGTGTCAACTGAGATGTGTGTGGAGACTGACGGCGCGCCACTGGAGCATGGTTGGGGTTGGTTTGTCCTCGGGCCAGGGTTCATCTGCACGTCCCCTGCTAGCGCGATGAGGAGTGCACCGACTCCGACACCCGACACCGGAAGCCTGGCGTACCACGTGTGACCGCCTCTTCTGCGCCTAGCTGACCGAGCTTTGGTTCTGCCCAAACATCGCGACTGTGCGGGGTGAGGGTTGAGGCAGGTCGGATATTGTTTGTAAGTGCATTGCAGCACAGTGTGGAAGAAGTAATTATGCATTTACATGACACTAACATACCTTCTACAGGATATCCGTGCACGAGTGCCTCTTCGAAGATGTTGTGGTTCACTTGACGCACTTTACACTGTAAAATAAAAACTCTGAATAGTAGAAATATAATTAAATAACGGAGCGACAAACTCCTCACCCCCGCACTTGCCGCCATCTTGCCTCATTATTTTTATTTCTTATTATGAGTAAAGTGTTTTAGTTTTTATTTCGTTGGTAGGTGGATTTATGAAAATTCGAGTTCATACTTGTACAGGTATTTAATTTTTCATAGTTAGCAGGGACATTTCTATAGCCCTTGACATTTAAGAGTGTAGGATAATCCACAGCGAGATAGATGAACTAATAGCGAAAGCGTGCTTATAAAGATCATAATTAATTTGTTGCAGAATGGGTGAATATACAGCTAAGAAAAGCCACTACAAGAGTTTAATTGTTATTATTTCGGTCATGTTACTGTGTTAAATAATAACAAATCATTATTTGAGCACGAAAACGAAACGAAACGAAAAGAATGAATGAATGAAGAATGAAAAAATGTCTTCATTATGAAATGGATTGCAATGGATATTAATGTATAAGTTCGTCGTATATTATTCTAAATCACAAGTCATGTCCCACGCGATCGTGAAGCTTGAGCGATGAAGGGTGTGGGTTATTCTCGCTGATGATACATCGCGAGCGTTACTCGGCTCTAGCAGCAATTATGTAAAAACTGTATCGATCACTGTGTGGGCTGTTATTACGAAGACATATACATCTACATTCTGTTCGCCTCTCGCTAACGGTAAAACGTCAGGTTGATGAGTGTACCTGGGGTGATTTTTCTTTGTAATAATCAACACAGAGTGGTTTAATGTTGTACGTACACATCACGGCTCACTCTGAGACAAGATCCTTGGGGAGTTTTGCGATTGTTACTTTGATATATTATGATTAGGTACTTCTACAATCTTGGTTGGCGCGAGTTCGATACCTCGTTTGGGATGTTTTTTCCCTTTAATTATATAAATTGTATATTGTTACGAATCCCATTTTTGACACCCAGAAAACTTTAACCGCGGATTTAATTCGAAACAAAGAGGCTTAATATTCTCTGAAAATAATTACTTGTAACTGAGCGGGCTGACAATAAATGCTCTAGTAGAAGTTTACCCACAGCGTCACAGTCCCCATTGGATTCTTCTAGGTAACATGTCAACCTCGGCAGGTGATTGGTTGTATTCCCTTAGCAATTGTTTTCAGCACTTTCAAGAACAAAACACTTCTATTCATTTTAATCAAACTATACCTTAGAGAAAGTTTTCTATTTACAACGTGATTGTAGGTTGACGATTTATCGTTTTTTCTTTGCGGTGTATACTTAGTTAACCCATCAAAGGAATGGCAATTTATTTCGAAAGGTCCGACTAATTGATGAAAAATGTGAACAATGTTTAGAAATTTGCAATGCAATGCTCACGTCCTCCATTGTCAATCTTTATCGACAGCTGGCCAATTGACATTGGATGAACAGAGGATTCCAGCTTACTCATCAATAAAAAGTATTGTGTAGGCCTATATAAATCAAATTATCAAACGTATAAAATTATTGGATATAAATATTGTTGTAAAGATGACTATGCAAAATGGAAATGGAAGCTGATGGAAAGGGAGAAAATTATGACAGTTGTTTAGTAAAACAGAAAATAAACTTAGTGTAGTGTAGTGTAGCTACACTCGAAGAACACAATTGATGTGCTACATTGCAAGATGTGCAAGACAAAGAAACAAAGCTCTCGTTTATTCCATATACTTTTACGTCTATTCCAACGATTATTTTCTGATATCTGGCGAAACCTTACTCTATTCTGATTGTGAAAGAGAAAATCTGGCGTTTCTTTCGAGTTTTATTTTCAGTCGAGAGCCTCATTGAATCCAGACAATGGACGAGGGTTGAGTTAAGTGTGAAGTCGTCAGCTACACTCCAAGTGTGAAACAAGTGCTGAGATTTGTTCACAAGCCGGATTGATATTTCATCCTCTTTGCGAAAGTGTATTTGCTTTCAAGTGATGGATTCAAGGGCTTTCGAGAGTAGGTTAGGGGAAGGGGAGGGGGGGGGGAGTGACATCCGTAATGGATTGGCATGGGACATAGTCAGTCACTGGCAGTCTTTGGGGAGAGAAAGAGAGAGAAGGTGGGAAGGGAGTGGGATGAGACAAAGAGGGGAGGAAGAGGAGAGGGCGATATTTTGATTTAAAAAAAAAAATAGTCGCTTAAAGGCGTGCTACATAGTGCTATAAAGCCCGTTTAAATTATTACATAATTAATTATTCTAATACAATAATTATTGACTAAATGTTGATACACAGTCTAGTTTTTATAGTTATGCTTATGCTAATAATAATTTTCAATACAACATACTGATATAACTGATATAAGCTAAACCTATAAGAATATGGTAGCCATAGTCGAAAGAAATTATTCTAATACAATATTATTAACTCTATATTAACTATTCTAGTTCTCACACTAACACATAACATATTTATTCTAATACTAATGTTTGTTACCATAAAATTCTGATACATTTTTGTGATAATTACCCAAATGCAACTTATAACAATACATCAGTGAGCAGATACTCCAAACAGTGTTAATGATATGCAGAAAGTAAACTATGACGGATTTTACTCCTGAGCATAGCTGGTGAACTTTTCGAATATGTTTGAAGTAGTTGTTTGTTCCAAAGGCGGCTAGTTGTGATAATAAATGATTTGTTACATTTTACTGTAGGCCTACTGTGTTTTGGGATATGAACTGTATTTTCTGCATGTCTATTGGTGTGACTGTGAATACTACCCATACGTGTGAAAGGCTGAAATAGGTAAGGTGGACACTGAGACTTCATTATTTTTTAAATAAGCACTACGATTGCTATAGCTAGTAAGCCATTTAAGCTCAATATTATAATGAGGTGTTATATGCTCGTGACGTCTCACATAAGCAATAAACTAAACACGTGCGTTCTGTACTCTCTGTAATGTTATGTTTAGTGTTTCTGACAAATCATTGTAGACTATGGATGTACAGTCTATAATGGGGAATATAAGCGTCTGGATAATTACTTTGCCTACTGAAAAAGGCAAAAACGGACAATTTCTCTTGATTTGGTGCATATTTGAGACAACTTGGGAGAGGGAGATATGCCTTTATTGCCGCTTTTCGAATCCAAAAGGAAAATTCTGACAATTCCGATTTCCACTATATCTTCGTAGAAATAAGGGGAACATTACGAATGATTTGAGTCCCCTCTCAGCTATGATAGACGGATCGAACATACAAAAACGCATATCCAACGTGTCACTGGGAGGCCCCCAGTCCGCCACTGTGCTAGTAGTGCCATATGGCAATTTCATCTTGGCACCATCGATTCAATCAATCAATAAGGTATAATAGGTAACTGTGCCAAGTGGCTTGCTTCTAGAATGAAATGCAAGGCCCCGAACTAAGGGAGAGAGTTGTGGCTTGTGGTGGTTGTAAGGTGGCTATGCTTAGACTTGAATGGTTCATTCAAGAACTATATCGACGCGTACTCCACGTTTGACGCATGCGCACAATCACGCGCAGTTTTAGAATGGACGTTGAAAACTTGCGTGAAACGCGCGCGTCGCGTCAGGCTTGGACCGATAGAGGTTGCCTACGCTTTACACGCGAGAATCTGACCCGATAGGTTTCTTAGGTGTTCACCCTCTTCCCCGTCACACCCCCCCCCCCTCCCACAACACGTACATGATTATTTAATTGTTATTATCTTGACATACACTGTTCTTGTAATAAATACTTTATTAGTAATATTTCGTTCAACCTCAGTTTGAGAAAGAACAGTGTATGTCCAAATGATTACAATTAAATAATCAATTTACCTGTTCTACATGTTTCACATTTTATAAAGTACATGATGTTGTACACTTTCAACGTGAAATCTCAATTATATCATTAAAAATTATCCTATTCTTCAACAAAAAATATGTGGAATTGTGACGTGATAGCAATTTTCGAAAAAATGTAACCCGACCAAGGGTCGAACTTTGATCGTTTGACTGTCTGTATCGCGCCCCCATCGGAACATATCATTTCCAAAATTGAAATTTATTAATTAATATGTATTATTTGATTTTATAAGTACTCACCATCCCAGGATGGGTGGACAGGTGATGGCGAGCGCTACCAGCCACACAATGAGGATCATGAAGAGAGCTAGACGCTTTGAGCGGCGCCTCCTAGAGTAGTTGAGAGGCTGAGTCACGGCCAGGTAGCGGTCTACACTGATGGCGCACAGACTCAAGATGGATGCCGTGCATAAGAGTACGTCCAGTGAGATCCAGATATCACAGAGTATCCAGCCGAGCTCCCAACGGTCTGCGGGTTCACATAAGAGAACAGTATGAGAGCTAGACGCTTTGAGCGGCGCCTCCTAGAGTAGTTGAGAGGCTGAGTCACGGCCAGGTAGCGGTCTACACTGATGGCGCACAGACTCAAGATGGATGCCGTGCATAAGAGTACGTCCAGTGAGATCCAGAAAATCACAGAGTATCCAGCCGAGCTCCCAACGGTCTGCGGGTTTTCACATAAGAGAACAGTATGAGAGCTAGACGCTTTGAGCGGCGCCTCCTAGAGTAGTTGAGAGGCTGCGTCACGGCCAGGTAGCGGTCTACACTGATGGCGCACAGACTCAAGATGGATGCCGTGCATAAGAGTACGTCCAGTGAGATCCAGATATCACAGAGTATCCAGCCAAGCTCCCAACGGTCTGCGGGTTCACATAAGAGAACAGTATGAGAGCTAGACGCTTTGAGCGGCGCCTCCTAGAGTAGTTGAGAGGCTGAGTCACGGCCAGGTAGCGGTCTACACTGATGGCGCACAGACTCAAGATGGATGCCGTGCATAAGAGTACGTCCAGTGAGATCCAGATATCACAGAGTATCCAGCCAAGCTCCCAACGGTCTGCGGGTTCACATAAGAGAACATGCATGCAACTGAAACATAGCTATAAATAATTTCTTTTAAGAAATACAAAAATAGTTACACGCATACTATTCATAAATTTAAATTTAAATTTAAATTGAATTAATAATTAATATTACTACCTAATTATTCAATACAATTGAGGGTCCTAGTGAGAGAAGTGTCTATGCCACATATCTCAAAATTTGAGATAAGCAAACTGTTTCAATTTTGTATGGATATCTGTTTTTTATTATCTAGAAAACGCACAAAAAACAATTGTTAATTAAAAAATTAAGACACTGCAGTTTTACCTACTATAACTTTGTTTACCTCAAAGTTTAAAACATTTTTGGGATATCCTTCTCTCACTAGGCCCCTCAATTATTATTTTAAGAAATATATCAATACATTTTCAGTTAAATTATTTGGTAAGGCAATGGTTAAGGTTATAATAAGAACGATTATGATTTCTCATCCTCGTCGCTTAGTTCAAACCGCAGTATTTCTAAACGCGATATAAATACATTTTGATAAAATATTGATTGTCAACCATAACTTAATTACTAGCACATTGGGACGTATTACAATCGTTTATTACTATGTTCAGATATTATATACTTGGCCTTTCTTACATATCAACAACATCAAATAATTGCAACATAATTTTGTGGCATATACTACATATACTAACAAATGCAATACATAATTCCTTTCCAGTAATGTATAGTCATGTCATAATAATACTATTATGCATCACTAAGAGTGTATTGCACATTTTCGTAGACTTTTAATGGCATTTGTAAAGATTTAACAGTTTATTATTCTACTCCTACTCAAAAGCGTTTCATTCTGGTTCCTTCTTTGTTATCTGAAGTTAACAAAGCTTCAGCACGATAACGCGAGACTAATATCAATGAGAGTGATGACGACCAATCCGGGCTCAGTTTGAAGACGACGACGATGACGTCACTCTCGTTAATCATAAATCAAACTTACTTCGCCATTTATCACATTTTCAGTTCTGACATTTTAATGGGCATTCAGATTAACATAACATGCTTTTCGTTCAGTGCCAGTTGTTGAGGGGGTGGATTGATGGGGGTGTTTTTACACGGCCTTCATAATAGACGTGAGGGCTTGAATACCTGTCTTAAAGTTATGATAGGCACCTAGAACCATTTCTTAAAAGTCTTCGCAGGATGGCTCAAAAGTTAGTTGAATGAAAGAAGAGCTTATTTATATATTATTATTTATTTATTTATATATTGCCAAAATTATATGGGTGGGACAAAATCTCACAATGATTTTTACATAACAATTATTTGTCCAAGATTTTAAAGAACGAAATGCAATTTTATCTAATGATTCTTTAGATGATAGAAAGCTAGATTTAGGTTGATTCTCTCCTTGATTCCTTACAAATTTTTTCACACTTCACAACCTAAACTGAAGTGTAGATGTATTTCTGCAATAACTTTGATTCCTATATTTTGTTAATTTTTAAATTTTAATATACTTATGAAATGTATCAACATAAATTCTTATAGTAAAATTATTATTATTATTATTATTATTTCAAATTTTTATTTTGTGTGTGCATGCAGAAGTATCATTGGCAATTACATACAGAAATGCACACAAGTGTAAATCCACATACCCATGACCATTAACGCTACTGCGGGCGGCATGACGAAGATTCCCACCAGCCAATCAGCGATGGCCAAGGACATGACGAAACAGTTGGTCACTGTGCGCAGGCGTCGCGTCGTACTCACCGCCACTATGATCAGCGTGTTGCCCACCTGAAACCAACAAGGCCGTGAGTTACATACTTCGCTAGACTAGCACGGGTCTACACATTTATATCAACCCGGCACCTCCACCAACAATCTCATTAACATTGTTTTCTAATAGAGCAATTATTGTGGAATGGAATCAATTGCTTGCTTCAGCTGTTGAATAATCAATGCTCAGATTGGTGTTTAGTTTGGAGGATATGAATTTAGATGAAAAATTATGTAACTAGAGGGATTTAGTCTTATACTTTTGATAATACTACAAACTGTTAATTTTAGGTACTTGCCACCATGTAAATAATATATTTGCAAGAAAGAAAGAAAAATACATTTTTGGTGGAGGTGCCGGGTTTTGCCCGCCTTTAGACCCTTTCTCTGACCATCACGGTCACCAAAAACCTTCTGTTTCATTATTTTTTAATGGCAATTGCAACCATAAAGTTAATTTTAAACGGAGGTCGCTTTCGATTATTATCATGAGCCTTGACACATACGGAAAGAAATGTGATGCATAAAGGAAACTGTTTCGCTAGCTCCCTATTGTAAACCTGGAAGTAAAAGCATGGTACACCTGGCGTGAGAAGTAATTCAAGGGTTGAGTATTTTTGATACAACGAGCCCCCTTGATTTACTTCTGACGCAGAGTGTACATAACATAATCTTTACTTGTCAGTAATATGCACATTCTTGTCGTGATCTTTTATCTTGGCAAAATAATTATTCTGTTATAATGGTCTTACATAAATAAATAAAATAAATAAATTGTATTTAGAGTCTACCCACTCAGTTATATAACTGATTTTCCGTGGGGGACAGTAAATCAAAGCTACCACGCCAACCCTGTAGAATTCTTCTTCTGTATGTGTTATGTAGAAGAAATCAACCCTTTAAATCCACAATAACAGTCACCGTTTCCCTAAAAATTCATAACTTTCTGAGTAGCTGCTTGTCCAGTAGAGTGTAAAGGTTTTTATTTGCGGGGATATTAAAGTTTAGCTCTGCTCTATGCGCTCATGCAACTTGAAGTCAGGGTAGGACTACAGCGAGAAACGTCATATTACATCAACGCGTTGCATGCTTCCCATCCTTTCTCCGGCAACCGAACCTAGCCCGTCTGCGGTCCACGTTCACTCCTCCACATATTGGTATTCAAAAGCGCAAACCCTTATATGCGGGATATCACTTTCCGATATTAAAAACACGAATGCGCATTGCCGGCGATGCTGGATAGTAGGCCTACCTTAAAGTGCTGAGACTGCGTGTTTCAGCGCGGATACATCTAAATGCTTTCTGTCTGAGTGGATATAGGCCCTATATTGCTGGCAGTTATTCCTCTAACCACACCACAGATTCATCCGTGTAGCTTTTAGCACATAACCTGAGGTTAGAGAAAGTGGCGGATTTATTTGTTGCATCTCTTCCTTTCCAATGTAGATGTTACACGCATCTCTGGGGATAATATTATACTCTTGAGTCTCTCTGGAGAGTTTGGGAGATAGGTAAGATTTACAAAAGCACTTAATCCCAGAATTAGCATTTTGTTAAACCATGAGTTAAGATTATCGGTGTGGGGATGGAAGTTGCGAACTTCCAAATTAGTATGGGCACGTAATTGTCTATATTAAACACGTTTACTCAAAAACCCATTATAAAAATCTAAACGTCACTTCTTCTTCACTATCTTGTTTCTAATTGAGTCGCATAGATGCAAAACTCACCTTATCCACGTTTTGCTCAAAATGAGCTCTATACAAAATTTTCTTCTTCTTTTCGAGACGCATTTATCTCAAATAAAATATTTCAACAAACGTGTCTGTATCCAGTAGTAAAAATCTGTCAAAAGTCGCCTTTTTCAAAACTTGCCTTACCCATGCACCATTCACTTTCAAAACGCGTCATATCCACAACAGCCAATCACAGCCAACCACCCTATTCACGAACAGCCAATCACTACGACCTTTATTTGATTTAATTTTGGCGGTCGAGGTCAGTGCACCTAGAACTATAGAGACTAGAAATAATATTAACTTAAGAAGATTAATAAATAAGATTAAATTTATAGGTGCTAGATTAAATTATTTATGATAACTTGATATTATTAAAACTATTCAATTTTACCACCTCCATGTTGAAACAAAAATACCGTTTTATTCAGTTCCTCAACAATTTCTGAAAGTGGATAAGGCGAGTTTCGCATCTATGCGCCTCAGTGTCCGCATCACTTTTCTGTCCGTCCGTCTCACGTCTCACGATAAAAACCGAACTTGACCGCCGATTGGCATACGTTTTTGTCTTCATTACTCATGAACAAGGTGTAAGCAGAATGATTTTTATGATCATGGGGAACAGGTGTGTAGGGCTTGGGGCACTGAAAGGGGAAATATCCTTTTACCCGGCACCTCCATCAGAGTCGATAAAGAATTTTCCCAGTTGGGCCTAACGGGGAAACTTCCTTATCGACCCTGCCTCCACCAAGGAGCTTTGTAACATAATGTTCAGCGACTCTCCAAATTAAGGAACTCACTCGTGCTTTTTTAAATAAATTATTCGTATGTTTACTCATACAAAAACATTAAGCTACTATCGCAAACTCAAGATATTTCTTGGCCAGCAAGTCTTCTGTCAAGCCAAGCACATCATTGCATGGTTATTTATTAAGAGTATTGCTATTCAATTGCCTCCACCCTCCACCCCTCACGCTTTGCCTTCAGCTTTGTCGTACTATTGAGATACCGCTCTAACACATGTTTTATGTTTTGTTTCAGATAATCTATGGAAAACAAGTCTACAAAAGATTCACAACTAATGGAAATCGCCCTAAATCACGAGGAAAAAGTTCAATACTCTGCCAAACTTTTATGCTGGAATAAAAGATCACCTAGCTGTAATTTATGTGGGATTTCTCTGCATGTGTGCCAACTTTGCGACTCCATGTATTACTTTGTAGGCGAAACATTAAGCTTTGAATTCACAAAATAAGTATTTTGTATGTTTTTTTATGTTTGCAGAAATCACGAACACAAATTTCTAAAAATCAATATTGCAATTCATGAGATCAGCATTTCAAATGGAGGTATATGTCCTGGCAACATTACTACTAAACACAATGAAGGGGATATGAACAGTGGCGGAACTTCGTTTCATGGGCCCGCCTGCAAAATTTCTATGGGGGCCCCCCTAACAAATACATACATGCATAGGCTCAGTGTTGAATTCAGGCTTTTCATCCCGGGCGGGATATTTCTCGGGGGTATTAGGGACCAAGCAGGAGGAATTGGGGGGGGGCAAAGCCCCCAATAATAGCGCCGTAGGCGAAAATTTTGAAAATCAGGTTTTTAGAGTGCGTTTGGTGCGTTTTAGAAAAATGTTGTAGGATGAATGCAATACCAAAGTAATGTAGTTTTTGTGAGTTGTTGTTGTGGACGCTAAAAGTTCCTAAATATCCTCTCTAGGTTTTCTAGATCTTCAAACCGCTAGATTCACAAAACGGTCATTTGAGCAACAAAAACAAATACAATATTTTCAAACAAGGTGAAATACTGTTTTTTTACTGAGTTTTATTTTTAACGGGCCCCCTAAACGGCCTGGGCCCTGCGGGCGCCTAGTTCCGCCGCTGGATATGAATGAAGACGATAAAACACCACATGGCTCCGTGCCCAAGTTTAAGTCCAAACCCTGTACGCGGGACGTGTATGGTCCATAAACCAAGGCAATCGAGCACGGAGAGTCCGCTGGTTCCGAGGTTTTCTACTACAGGCTGCTTCACGAACCCTTCTAAGACCTGGGTTACATTACTCGCTTTCTAACGCGGGTATGGGCGATAACGAGGGTGATTTTAGCTTGTAAACGCAATCAAGTAGCTACCACAGTTCAGTTTTTAACTCGAGTAAAAACTCGGAGTTACTCTCATAACCGGCAATGATACGAGTAGTGTAAACAGAGGACGGTTGACTTCCGTAACTATCGTGACGCCATTTCCAGGAAACATAACCTTTCATCTGATTCTCAGCTTCAAATCAACTTAATTAAACATGCCTGCATTTATAGACAATGAGACATTACTCTCTACTTTAAATTTACTGTCAGCTTACTTTGTACATACATGAATTTTAGGTTAGGTTGACAGTAACTGTAAAGCGTGCGAAGGTTGAAAACCATATTATGATAACGAGAGTAAATTGAAATTAATGTTAACTCAAGTGAATTACCCCAGTAAAGCCCGCGTTCAACTGCAGTAATATAAACCAGGTCTCATAGTTGCGTTGATGGACGTGCGTATGTGGCCTATCGTCCAGCATTCCTACATTCGGCAAAAATAACTTAAAAGTGCGATTGTAATGTGAAATATTTGTTTGACTGTATCCAAAGCCATAGCATACCCAAGTTCAAAGGTTTTCGTCCTATCAGAGTTTACAAACAAACACACATACATTCTCTATTTTTCTCATGGTAGTCCTGGTCTAGTCTTTGCTGTACGCTCATACAATACTATCCTCTCCATACTATAAGGTTGGAGCAGCCTCCCTAGGTGTCAGGGGCATCAGGATCTCTGTTTCGAGATAACTATGCCACAAATCATATAAATAGTATAGGAAGCGAAGCTCACCTGTGAGCATCACTTTTCTGTCCGTCCGTCTGTGCGCATGTCACGTCTCACGATATAACCGAACATGACCTTCGATTGACATGTGTTTTTGTTGAGATTATCCGTCAATAAGGTAGATACTGAATGTTTTGATAACCCCGGGGGTCGTGCTATCCTCACTCACTAAAATATATTTTTGAACCCGGCACCTCCACCAAGAAAGATGAGAATGCTGAATGAGAGTTCCTTCTTTGGCAATCTGTTACATTTAGTGGCTTTGCTCCCTATTTTAGGGGTTTCTAGTACTTGAGCTTGTACGTAGTTAAATAATATATTACTATTAGGCCTACAAGACATTGGAATCTGGAATAGAAGATAGAAATTACAATAATTATTGTTAACAACAAATAACCATTCACGTGTATTTTTTTAAAACAAAAACAAAAAGTTAATAATGATACAGTTCCACTATTATAAGCATTGTTTACATGCAATTTAAAATTGTAGTAGATCTTATGGTTCAAAACGAAAAAAATCATTAAAATCGACTAATTATTGCGCTGTAACACATATTATATAATTATATTTCGATTTATTTTTTTAATTCATTTTTTTTCGTAATGTCGATGAAAAATGCTTTCAAATGATACCAAACATGACAAATTTGTGCTTACTATCAAAGTTTTAACATAATTGACTAATTTAATGATTTAATTTTAATTGATCAATTAGTGGTTAAATACTAAGAACTCAGCGTGTAGCCAGTTTTATTCGAAATTCTCATTGAAAAAACTATATACTTGCAAATTTTTACGTTGGTATCACATTTTGCACTACAGTTGTAATTTTTTTACGACTTGATCGCACTATATGGTTGGCAACACTGCATGCCTGGAATTTGTTCCAATTTTAGCCCTTCTTAATTGCCAGCCCCAGTTTTTTATTCGCCACCTGCGCCGGTGTTAAATTCGGAAAGTAGACCGTATTAATTTGGAACAACTAGTTTATTATTGTTCTTACCACCTATTGTAATAGATCTTTATGCGCACGTTTATTTAGAATGTCGAATTGTCAATTCAGTGCTGTGTTTGAAAATGTTAGGCTAAGGCTGACAATAACTTCTAACTACGTATTCTTGAAGAATCGTCATGTTGCGAGTTTCCTCAAATTCTGCCACCATCTGGATCTATACGGTAAGTTTGGGTCTATGTTTACATCTTATTAAGTTTTTGGTATGGGTTTAGGTCTAGGGCTAGGCTTATACCTAAGGTAGTGCGCTGTGCATAGGGTCGCCAAACGTCGTGGTTCAGGCCGTTGTTTCTTCTTGGTTTCGGTTGACCAAGGCACACTAGTCCTAGGGCCTAGTAGGTCTAGTCTACACCTTAGATTATTTACCTGACACTCACCTAGAAGTAGGGCATAGGGTCGTTGTCTCAAGTGGTTAGGGCTTTGGGTTGGCCAAGGCCCGAAGATTAACATTGACGCATGCACCAACACAATGCATAGGCAAGTAGCGGGGGTATAAATGTCTGATCCGAAGGTGGTAAAAAATGTTGTGACATCATTAATGGAGAGCCCCTTGGACACCAAGTACAATCTTTGCAAAATAACTTTGTAGACCTACCAGTACCGGAGTAAATATTTTGAACGACCAAATTTGAAATGAGGTTATGTAGGCCAATGTTTTTTTTTATAGGTTTATTAAATAATGTAGCCAATTGTTTTATGGTGAATGTTTTTCCATCAAAAATTTTTAATGGTTGGGTTCATTGGTTTATTTGAATGGTTATTCACAAATTATTTTTGTCTGGATCATAGATAGGCCTACTAGTATTCCTGGATGGTCGCGACTTTTAATGGTTTCCCCGATCATCATCGTGTTATGTGTTCCATTTAGTCCGGATGTTCAGTTGGTGCATACCTTGCATTTTTTTATACAAGCAAGGCACTTGGCACACGTGTTCTAGGGACCATACCCTACTTATGTTGGCGTGGAGCCATCGTGATATCCCGTGCAGGGACCCGTTATTGCATGTTGCCTACCCCTGCTGGTTTGCCAGGTAGATTAGCAAAATAATTCGGTGTTTGGTGATAGAAACTTGAAATTTTTACCAAATGGGGGTAACATTAGGCTTAAGATACTGGCAACGGGGAAACTGCAGATTTCTTCATAGTAAGGGATGATTGGGGTTATAATTTTGGGGGTTGAACATTTCGAATTAAATTTTTATTGATGACACCTTTGGTTTAATGTTGGATTTCTACGTAAAAGAACTTCACAAAATCTTCAAACAAAATGATGGTGTTAAAAAATACGACGAGCGACCCCTAATTTGGTCATAATGACCTGTAGCTAGACATAATGACCTGTGTAATGACCTGTTGGAAAAAATTGTTAAACATAGTCGTGTGACCACTCATTTTAAAGATTAGATGAAGTAGAATAATATTAAATACAGTTTAACATGCCACGTTGACCTGTGATCTTGATCGTCCTTTATTTGACCTTGATGACTGATCAGGCATGACTGCATAATGTATACTTATAGCACATCCAAATGCATGTGGTATATTAACAAGTTGATTTATTAAATGCACTCAACATATTTATGTAATATTAGGCTGCATTGCGAACGCTTTTTACAGTCGCGTTGATGGATGAGCAGTTTTGTACCATTGAACCCTCTTTTACTATTCTTTTACTTCGTGTCGTTTTTCAACGTGTTTACACAGAATATATCATTTTAAAAAGAGTACTTAGTTCCTGGTTGATCATTTTGGTAATAAACTATTTAAAAAATAGTAATTGCGTTGTTGATGTTATCCTAATCCAAGGGTAAATCGTGGCCAATCAGTGGTCCGTTTTTCAAATTACTGATCGCTAGTTGCTCATCAATGGAGTAAAATTTTACAAGGTTGGTTCAGGTCCGTTTTTATTGGGGTGAAATGAACGTTTTTTCTTATGATTGGACCAAAATGTGAATAGCTAGAAGTGTACTGTAGTGTGACGTTAATACAATAACATAAATAATACAAACAAACAAAAACAGATTGTGAATCGCGCACCTTTTAGGGCCATTTTCAGAGAGCGGACAATAAAGAAAACTAGGATTACATAATTTGTACACAAAAAATAAACATAGGCCTACACTATTTAAAAAATTATATATACATGACTATTTTATAATTTAAAAATAATTTATGATACATTATCATTTAATATAATGTTTTCAATGCGAATTTATACACTCGGTAATCGAAATGGATTAAATACAAATATTTTTTAAATAAATTAATACCTTATAGAGTCGGCTGTAGTAATAGAATAGTAGACATAATATCATAGTATTAAAATAGTTTGAACAAGTGAACCAGTATTCGTCTTTCTCATTAACATTTTAATCTAGATAATGGTGGGCGTAGCCACCTTTACGTTCAACAAACCCTTGCCCTTTACCCACCTTGCCCACCACGTTTACTTTTAACCTCATAAATATAGACGTGGTTCTCAATTTAATCTATCAACCACCCACCGACGTTTTAATTCTATTCCTATCATCACGCAACCACTTTGACCCAAGCTGTGTGTACATTAATATCTGATGGGCAATTTGCATGTACTGTAGACAGTTTGTTTGTGCGCATTGAGTAGTACCAATGTTTGCTGAGATTAATCAGAAATACGTTGAGCAAGATCTCGTCCATTAGTATTTTATTTCGGTTGGTTCAAATCCTGTTAATTGAAAGAGTAGGTATTACATATGTTGAATCAGTGGCTAGACTGCTTCGAACAAAAATTCTGTTTAGTAAAGAAATCAGTTCTGGCGGTCTATTTACTCAGCGACAATGGTCGATCGACAACAACTTGTGGCATTCCAGATGGGTACGTTCAATGCCAACCTTCGAATAAGTACATATTTGCATATTAAAATGTGTATTTTCGTTATAATTATGTTTCATCTACTCACGATAAACACGTAGGAACCGATTCGGTACTTAAGCTCAAGGTAGGTAGGGAACCTAACAACTGTCAATAGATAAAACTAGGAAAACGCTTAAGTCCCGCCGCGTTGTTGGATGAGCGTAATTGGTGCATTGAGCTGCCATGTGTTATGAGAATTTTCTGTTGTTCTGTGGAAAAATCATTACTAAGTTGAATTTTTTTTTAAATTTAATTAAATTAAATTAAATTAAATTAAAGATTTACTTTGATTTTTAATTTATTAATCGTAATTGTTAAAAAAAATTGCAAAATTGCGATTTTTATAAGAAATAATTTCTTGATTGCGCTCAAATTTAACACTAATATATAAATTCATAAAATTAAGGTTCTGCGAAAAAAATCATTACAATCGGATAAAGCATGTAGGTGTTATAAGTCAAAGAAATTTTTAAAAAATCGAAAAAAATCGTAAAATTGCGATTTTCATGAGAAATAATTTTTCGATTGCGCTCAAAAACGTGGCAGTTCTAAGTTCAGAGATTTCGAAGGCCTCCATAAAATTTCATCTCAATCGGAGTATCGGTTTAGCCGGAATCGTGCGGACAAACAGACAAAAATACAAAAAGAAAAAAAAAGAAAAAAAAAGAAAAAAAAAACATTCCGGATTTTTTTCTCCAGTGTAGTAGAATGGAATCTTCGCTTCGCTCGCTACGCTCGCTACGCTCATCCAACCAGATGAATCCACTACATCTATTTGTCATAAATAGTAGATAGTTTTCCTTTTTATTCCTTGTCATTTAAAATTTAAGTTATTTGGAAATCACTGTCTCATCAGCAGAGACTGTCTTAGTGTCCACTAAGGGTCATGAGAATACGGCAGCATCCCGCAAGTGGTTGGTTTGACCGTGTAAGGATTTACATTGGTTTTTAATTAATTTGTGTTTAATTTAATTTGATTTTCCTTGATGTAATTTTTAAATTAGAATCTCGTGACTACGACTGAGCTAGGCAAAAGTTGGAGGTTTTCACTTCGTAACCGGGACTTGCTGTTGCAGTTCATTACAAACTTCAGTGACAATGTTCGACCGACAACTTGGAAATCGACCCGATAATAAATATACCCCCATCCCAGGGAATATTGTACTGTGGGTGTCTAGACTATAGACTACATAAAAACGTGGCCCTACATTAATTCGTATCAAACCATCTTGATTGATATTCGAAAATTTCTATTGAGTCTCCTCGTGTTTTATTTTTCAAACGACATCCCAATTATTAAACGATATTACTTTTATGCAAAATTCCGAGCCTTAAAATTACTAAAAATAATGAACTCCTTTTTCGATTTTCAATTTAATTACTATCTCAATTTAAAAAGCCAACTCACCCGAACATAGCCAATTTTAAATTCGATTGAATTGCTCGTCAAAGGTTTTATTTTAAGTTTGAACGTAAAGCCTTCGTACTGCTATGGGACTCGGGTTATTTATGTAATGGAGCCCCTCAGCGGTAGGGGTTGTGGCGGAGGGGGTAAGAGGGGGTCTGAATATTCCTCGTGTTTTCTTATGCTTCAAGCAAATAAATACAAATACAGGAAATTTTTCCGGCTGCCCGAATGTGTTTCAACATTGCTTCTGGGGTTAGGTCTAGCCCAGAATATATCATTAAGTTTCTCAATTGCATTAATCAATTTTTAGATTGTAATTTCTGGATTGTATTAAAAACACGAGAAAATAACCTCCCACACCAACCTATAATTTGAGTAATATGATACATGGCCCATCGAATTAGCTACGAATAAACTAGGTACAGTGAATGGGTATTATTAAAATGAAATTATTGGACATACACTGTTCTTGTAAGAAATACTTTTTTTTCTTACAAGAACAGTGTATGTACAATAATTTCATTTCATTAATCATTCTACCTGTTCTACTAGTTTCATATTTACAAGTGAATGGGTAGTTAAATGTGATTGTGTGTGCTTCTATGCACTTGGGTTTATTTTGTAATTTGCAATATTACTTTACAATTCTGTATTTATTACTGAATATGATAGACGTAAATATTAAATAAGTAATACGAAAATACACATTAATGTTTCATTTTGTGAAATACGAAGATGCAAACTTTAAAAAGTATAAGAGAGGGAAAAAAAATTTATTGATGAAAAAGCATGGAATAAAAATGTTTTTATAAAGTTTATTTCACTTTTTGATGTTTTGAGCTATGTAATTGAACAGCCATTGTATTTCTAAAATATACTACTCGTATTTGGTTTATTTTTAGATAGGGCCCCTCAGCGGTAGGGGTTGTGGCGGAGGGGGTAAGAGGGGATCTGAATATTCCTCGTGTTTGCTTTCGGTTCAATGGAATATCTATACAAATACAGGAAATGTTTCCGGGTGTGCGAATGTGTCAACATCGCTTCTGGGTTGGTTACTCTAGCCCAGAATATATCATAAAGTTTATCAATTGCATAAATCAATTTTTGAATTTAAGTTTCTGGATTGTATTAACAATACGAGAAAGTAACCTCCCACACTTTATAATTTGAGTACTATTATTATTGTTTATTCTTGTCCCAATTACATGACATGACATGGACCATCTTATTAGTTAAATTAAACCAGGTTAAGTGCGTGCATGGTTAAATGAGACAGTTTATTATTGTGTGTGCTTTTATGCACTTAGTTTCATTTAGCAATTTGTAATTTTATTTACAATTTAGTATTTATAACTGAATAGGATAGACTTAAATGACAAATAAATACATAAATAGAATACACATTAATGTTTATTTTTTGTCTCTTAGTCATTTTAGAGAAAAGCCTCTTTTTATTTTACTAGTATTTCGTCTAGGGCCTACTCTGATTAAATTTAGACTAATTTACATTATTTAAAATTAAATACAATTCAAATAATATCTGCATAATGCTTATAAGTTTCAGTATAAAATGTTTGTTTTATAATTTCAACTAGAAGAAACCTAGCAATTGCTAAGAGCTATATAAATGCACATTATAGAAAGACAATCATTACTCACTATTTCAAAACTATATTCGAACAGTATTCTATAATTGGATGAGCGTAGCGAGCGAAGCAGATTCATTCACTACACTGAGAAAAAAATCCGGAATGTTTTTTTTTTTTTTTTTTTTTGTATTTTGTGTCTGTAACACGATTCCGCTAAACCATACTCCCAATTGCGATGAAATTTTATGAGGTCTATAAAATCTCTGAACGAAGACTGCACGCGGGAAAATCGATCGAAAATTATTTCTCATGAAAATCGCAATTTACGATTTTTCGATTTTAAAAAATTCTTCGACTTTGAACATCTACATGCTTAATCCGATTATAATGATTTTTCACAGACCTTACTTTATGAATTAATATATTCGTGTGAAATTTGAGCGCAATCGAAAAAATCTTTTCTCATGATAATCGCAATTTTGCGATTTTTTCAATTTTACAAAATTTCTTCGACGAATAACACCTACATGCTTTTCCAATTGTAATGATTTATTCACAGAACTTAATTATGATTCATATATTCGTGTGAAATTTGAGGGTAATCGAAAATATCTATTAAAAAAATCGCAATTTACGCTTTTTTCGTTTAAAAAAATTACGCTCATCATCAACGCGGCGGACTTAAGCGTTTTTCCTAGTATATAAACATTACAATCATAAAAACATTTTGCGTCCGTTTAGTGTACGTTTAATTATGTATCAATCCCCTACACCCCCACCCCCCCCCCTCGCCACGCATGTTTAAGTTACATGTGTATCGCCGGTTGCACCCTTGTTTTCATGATCAACATTATACCCCAATAGCAACCCCTACGTAGATCAAGTTAAGCCCCCTGGTGTGGCCAAACTAGGGATGTAGATTCCGGACATGTTTCGTCCCTCTTTCAAATGCTAGCGGCGTGGGCTGTGTGGGCGTGGGGCCTACCTGTCTGTAAGCCAGGCTTTAGGTCCCAAGCCCTTGTCTCACTGATGTGTGAGCGGGGTGCAAGAGAAGTATACCTCACCTACTCTCTCTCTAATAATGTAAATGTAATTAACTAAAATGTGTACTCGTTAATTGTGATTAACTAGGAAAACGCTTAAGTCCCGCCGCGTTGATGGATGAGCGTAATTTTTTTTAAACGAAAAAAGCGTAAAATTGCGATTTTTTTCAATCGATAATTTTTCGATTACGCTCAAATTTCACACGAATATATTAATACATAAAATTTAAGTTCTGTGAAAAAATCATTACAATCGGATATAGCATGTAGGTTGTATTTATTCGTCGAAGAAATGTTAAAAATTGAAAAAATCGTAAAATTGCGATTATCATGAGAAATGATTTTTGATTGCGCTCAAATTTCACACGAATATATTAATTCATAAAATTAAGGTTCTGTGAAAAAATCATTACAATGGGATAAAGCATGTAGATGTTATAAGTCGAAGAATTTTTTTAAAAAATCGAAAAAAATCGTAAAATTGCGATTTTCATGAGAAATTAATTTTTCGATCGATTTTTCCCTCCGTGCAGTTCTTTGTTCAGAGATTTCATAGACCTCCATAAAATTTCATCGCAATTGGAGTATTGGTTTAGCCGGAATCGTGTTCACAGACACACAAAAATACAAAAAGAAAAAAAAAAAAAACATTCCGGATTTTTTTCTCCAGTGTAGTGAAATGGAATCTTCGCTACGCTCATTTAATAATTGTCGTAGGCTGCATTCAGAATTAACTGTGAAAAGGTGTACTTCTTTTTAGACTAGGTTGGATGGATGATTTGCCTAGCTGGCCTCAGACTCTCCTAAGATATAAGGACGTTTATCCATCTATCCCCTCATTTCCCCCCCCCCCCCCCCCCCACCCGCATATACTATGTAAGTGTGTCTTCTACACTATTTCTAGGTGTTATCTCAAAGATTAAATTCAATATAAGTCTTTTCTGGCCTTAAAGGGGCTATTACCACAAAAAAAAATTACCACATAATCTATAGCATAATACTACACTACTAGGAAAACGCTTAAGTCCCGCCGCGTTGTTGGATGAGCGTAATTGGTGCATTGAGTTGTTAAGTGTTATGCGGATTTTCTGTTGTACTGTGAAAAAATCATTACTTAGTTGATTTTTTTAAAATTATTTAAATTAAATAAAAAATAAAGTTTAATTTTTTTTAAAAATTATTTGTAATTTAAAAAAAGAAAAAAATCGTAAAATTTCGATTTTCATAACAAATAATTTTTCGATTGCGCTCAGATTTCACACGAATATATAAATTCATAAAATTAAGGTTCTGTGAAAAAATCATTACGATCGGATAAAGCATGTAGGTGCTATAAGCCAAAGAAATTTGAAAATCAAAAAAATTCCAAAAATTGCGATTTTTTAAAGAAATTTATCTTTTGATAACGCTCAAAATTCACACGAATATATCAATTCATAAAATAAAGGTTGTGTGAAAAAATTATTACAATCGGACAAAGCATGCAGGTGTTATAAATCGAAGAATTTTGTTAAAAATCGAAAAAAAATCGTAAAATTGCGATTTTCATGAGAAATAATTTTTCGATCGATTTTTCCCCCCGTGCAGTTCTTCGTTCAGAGATTTCATAGACCTCCATAAAATTTCATCGCAATTGGAGTATTGGTTTAGCCGGAATCGTGTTCACAGACACACAAAAATACAAAAAAAAAAGAAAAAAAAAAAAAACATTCCGGATTTTTTTCTCCAGTGTAGTGAAATGGAATCTTCGCTTCGCTCGCTACGCTCGCTACGCTCATCCAAAAACGACCATTTAAAAATTATATCTTGTAACTGTGATTTTACACAAATTTTTCAATTTTTTAATCCAGAAATTTGCAAAAATTGTCGTTTTGGGAAATTCCTTAAATCGGCTTTAACCTGCCTCTTTTTGTTCCACATAGATACTAGAGCATCAAAACAATCTTTAATGGCCCTTTATAACATCATGTCTTGAAACTATGCATGCAGACACGCAAAAATATGCATTCCAAAATCACACCCCTTCTTGGTAATCAGCATATTTTGACTGATACACTTGTCCAAATAACAAAACAAAATATTGAGAATTTACATAAAAGGCTGTAAGTACGTCAATAACGGCCAATATTTGTTTGGATCAAAATCCTCCAAGGTCAAGGGGCATAAAGATCGTCCCTTTGTTATTTATTATGGGAGATTTTTGTCGATGGGACCTAGCTCGAAAAATACCAATACCATTTTTTTTCGGGTCATGGTGGACCCAATAATTTTTCTGTTAATTTCTAAATTCTTGACTAGTTAGCCTGAATGTAATATATTTTTTTAGTTTTGCGGTTGAATACCCCTTGAATCATGCCTTAAGGCTATTCCACCGCGTTTTTCATTTTCCAAATATGCTACTAAGTCAAAATATAGTGAATGCTTTGAAACATGGCTATTTTAGAAAATCAAAATATTTTTCCAAATTTTTCTGATCCGGTACACGGCCAATATAGCCACCTCAAAATAATTTTCAAACTTCAATTCGCCAGGGCACACCATTCAACGTAGGGTGTTGTGCTTTTGTGACATATATTTTCAACTGTTTTTCTTTGGACTGACTGAGAGAAAACAGATTTTTAACAATTGTCTTTCCTGTGAATTTTTTCGTTTGGCGGTACAAATCGGTAAAAAATACCGCCAAACGAAAAAAATCGCTGGAAAGACAATTGTTAAAATAAATCTGTTTTCTCTCAGTCAGTCCATAGAAAAACAGTTAAAAATTAATGTCACAAAAGCACAACACCGTACGTTGAATGGTGTGCCCTGGCGAATTGAAGTTTGAAATTATTTTGAGGTGGCTATATTGGCCGTGTACCGGATCAGAAAATTTGGAAAAAATATTTTTGATTTTCTAAAATAGCCATTTTTCAAAGCCATTCACTAATTTGAACTTAGTAGCATATTTTGGAAAATAGAAAAACGCGGTGGAATAGCCTTTCTTTCTCCCTCTCCGTCTCGTAATGCAAATAATAAGTGTCATAACAATCCACACAATGTAAATTAGTTACATAATATGCTCGGTAGTTTCAATATTCTTTACTGTAGAACGCTTTCTTGTCATTGAAACTGATTCGTATTACGAACTGAGCGAAATAGATAGATGGATGTTGTGACTGAATCGGCTATTTTGTTAATTGCTTTTTCGAATTTGTTTGCTTTTAATTAATTATCTATAATTGTCATTATTAGAAGAGGTATTATCATCAACCCCCATGCCATGGTTTTGTCTTAAAGTTTGAATGTAAGGTAATACTTCACAAGCTATAATCCCGCCTTATAAATTACTTAATAAAATAAAATAAATTCTCTCTCTCGCACGTCTGTAAGCCAATGAAAACAAATAAATCTCTCTCTAAGATTGCATCCTAGTGTATCGCCTAGATTGGATTGGGGTATTCGCAATTTTAAATTAGTTTTC
Organism: Sweltsa coloradensis; assembly: GCA_024449915.1. Taxonomy (NCBI): domain Eukaryota; kingdom Metazoa; phylum Arthropoda; class Insecta; order Plecoptera; family Chloroperlidae; genus Sweltsa; species Sweltsa coloradensis. The sequence continues at coordinate 183,399 of JAMZAV010001028.1, forward strand.
TAATAATTATAAAGTTTTATCCTTTCCAGATTCCAATCTATTTTGTTTTCGCAATCTAGGTGTAAACTTGAAGTTTTCGTAGACAAGCCGTGTGATGCAATGCTGATGAATCTGCGATCACAATCACAAGCTTTACTTAATAACTGGATTACCCAAGTTTTTATGATTAGATCCCAGTCAAACTTAATTTGCACGGACAAAGTTTACTACTTTAAAAAACCTATACTTTTCTGAAATTGAACTAAAATATATGGGTCTTTATTAAATCTAACTTTAATTTTACATAACCGCATTACTACAGCTAAGGGTATTTTTATTTTTTATTTAATGACAAAACATAATATGTAAATAATTATACAATAAAGCAGTAAAACATTTAGAACAAAGTTATGACATAATGATCATTAATTTTATATGAATGTGTTGATGGATTTACATAATATTTACTTATGATTAATGTTTACTTCACCGTCATCATAAATACTGTATGTGTTAGTCCAAGTTCCCTGAATTAATTTTCTACCTTTGTCGGTTCGTGTTCTTGTCCATTAGTCCCTAAACTTCTTCGTCTTGTTGCAACTATCGCTGTGCGACGTGTAAAGAAAACCTCAACACAAAGTTTAATCAAGACCACAAGTAATTGAATGTAATCATCAACTTCCCCCTGTAATCACTAGCACACCCGACAGGTAACACACTTCCCTCAAGTTGCCGGCAGATTAAAGCGATTAAGAGCGCATCTGGCTTGGAGTGACTCGCTTGCCGCGACCATCAAGGATGATTTACATGTAACTGGATTAAACCGTCGCTTAATCTCGGTCTATTTACTGAAATAACGAAATAGAAAACAACGCGAACACGTCCAAAGGTTGATATATTGTGAACAAACAACTTATTGGGCATGTGATAGGTGCCTCAAGAGTATATTATTCCCATCCGTTTACCCAACTCTAAACAGGATTTTAACTGTTAATACATATTTATGTTGGACAAATGTAGGCTACTAATACAAGAGAGAATTAAAATATCATATCAATCGACATTTATTTACTGTCTTCCTAATCAGTAACTATAGTATCTTTTACTTTATAATATAGAGTGAGCATGTGTTTTAATAACGTAATGTCAAAAGGCGTTTGCGTAATGACAACATTATTCAGCATTTTTAAGTCTTAAAAACTATTTTTTATGGTCTGAGAAAGCATCATATTACTTTGGTTATGTGTATTAATTTGTTATTGCAGTATATTTATTTAACAGATAAGTTGTTCATTAAAGGGGCTATTACCCCCAATTTTTTTTACCACATAATCTATAGCATAATACTTCACTAAAATGACCGTTCAAGAAGTTATATCTTGTAACTGTGATTTTACACGAATTTTTCATTTTTATTATCCAGAAATTTGTGAAAATTGGTGTTTTGGGAAATTTCTTAATCGGCTTTAGCCTGCTTCTTTTTTGTTCCACATAAATACTAGAGCATCGTATTAATGTAAAATGGCCGTTTATAACATCGTGTCTTGAAACTGTGCAAAAATATACTCTCAAACACTAAAAAAATATGCATTCCAAAATTCCAAAACCACTGCCCGAATTAAAATCATAATAGACAATTTACAGAAAAGGCTGTCAATAATAATAAATGTAAATAAATGTTAATAAAAATAACGTCAATAATGGCCAATATATTTTTGGATCAAAATCCTCCAAGGTCACTGCATAAAGTTCGTCCCCATGTTATTTCTTATGGGAGATTTTTGCCGATGGGACCTAGCTCGAAAAATACAAAGTTTGACAGTTTTTTCCGGGTAATGGTGGACCCAATAATTTTTCTGTTAGTTTCTTAATTCATAACTAGTTAGCCTGAATGAAATATATTTTTTTAGTCAAGGGGCGATACAACTTTTTTCGGTTTTCAATATAATGGTTTTGTGAGGATGTTTTATTAGGCACTAATATTATTGAAAACCGAAGATTTTACCCAAGAGAGAAATGTCGACCGTCAGCATCTTGGTAGACAGCTATAGCCCACAGAATTGAGAATTAAAGCTGGCATGTTTGTTAATGAGTGTGTCTGTTACATTAGAGCTCTACAGTGGGTAACATGGACGACATTGACAGATGAAATCATGGGGAACTCATTATAGTCACTAACATAATGTTATGTAATCGAACTGTTCAGACACAGTAATATAGATTCTACTCCCAAACCCACTAATAGAAGCAGTCGTTTAAGAGACCATGTGATATCGTAAATCCTTCTCAAACTTGCTCTACCTCTAAGATGAGCTATGGCTAAGCGCCTACCAACTATTAAACCTTATTTATAAATATTAATAAGCGTATACAATGATCACTGTAACACATGCGTTCCGTGTGAGCCTAAGCGAAATTGGGACTGTGCATCCTGGTGGAATTAACAGATTAAAATTAAACTGTTGATGATAGAGTTTCCTCTCATCTAGGAACATAGCCATAGAAATACTGTAGATGCGTACATTCAGCAATTGGGTACTGAGGACCCTTTAAAATATATGTTTTGATAGTAAGTGGTTTGGTGAGGATGTTTTTTGCACTAATATTATTGAAATACGCGAGAGAACTCTTTAAACCCAAGAGGAAATGTTCGTCGTCAGCCTCTATTGTTTAGACACGCTATAGCCTACTGCCAATAAGAATACACTATACAGCAAATGAGCAATTGTTTGTTAATAAACAGCTGCTTGTTCATGTTTACGCATTAGATCAAATGCATGTCATTAACAGTTTGGTGGTTAACAAATTAGTCAAGCTGGACATTGTTCGAGCGCATGCAAGTGTGGAATAGTTGATCCAAACATGAATGTTGATGTATGTTAATTCGAAACTAGATTTGTTCAGCACGCACAAAGTCAGTACACAATAATCATCCGCATAACTTAATCACCATACTAATAACCCACATAATAAAATAATGAAAACAATATTATTCTGATAATATTATAAAACACGTCCCTGTCAAACGATGCTGGAACCATTTTCTAACTCGGTTAATGGGGTAGTTAACTTCACGTCAAGGTTAATAAGATAATAGAAGCAACATAAACCCATAGAGGTAGCCCACGTGTTACATGCGAGACGTTAATTCAGAAGGTAGTCAGATCGGTACCCACAGTCGGCAATCCTGACTAAATGATTATCCAACGTTTTCGCAATCAACTGGGGACTTATGAAATTGAATCCTTTAAATAAATAAATAAACTTTCGTATTTTGAGTCTTCCCACTCAGTCAATCACAGGCTAACTGATTTTCAGTGAGAGACATTAAATTTAAAGTCGACCAAGCCAACCCTGTAGGCGCAGACACCATCGACGAGCGAACAATGACCAACTAGAGACCGACAGAAAGTCCTCTATATGAATTTCCTTCCACAGATTATGTAAATTTATCAATAAAAGTTTCATCCCAACATTTAATCACGCACTTTATAGTCCCATTATGTAGTAATATGTAGTAAATTGCCAGCATCAATTTTATTCTCAAATTTCCTACATTTAAAAATATCAACTCAAATCCTTTTATTAATCTAAAAAAGAATACTACTCTTTATTTATTCCTGGTGATGATTTTAAAATTTTGAATTCCTGTCTTCACATTTCTTATCGTTTTTCATTTTTTTTATCCTATTTCATAATGACAATACCATTTAATTGGAGATTTGTTTGTTAATTCATTATCTTTGTCAACATTGATATTCACTCGCATATCATTGTTATAATATGAAATGTCTTTGCCTTTGTGGCAGATACTACGTATAGTTTAAAGTCCTTTGGCGTTATCAAATAAATGTATAGTCACCTGGGCCCCGATTCATGTACATTTTACCCATATAGCAGATTTAGGTGGTATAAGTGCGGTATAACTCCGAATCCATTCATGAAGACTTATCCCGCCTCGCACGGGGATAAGAAAATATGTAAACAGATGGCGGACATTTTAAAATTTTGGTCTATGTGTAAACGAGAAAAGTTGTCATTACTCTCATAAAAGAATCAGAAACATCCCGGCCTAGCCCAATGTAGAAATATTCATAATACACAGTGTAGGCTAAGTTCCATAGGCTTAGGAATAGATCAATTAATACTAACGTTACACGTTTGACAAGCCCTGGCCTCTTCTAGACAACCCTAGGCCTGCACGACCTTGTTCAGACACACAACCCGCACAAATAACTAGTTTTGATTACTAAAAGCCTATGCATAAAATAGTATGATAGTCCTAGCTATTCAAATTTACGGCATAATACGCCTTTCTTTTCTTTTAACGATCTCACGCAATCTTCTGTCACTAATAAAAATGTAAAACAAAGATGGTGCAAATTTTCAGTGTTCATTTGCTAATTTGCTGATTTACATGCTGTGGAATGCAGTGAAATAACATTTGTTGTGTCTGTTGTTGCATTGGAAATTTTTGATTGGATAGATTGCCCAGACTTAACCAGGCCTTATCTGCATGTCCTGCATTATACCGTCCTTATACCCTATACCCGGATAAATGTACATGAATCGGGGACCTGAAGAGGGGAAGCTTGTACATAATATTTACCCGCCCCTTTGAGCTTTGTTAAACACGAGTAGTACTTTGTTTGACAACGAGTTTTGTGGAATACAAGGGGCTCCCTGTAATTTCGTTGTTTTTTCTTTTAATTGTTCCTAGTGTTATGTTATATGCTTGAATTTCATATTCCAATGTTCCACTGAAGTGATGTTTTGTGTTAGTGATGTAGGGTGATGGATATTTGAGAGGCTCTTTCCCCATACTTCAATCTCATATATCCCATTCACGTGAAGTGTAATATGCGCGTTTTATGAATGACAATATTTATAATTAGAAAAATAAAATCAACGTTGGAATGGAATTATAATGAAATCACATTCATATGTTCGCAATACTCTTGAACATTAATAATACAAAAGTAATCGTTTGTGTTTAAATATTCAAAATAATCCATTAGTTCTAGAATATTTGTCGAGTATAAAGCGAGTACTAGTAATAATTATTAGCATCCGTTCCGAGAGATGACTAAAGAACGAAAGACTACATTAGTCCTAGGCTCACCTTCGTGTGTTCATGTTGAAGGGAAATATATCATTTTTACGTAAATGAATCGCATTGAGAATAGACACTAATATAACCCCTCATTGAGCCTTAAAAATAAAACCTTTTATGTCTCTCGTTAGTAATTTGTGTTGCTCAAACGAATTCCCGAGAACTGGATTTATTTTCCTTTTGATTAGTCGCTTGTTTCTCTCGGTTACCCTTTTTTCTTTGGCAAAGGTTTTCGAGAATAATTTGAGGTTGACATCAAAACAAAATTCAAGTTTATTCTGTGATATCAATTTGAACAGTGGTTTAAAATTCTGTTTTGTAGATAATTAACAGTGTGAGACGAGAGGTCATTAGTACGTTCTCTTGTCATGCTCGAAGTACTTTAATCTACTCCGATCATAGCTGTTTGCTCGTGAGATCTCGTACACTAATTCAGTTTTTATCAATCGAGTAATGTACTGAAACTAGCTCGAGGTAGCCTATTTCAGCCTATTCTAACGTAATATCGTTGATTGATCATTTTTAAATAATCACTTATCGTTTACATGAAAGTAAATGCGGGTAATGGCCAACACAAATATCTGAAGTGGAAAAAGTGCAGTTCGACTTCGTTTAGAATAACAAGGGAGCTTGGATTTCTAATTCGCAAGTTCGCTTTTACAATTCCAGACAGCTGTTTGATTGTTTGATTTCTTGATTATTTAAAAGATGTTTTCATTAATTATTTATGCACCATTCTTTTCTGTAATTTGTGGGCCTTACGCATTATGCAAAAAAAATACCTCGAGTGAAACTGGAAAGCAGACCTTTGATGATCATCCTCAGAAGTGATTCTGTCTCAGTCTTTACATACACAAACTTCTGAAAGCCGGTTCTACCGTATGGATAGGCCTATGCACTCAGGACTAGCTTACATCCTGCAGTTGGTTCCATTTAGAACTGGAGTTAAAGTCTAGTTTAGTAGTAGTCAAGTGCTAACTAATTGATGGGTCTAAATATAATTGAAGCTTAACGTTTGATGGAAACGGTCCTAAAACTACTAAATGTATTAGGTGACTATTCATTTTAATCATGATCAGTCTTGGGTGGTTGCCAGGTTTGAATCTTACTAACAGTCTCCGTAAATCCTTCCCACCATCTACATACCCAATTACCTAGGTCATGCGGTTAAACTGATGTCTACCCAAAGAGAACGAAGCAAGTCTCAGTAACGACTACGAGATGGTTTAGTTTTCGAGTTCACGTATGTTTTGTGCACTAACCCTGCAAACTATTTATCATGCTGGTTGTGTCTTCACTATTCACTTGAAACTGCAACTCTAAGCTAAACCACTGAGCTCTTGCTTCACGTAGTCTCGAGTGGGTTGTATTGCAGTCCACCCCAGAATACAGACGAGTTGGGGTTTAGCCCAGGTCACTTCACTGCAAGTACTTACACGTTCTCCGTTCCTCTATAGCGCCACACGGTGCAGCTCTGCAGAATTGTAATTAGGTGTGTTTGTTTTGAAATTAAAAGGGTTTATTGAATGTATGTACGATGTTAAAGTCAAGGGTTAAAAGGTCTCTAGGGGGCTGCCATCTTGGATTTAAACTGTTGCCATGTTGTTGCTAGGAAGTGCGAAGTAGTTAGCATAATTACATTGAAATAGTCTTCTGTTTTGGTCTAAGCTGCCATATTAGATTGAAACAAATCGTTACCACGTAGTACCTAGAAACTTTTTTCTTTTTTTTCCCACCCCTTTTTTATATTTGATTCATTAATTAATGTATTTAATATCTTTTTTGAATTTGTTACCAAAATTGTTGTGTTTTAATGCATTGTTGTTATAATATTACTATTTCAAATATTCACTTAACAGTAGTTTATTGTTGTGTCTGCATCTAGGCCTAGGTAATTAGATTCATTTAGTTGTCCTCCTTTGCAAATCAGTTTTTTAACTGAATAGGATAGACGTTAAATAAATAAATAATTTTACAAATAAATTTAAAACATAAAACTGAAGATTTTAGCATACATTGAAATAGTCGTCTGAGAAAGTCCAAGCTGCCATATTTAAATTGAAACAAACACTTACCATGTAGGCATAGTTACTATAGGAAGTGTGAAGAATTTATAGCATACTTTACTTAAACGTAAATAAGTGTCGTCTGCCGAAGTCCACGCTGCCATATCGGATTTAAACGAACCGTTGTCCTGATTATACAAGGGAATTTGGCGAGTTTAGCATATAATTACGCTGAAATTGTCGTGTGTTCAAGTCCACTTGTGCTCTGCCACCTTGGCTTTACCGTTGCCATGCACTTGCTAGGGAGTGACGTCCCATCTTATCAACGTATAGAACGCACTCGACAACGATTGTTTACACATGTCGATAATTCATGATTGATCGTTTCGTTTGCTCCTTGTTTAATGGAAATATGGTCAAGTGTGTTTTAAAATGGTGTCGCCAGTGTACTCTGTACACTGTACTCTGTAGATTAGATTAAAACAACCACCCTTATTAACACGACGAAAGGAAATATATAATTGAAATAGTTAAATAATTGTCATCCGTTGCTTTAGTTCGTAAAATTATTGATAATTGGTTTCGAGGTTTTGTTATTTCCGTTTTTCACAAGAGCTTCAAATATTGTTACCTTATTGGACCAAAAAAACATTTTTCTAAACATCTTGAGTCACACATGTTCGATACTAGTAATAAATATAAATAAAATATTAATTGTTCTATCATAGCAATTTTCCCAATCAATATTCTAAAAAACTAATAACAATTTAATTAAATTTTCAAAACTTCTGAATCTGTCCAAAAAATAAAAAGGACGTCTGTATTTTCGTTCTGATTTACAATAAAAGTAAGCTAAATGTTATTTTTATAAGGTTGTATACGAAGTTGCAATCAAATGCAATAAGAAGGAATTAGAAAGTGCAAAGCATCAAATCAATCCCACTTTGCCTACCTTGCCACTATATTTCCGACGCCATCGTTATAATTGACCCAATAATATCTAGAGCGTATTTTAATTCGTGTACTCACCACAGTGACCGCTATCAGCACACATAACAATCCGACTAGGCTTAGTTTTTCCCAGGAAATATTTTTGATGTCTTGACTCGTCACATTCTCCCGCTCGTAGGGCACTGGTGGTAGAGTCCCGTTATAAGCTGCCTCCATCCGTCATTGCCTGCCCTGGAACAAACAAACAAACACTAAAATATTTATTTGTTTTCGAAATTTGTAAATTTCTCGTGGAAAACCTGCCAAAGGATTTCACACCCTTCATTTTATATTTTTCATTTCTCCTGGGAAACCTGATGCCCCTTTTCAAGTGGCTAACTAGGTTTATTGGTCTTGGGATGTCTGAGGGCTGTTTAAGAGGACTCAATCACCTAAATTCGCATTAACGACTAAGGAAAACCTCGGCATAAACCGTAAGTCAGAATTGCCGGTCTCGACGACGGGGTTTGAACTCGGGACCTCCCAAATCAGAGTCGCGTGTAAACACCGTCGGTTTTTCACATCCTTCTTCAGTTGTCAAACTAGATGTTTTGTAATTTGGGTAGTTCTTAACGGAATGTTCAAGGACTGTTGAAGAGGATCAATCTTTGTCATTCGCATTAACGGTTGAAGAATACCTTGGACAAAGCTTTAACACTGGATTCCCGATGAGAAGTATCGAACCCTAGACCCCCCGAACAATTCTAGTGCGTTCTGCTTAGGCTAACTGTCTGTAACATTTCAATCATATCTAGAAATACATGTTTTTCGTCCTGATACGTGGTATGAATAATATGTAAGTCGACAGCTAACAAATATAATTCGATTTGAGTTGGGGCCCATTAAACATATCATTGACTTATCGATGTCTCACAATTTGTTTTGTCAAAAACTTAATTTTTAACTGTTTGTAACAAATTGTGGGCTTACTATTAATAACGTGTAACTTAACTAGGAAAACGCTAAAGTCCCGCCGCGTTGATGGATGAGCTTTTTAAAATTTTTAGTTTGCATGGGATATCTTTACTTTTGCAAGTTCTTTGTTTTGCTGCCTACGCAATACGCATTGTAGCTGATTGTTGTCAAGTTTCTTTTGTTACCTGTCAATTGGTATTATTTTCCGTAAAAAACTTATATTAAAAGCTTTATTTCTATAGATTTTGGCTAACTATTTAACTTTTTCTTTTAAAAGGTACTACATCACCAATAACCTTAATGTCCATGTATAATATGAACGTTGTAGCCCCCCAGTTTGGTCAGAATTGGCCCAATGGCACGAAAATATCGCACAAAAAATCAAAACTTATATAAAAGCTTTATTTCTATGGATTCTGCTACTTTTTCAACTTTTTCTTTCAAAGGTACTACATCACCATAACCTTAATGTCCATGTATAATATGAACGTTGTAGCCCCACCCGTTTGGTCAGAATTAACCCAAATGTCACGAAAATATCGCACTAAAAATCGAAAAAAATCGTAAAGGTACGATATTCATGAGAAATATTTCTTCGATTGTTGGATGAGCGAAGCGAAGACTTCAATTTCACTGACCCCCCAAAAAATTTAGCTCGGGTGTTTTTTTTGTTTTTTTTTTGTTTTTTTTTTGTTTTTTGTTTGTTTTTCTGTCTGTTTGTTCGCTCTCTACCGGCAAACGGCATATGCGATCTGGATGAAAATTTGACAGGACCTTCGAAATCTCTGAACTTAGACTTGCCACGTTTTTGGTACAATCGAAGAAATATTTCTCATGAATATCGTACTTTTACGATTTTTTTCGATTTTTTGGGCGATATTTTCGTGCCATTTGGGCCAATTCTGACCAAACGGGTGAAGCTAAAACGTTCATATTATACATGGACATTAAAGTTATGGTGATTTAGTACATTTTGAAAGAAAAAGTTAAAAAAGTTAGCCAGAATCTATAGAAATATAGCTTTTAATATAAGATTTTTGGTTTTTTGTACGATATTTTCGTGCCATTTGGGCCAATTCTGACCAAACGGGTGGGGTTTCAACGTTCATATTATACATGGACATTAAGGTTATGGTGATGTAGTACCTTTTGAAAGAAAAAGTTGAAAAAGTTAGCCAGAATCCATAGAAATAAAGCTTTTAATATAAGTTTTTTACGGTTAATAATACCAATTGACAAGAAACAAAAGAAACTTGACAACATTCACCTACAATGCGTAGGCAGCAAAACAAAGCACTTGCAAAAGTAAAGATATCCCAAGCAAACTTAAAACTTTAAAAAGCTCATCCATCAACGCGGCGGGACTTTAGCGTTTTCCTAGTACCCAAAAACAATACACCTCTAAGTTCAGAGATTTCGAAGGTCCTGTCAAATTTTCATCAAGATCGGATATGCCGTTTGCCTGGTAGAGAGTTAACAAACAGACAAAAAAACAAACAAAAAAAAAAAAAACAAAAAAAAAAAAAAAAAAAAAAAAACACCCGAGCTAAATTTTTTGGGGGTCAGTGAAATTGAAGTCTTCGCTTCGCTCATCCAAAAATGTTAATAAGTGTTGTCAAATTGTTGGATGAGCGAAGCGAAGACTTCAATTTCACCGACCCCCCAAAAAATTTAGCTCGGGTGTTTTTTTTTTTTTTTTCGTTTTTCCGTCTGTTTGTTCGCTCTCTACCGGGCAAACGGCATATGCGATCTTGATGAAAATTTGACACGACCTTCGTTTTCTCTGAACTTAGACTTGCCACGTTTTTGGGTACAATCGAAGAAATATTTCTCATGAATATCGCACTTTTACGATTTTTTTCGATTTTTAGTGCGAGATTTTCGTGACATTTGGGCCGATTCTGACCAAACGGGTGGGGCTACAACGTTCATATTTCACATGGACATTAAGGTAATGGTGATGTATTGCTTTCTAAAAGAAAAAGTTGAAAAAGTTAGCCAGAATCGAGAGAAATAAAGCTTTTAATATACGTTTTTTTGACTTTTTGTGCGATATTTTCGTGCCATTTGGGCCAATTCTGACCAAACGGGTGGGGCTACAACGTTCATATTATACATGGACATTAAGGTTATGGTTATGTAGTACCTTTTGAAAAAAAAGTGGAAAAATTTAGCCAGAATCCATAGAAATAAAGCTTTTAATACAAGTTTTTACGGTAAATAATACCAATTGACAAGAAACAAAAGAAACTTGACAACATTCACCTTCGATGCGTAGGCAGCAAAACAAAGCACTTGCAAAAGTAAAGATATCCCACGCAAACTAAAACCTTTAAAAAGCTCATCCATCAACGCGGCGGGACTTTAGCGTTTTCCTAGTGTAGAAATAATAAATATTTTTGTTTTAACACTTTCGTTTAATAACATTGTACCTCTACCATGTGCAACAGTAATAATACTACTATGAGGACCCGGCACCTCCACCATAACACTAAAAACTAACTAACTATAAACCAAACTTGGAGATAGAAAACAATTTTTTCTTATGTAAAAATAAATAAATAGGGGTTTACGTTCACAAACATAGGGGAGGGTTGTGTGAAATATGACATAGTTTTGTTTTTTTCCACAATTTATTCCCCTTATTTTACATGTTTACAAATTACATGTTTTTCAGTTTAAAATTACAACCTTTATATTTTAAGGTTGTAACTAATGTTATATCTCAAATTAGTTATATTTCAACTTTCCGCGCTGCTTTACGAGCACTTTTTGCACTTTAACGGCCTATAACAGTTTGTAAATATATCAGTATACAAATCTCTTCTCCCTTTTTCTGCTTCAACCTTAAGAGCTATTTTTTATGAATTAAAGACAGAAATATGTTCCACATTTGGTAACAATTTTTCACATAACATCCATACAGATTTTGGAAAAAAATATATCCATCAGAAATATAAAAAAAAGTATAAAATTTATAAATAGGCAAATATACAGGTTCATGGACAGAAATATAACAAATTTATGACAAATCTAATTACCAATTATTGTTCTATATGTAACTGGCTTAAACTAAAAAAAAAATTTAAAAAAATTAAAAATTGAGAAAGGAGTAGTAGTTTTACTCAATGCTAGCAAATTTGGACATTTTGGACGTTAAATCTGTATTTTTTTTTTTAAATTCCAATTTTATTTTTACAAAAGTTGTTTCTAACTACAAAATACTTTGTGTACAAATTTCAAGCTATTTGCTCTAAATCTATAGAAGATAAGATTTTCACAGAACCCTCCCCTTAGCTGATTTTAGGTGTGTACTTTAAATATATAAAAGCATTTCAGCCGATTTTTCAGATCTTTCCTATTTTTCTGGATTTTACAGTCTTCGAAATTAAAATTCTTGTTTCAATACAGAAGTATTAAAATAACTAGGGTTGTTGTCAGTTTGATACGGTGTAAATATATACATTACTGGAATGTTACTTACAACACGATTAAAAGGGATAAAACGAACATTTCTAAGAGGTCATCCATATTTTGCATTATGTTTAAGAGGCACATCTATATTAATCATATTCTACAAATAAATAATACAATCATGGATAATATTGCCAGAAGACACAAGAGAGTAATTTATAATAATACGCAGTAACTACGTTTGTTACAATAATAGCCAATGGTAATGCGATGTTTCCTCTGTATATATACCCTTTTGATTAAATGTAGTAAGTACACAAACTAAATGACTGTGAATGTTATTAGTATACTATGTTAATTATTTTGCTAAGTAAACAGGTAAATACGTAAGCCCATGTTCACTCTCAATGTAGGTAAGTAAATCTATGGCAGGGTCTAGTTTCAATCCAGTGTGTGCATCAATGGGTTACCTACGTACGTGCAACGTAACAATAGTAAGGCTTACAATGTATGTGTAAAGTAGTTTTGAGCATTTATACTATTTCCGCCGTACACTTGATTTGCTACTGTGTGGTGTTATCACCTCCCCCCAACTCTCATGTTATTCTTCTTACTTTGAATATTTAATGTATTATTAACATGTATTCATTTTAAAATAATTGTTATTTAGGTTTATACCAATTATTTGTATCCTTCTTTTAGTCAATTTTTCAGATGGTTACTCTCAAATGAGATGTGAGAAGAGTTGAATGTTATATTATTCCGATTGATTTTAAATTTAAATCGCATACTTTAATCTCGCCTTAATAAAGAACAACATCTATCGATAACCCCATTACAAGCATTAGTTCATTGCATGAGAGGTCTATCCCAATAACGACTCAGACGTCATGATCTGTTTTACATAAACGTACGTTTAAAAAATAATTAAACCCTCTTCAATGTGTATTGTGTACCAAAGTAATGACATCGCCGTAGACAGAGAGATGTGTTACTGTGTGCAGGGCACGGAAATAATCTTCCTTTTGTTCAAAGCGTTGAGCTTCTACGCGCAACTGACACCACAAGCTTTCCAACACAGTGGCACATGTCAGGAAAGTTTTTGCTTTATACGAGCTTTGGACGCGATTCGGGATAAACCTGAAACTATTCTGTGGAGATACGAAATGAACGTTGATATGAAGCCCTTGGGGACGTCGGGTAAACGATCGGACGTGCAGTCATACCACCATTACAAACAAAAAAATACTTGTCGGATTGTACAGACGTAAAAATAGATTAAAACGAAACGTTTGTCGATCAAAACATACAATTTCAATATGTGTACAATGAAAAATGTCCATAGTGTGTTTACGTAACTTTTGTTTTAAGTACGGTATTCGGCTGAAGGACAGCTAAGCCCAAATGAAAAGCCGTTCTCCCCTTGTACTGCTTTATAACAGAATTAAATCGTACTTTTCTTCACTGAGCGTACTTTATTTCACTTTCTTTATTTCAGTCCATTAACAAGTACATAGTGCACAGAAAGGACCTATACATTATACATTTTTTTTTAAATTCTCGCAGGAAACCTGCCCAAGGTGCAATGCATGACCCTCCATGTGTGTAAGTATGTTGGAGATGGCAAATCGTGAAGTAATGTCCAAGGGCTATTTAAGAGGACTCATTCCTTGCATTCGCATTAACGGGAAAAACCTCGGAAAAAATCTTAGTCAGGATTGCCGGTCTCGACGAGATTTGAACCCGGTACCCTTCGTATCCGAGTCTAGCGCTTAACGTTCGAGACAATATTATATGTTTAACTTATACATAAGAATAAAAAAAAAAAACACATAACACTAATATGAAACAAAGCTATAAGTTAGTAAACATGTTAGAAGGTATTCATTGGATGAGCGAAGCGAAGACTTCAATTTCACTGACCCCCAAAAAATTTAGCTCGGGTGTTTTTTTTTTTGTTTTTTTTTTTGTTTGTTTTTTTGTCTGTTTGTTAACTCTCTACCAGGCAAACGGCATATCCGATCTTGATGAAAATTTGACAGGACCTTCGAAATCTCTGAACTTGGAGGTGTATTGTTTTTGGGTACAATCGAAGAAATATTTCTCATGAATATCGTACTTTTACGATTTTTTTCGATTTTAGTGCGATATTTTCGTGACATTTGGGTTAATTCTGACCAAACGGGTGGGGCTACAACGTTCATATTATACATGGACATTAAGGTTATGGTGATGTAGTACCTTTTGAAAGAAAAAGTTGAAAAAGTTAGCCAGAATCCATAGAAATAAAGCTTTTAATATAAGTTTTTTGATTTTTTGTGCGATATTTTCGTGCCATTTGGGCCAATTCTGACCAAACTGGTGGGGCTACAACGTTCATATTATACATGGACATTAAGGTTATGGTGATGTAGTACCTTTTAAAAGAAAAAGTTTAAATAGTTAGCCAAAATCTATAGAAATAAGCTTTTAATATAAGTTTTTTACGGAAAATAATACCAATTGACAGGTAACAAAAGAAACTTGACAACAATCAGCTACAATGCGTATTGCGTAGGCAGCAAAACAAAGAACTTGCAAAAGTAAAGATATCCCATGCAAACTAAAAATTTTAAAAAGCTCATCCATCAACGCGGCGGGACTTTAGCGTTTTCCTAGTATTAAAACAATATTTGTATGCCGGTGCTGGCTCACGCTAGGGGAATGGTTGAGGAATTGACTTAGGAATTAGAAGATTTCTCCATTCAGGAAGTACTGTTTTCTGCAAACATTATTTGCAATTATTTTGTTTTTGTGGAAGATTGTTTTAGAGTACACTGCGTAGAAACTGAGGACACTTTTACAAAATGAATGTGTAAGGAATCAAGGTCGACTGAGTCTCCTAGCGGATTTTAGGGGTACCTCAAGTGTGTGGAGAGGTTAGCAGAAGACATTGTTACCTTGTACAGGACGGAATGAATGTATGTGCTATGTATTTTGTGTAGTTTATGTGATTTGGTGAATTGTTGGGGAAAAGTTCAGGAATGCTCTTAACGTTGAAAAGTATAAGGGTGAGATTTTGATGTTGGGGAAAGGAAAGTATGTTCATCAAAATACTCCGAGGTAGAAATATAAACGGAAACAGGAACTTTGGAACAGTCTATACTATATTAAACCGCTGTGAACGTAACTCAAATACCAACTCTTCGTGTTTTAGCAATAAAATATAAACACGTTGTTAATTTATGTCTTTCGGTGGTATTTGAATTTGATGAACCGAGCAGCGAGTGTGCACCGGAACAAGCTAAACAAAGAGAAGAACCGTGCGCTCGTCTACATCGGATGTGACGTGACATGATGAATGCGTAGGCTGTTCGATTATTGAGCACTTTTTGAACGGTTGTGTGACTGGATTTCGAAACAACAGACAAATGTGCAAAAAGTAATTAATGATGCATTGGCATCGCTGTAAAAATAGAGGTAAAACAAATTTACTTTTTCTATCTCCCACTCTTCCACCATACACGAAACGTTTTGAAAACTATCTACAATAACCAATGATTATCAATTCTTTATGTATTCAATGTTGGGTCATGTTGAACCGAGCGAGATAATATCATATTATTGACTCTGGTCTATTAAAGCCAGTTTAAAGAACACGATCGATGAAATAAATACACGTATGAGGCAACCTATCATTCAATAAATACACGTTTATTTATTTTGTTCCCACACAGTTTCAATTAAATAAATATAAATAAATAAGTTCGTATTTAGAGAAAAATGAACTTTGATGTACTATTAATTTCCCTCTTCAGCTTTGGTATGACTGTTTTAACCAACCTTTATACGCAACACAATACTATTACACAACACTACTCTCCTTACCTCAGCTAGCTCACAACTTCAGTTCGGGGAGTAACTATTGAAATAATCTATGCTGTACTGTTGTTACTTTAAATTAGGCGAATGTTGTAGAGCTGGGAACAAGAAAATTAAAAAGATAACGATAAGCAACTAATAGTGATTATATTGGAATAAAACAAAACAAGAATGACAATTAGAATACAGAAATACAATAAATTGATAATGGCAGGTACCAGTTAAATATAATCCCTATATGGCCATATAAGAAATGTAAATAACGATACTCGTTGTGGTTACATTCTATGAAAACTGAATACTAATTATCCCGTCTTGTTTTATTTTCCACAAATTACACGTAGCTCGTACATCGGCAACGAAGCTGTTGCCTTATATTTCACATCAACCGTATGAGTTATTATAGCACACTGAAAAATTATATATATATATTAAAAACAAATTTTTATGTGATTGTTTTCGCATTAAAGCGAACGTAGAAAATCAACGTTTTAATAACAGTCGTTTTAAGTATGTATCTTAATACTGTTGTTGTTTTGCATGGCTTCAGCGCTAGGTGGATATGCTCGACAATCCCTTTTTCCCGCAGAATATCTCACAACGTTATTATTGTTTTTGGAATCAAACGAAATATTTGGCGACAAAGGAAAATCATTTAAATAACAATATTCTGGTTCCACTATTTTTTATAACTTTGTTTTGTTGTAATAAAACCAGCTGTAATGTGTGAGAATACCGAGTCATCTGACACTAGTTGTTGGCGCCCAGTTTGTTATTTACCATACCAACTCGGCTATTCCAAAGATTCGTGATCTCACAAAGTAAAAATAGATTCGTGGAAATTTTACCATTTTTAACCATTAAAAGGTTTAAACTTTCACATTTATGATCTCAATGTTCCAATAGTTCCAATAAAATAGTTACAAATTAGTTTACCTTGCCTTTGCACAGCAACATAACGATCAATTTTATTTTAAAATAATATTTTCGTTATACAAACATACTGTGTAGTAGGCAGCTGCTGCACACTTGTGGCACAATTGTCAACGAAATTGCGATTATTGGTTTAAAATCATTCAAAATAATACTAACAAACTATTCAAAACATTTCTAAAGTATCAAACTAATACTGATTGATTGCTAGAGGGTATAAAAGTTTCACGATTTGTGTAGGTATGACTAATTGCTTGAGTGATGATGGACGAGTTTCGCTCGCTAGGCAATAGTGTGGTAAGCCCGAAACTGACTATATCTAATTTAAAGCCCTCGGTAGCTAGACCTAGTCACAGGTGACTCGTTATCTCGGACACTCGTGTTGATCTGCCTGTTAACCTTGCACCTTGACAGGGGACGAGTTAATGGGAAAAGTATGTGATAAGAACTAAACGATCTCTATAATTATGAAAAAAAAATACAATTAAGAGGAAAATATAGGTAACTATTAATCTCCAATGCGCTTATAGGCGCTGGCTGAGTTTAAAGCACCGGGACGACCATAATCAAAAATACATATTAAAGTAGCAAGTAGCCTATAATGTTTTGAATACAATGAAAAATAATACTTTTGCCTACTCTTCTGCATGCTAACCTAGAGCATGATCTACAGGTTTAAAAAAAGGTGTAAAAAAAATAACTGAGTGGGTAGACTCCAATACAATTTATCATTAATTGCATAAACTTTATAATAAAGTACGATTATGGGCAATAATAACAATAAATAGTTTTGATAATATGATTGTTTGCTTCGGTTTTTATCGCTATCAGGCGTTTTTTTTTAAAATACCGCACCTAGTCGGCCCAAAATGTATTTACTCTTACTTGCGCTTTTATTATATATTGTACATATCTTGCATAGTCTTACAATTGAAATAAGGCCATCATAGATCAATGTATTTGTCACCTCATATTGTAATATTCTGTTTTTGTATTGAACTTTAAGCCCCCAAAAACTTTACTAAACGAACTGTACTTCTATGTCTAAAATGAACTTTGAGAGTAGTTCATTAAAATCTAGTTGGTAAAACTTAAAACTATATACAGTCTCTTATTTACGCCGGCTACGTACATTTAATCATGTAATGTCATGCAATGCCTTCTTAAAGAGAACGCTCACAGCTCGACTCCTGTTTAGGCTAACGCACTTTCACTTCGTCTGCTCTGTCTTGGAAGCTACCTTCGCAGTGCCCAGTATAACTCATCTAGTTAGGGTAATAGGATCCGGCATACTGGAAATGTGTTTATAAACCCATCATGAGACGCCATCTTTCAGCGCCTTGACGTCATTCTAACAAAGTGATGCCATCAGTCTCCATACAAACTTTTCCTAACTAGTTTTAAAACGCTACATATAAAGTAAGTTGGAAGCTCAAGACGTATTGTAGAAGAAAATGTAAAATAAAAGCAGGCGCACGAACATTCTGAATGTAAAATGAGACTTGCATACGTGAATATTTATCAGTATGCAGTTTCCACCGGGTTTGGGTTTGAAAGTTTTTGAGAACAGAAACTACAAATAATTTAATTTAAAATCACGATTCAACTTCGTTCAGTAGTTGTTCTTCAAATTGCAAATTTCATACTTACATCTCTCTTAGAATCAAATGTTGTGGTTTGTGGTTGATAAACTCGTTTAAATATTGGCATTTATAAAAAGTCTTCACATTTTGATGCTTATAACCTAGGATGACAATAAATATTTTTTGATTGTATTTTTATTAACATTATAATTGTGTAATTTATGATGACTTACTATCGAAGTATAAAAATTAATAATTAGTCGGCTATCGCAAAATATACTTTTATTTTAATTATTTTAATTTCAAGCATATTGTTTATTATGAAGCAACATTAAGAGTACTCACCAGGCATTCAAAGGGACTCAAGCGTGGCGCGTGTAAGTTAGTTTTTTAAGAGCCTAGCGTAAAACCTAAAACAGCAAAACATCTGCCAGAACAAAAAGCAGATATTTTATTTTTCCCTTTTTCTGGTCAATGTTTTTGGTGTTTTAGATTTAATATTAGGTAGTTAGAATATCTAAACTTCCAACTTCGATTGATCTTTTTAATATTACAATAATAATTTATATTTGACTATTATCATGTTAGTTCCTGTGCAAGTCCGGTAAACACTCTTGTATCAAGATCTTTTGTACTAAATTGTTATCAAGATTTTAACACAAGAATGAAGGTTCGCGATCAGTGGTTTCTTCCGAGAAACTTTGATAACTCCCTGATTTGCCGTTCCTGATTTTTGGCATACCTCATATTCGTTTGAGTGGGATTGTCTAATAAATCAGTTTTTTTTTCTTTTCGTTTTTCTTTTTTGATTATTTTTTCCCCCCTCTTAACTTTTCTTTCTCTTTTCTTTTTTTATCTACTCTTTTTTATATTTGGTTAATTAATTAATTGCATTTAATATTGGATTTGTTGACAAAATTGTTGTATTTTAATGCATTGTTGTAATTTTACTATTTCAAATATTTACTTAACTGCAGTTCATTGTTGTGTCTGCATTTATGTAATTAGATTTATTTAGTTGTCCTCGTTTGTAAATCAGTTTTGGAAAGGAAAGACGTTAAATAAGTAAATAAAAAAAATACCTGTATAAGAAGTCAGTACATCTATCATGCCCAGCTAATGAAATGCAGCGTAGTAGAAGCGAGCCAAGCCACCACCTCGTCCCACGCGAACAACGCAGTTGATTGCCCGAGACAAATAAAGAACAGATGCTCTCTCAGCCATTATCAAGTTGTCGAGTGCTGGGGAAACTAGATAACAAATTAACATCAAGATTAATGCGGGAGATTCGACTCCAAACGATATCGTTAAGGTGTGATGATTACTTTTAAAGCTCCCTGTTGTTACTTCAAAGTTTGCTTTCAACTACACGAACGTTATTCTGTACGGGCTAAGTTTTAAGGGAACGACGATGTAGAGAGATTATCAACATGTTATTGGGTATTTAATGAGTACTGTGGTATATGTAAAATAACTTTATGTTTTAGGGTATTTCTGAGTGAAAAATGTGCCAAATTTGAACTCATACTGGGATATATCAAAATTAAACATTTTCAACTAAGAAGTTGTGTTAAACATTTGACTTAACTTGGGCATGTGCGTAATAAATTTGAAGTTTGAACTAGACTAGACGACGTTATGTTTGTGTTAAAAGAGAAGTGTACCAACATTATTTTACTAAGAATATTGCGTAAGACCCAGTTTCCACTAATTGATTTAGTTAAAACAGGATAAGACTTACGTGTTAAATTGTTATTGTTTTAGTAAGAAATTGTTATAACAAAAACAAAATTTCTTACGACGGACCAATCAGACGTCAATAATCCTTACGACGACCAATGAAAAGAAGTAACTTCTTTATGACAGGCCACTAAAACATTACTAACCTTGCAATTAGGATATCGGATTTCTTGTAACTAAACAACACGGTTGTGGGAACTGGGCCTAATACAATTCAAGAACAGAAGATAATTCCTCCATTCTCAGAATGGCATATTTCTATTGTGAATGAAAACCAGCCCCGTTTTCCAAGAAGTTCTTTCGAATGACACGTGGAAATTTACTTTGCCATATTTTGACAAGCTACCTTTAAAATGCAAATGGTTTCCGAAAACTGCCACGCTCCCATGCATACTATAGCTGTTGTTTGATACGCGATGTTTATTTTTACTTGAAATTTGTTTTTGTTTGTTTGTATCTCGTTCGCTTTCAGACAGACGTGTGGTTAAACCTTCAGCAAGCGGAGAGCTTTATAAATGTTTCAGGCTCGTCTGGTGTGTACGCACTTACGCATTTTAAATTTACATTATGTTGACACAAGCCCCTGCCTTAACATTACACGTCAGTAGAGAATATTGAGCCACTTATTAATTTTTATTTCAGTTTTATTTTTCTTTACCATCGTAAAGTGTTAGGTATATAAATTCCTCAGTTATGATTTGTGGGAGGTAAACTGTTTAATACCAAACTACTACTAAAATATTTATGTGCATCGTTGCTAACTGACAGTGTTGGCTCGAGCGTTAAGCGCGCGACTCTGATTCGGGAGGTCCCGGATTCAAATCCCATCAAGACCGGCAACCCTGACTGAAGGTTTTTCTCGAGGTTTTCCTCAGACGTTAAGGCGAATGCAAGGGATTGAGACCTCTTAAACAGCCCTCGGACATCCCTTAACAATTGTCCTATCCGCAACATACCTAGTTAGACACCTGAAGAGGGGCATGAATTTCACCCTAGGCAGGCTACCCACAAAAATTATTAAAAGTATTATTATATGTATCGTTGCTAGGACGGCTCCAAAGACGTATACACATTGTATTGTTGTATGTGTGAGCACTCGCCACAGTGGAATGTGATGCATTTGCAAGCGTGAAGAAAATACAAAATTCGAACAAGAAAACATTAAGGGATGAGAAACGTTTCACTAACGACACCACGTCGTAAGAGAATGCTCCTTGCGCTAAACACGGAATACGCTCGTTATCTGAAACCGCTGAAATCCACTCCTCCTTCACCTGACCTGGAATGTTGCTACGATCATTTCTTTATAGGTGAACAGCGTTGCCACAAACAGCTTCGAATGATGTCGATAAAAGTTGTTAAACCCGATTAAAAATAATTGTGTGAGGTGAGATTGCTTCGCCGTTCTACATATCTCGTATATTCTAATGGAAACCATAAAGTCGTTACTTGATGAGTTTTTTCATGTCAGTAAAGCGACGGTATTATGAACATTCGTTTTTAGATTGTCGTTTGAGATTTTACATAATCGTCAATGTTATAGTCAGTCACGCTGCAAAAACATTTTAATTTGCAAATTTTGATCGTCTGAAAATAACAAAGCGTCTTTTTCGTAATCAAAGCAGTTATCCCGAAAATAATTTACATTTTGATAAGGCATTGCTACAAAACGATCTAAAACAACATTGTTGATTTATATTCACGATATTGTTTAGAACTTCAGTACTTTATTGTTGAAAATATTTTAGGGAGCGAAGCTTCCCTACAAGCATCACTTTTCTGTTTGTCCGTCCATCTGTACGTGTGTCACGTCTCACTGTAAAAACCAAATAGACATCTGTTTAACAAGCGGTTTTGTATTGACATTTCAACAAGAAGGATGCGTTATATTTTTGGTAAACCTTTTGCTCAAGAGCAAGAGGGCGGGGCTAGTATTTTTTGAAGTTTAATTTTTCCCAACCTGGCACCTCCACCAACGAGTTTAATATATTTGAGTGCTATAATAAACACATTTTTAAAAATTTTCCCAAGGTTTTATTTTATTTTATATTTTTGATCCTTGGGAAAGTTTTAAAAAGTGTGTTTATTTATTTTTATAATATGTTATTCCAGGTTAATGCTGTTCGCTCGCCTGACTGATACCGTAGGTGGTTGAAATTTTGGGAAGTTATCACGGATGTAAAAGTATAAAGCTCTACGGTCATACTTGTCAAAAAATGGTTTTTAAAAAACTTTTTAAAAAATAAATTGTTTTTCGCGATTTTAGATTTTGTTAAAAAGTCCAAAATTGACTATATTCGTGTTTTTTTTTTACTGATTTAGAGCTAATTTAAAAAACCTACGACATGCTTTATTGACAAATTTGCAAAGTTTTATGTAAGTCGGATGCTTTTTGGCCGAGTGAACAACTATGTGCCAACTGCCAAATGTGTACCATTCCCCCTTAACAAGTAGTACTGCATCTTGCAAATATTTAAGTGTTCTTCGACAATTTGATTGAATAACTTCGCTCCCAATTTAGTTTACTCATGTACCCGTGCTTGTATTTTTATTTATTTTGCCGTTTCACAATCTTACATTCTATTCATAAAAATTTAGGAGTCCTTATCCCGGATTCTCTGCATCGTGGTGATGTGATATTTGGAGAAACATATGGAAGTAAGATATCAAATAACGATTTTAAGAATATATCTTAAACGTATAATTTATCCGTGTTGTGTTGAGTTCACGAGAAATTCCACCTCGATTAGAGAATGTATTGGTACATTTAATTAACAAGTTAAGTCTAGGCTTAATAAAGTTTTGAAGTCGATCCGTTCTGTATATTATATTACACGCCTCGTTGCCTCGAAGTAACGCAAGTCTATCATCGGTAGCTCGTAGTTGAGACGTTATTGCCTCGCTCACTAGCTAGGCTTATCTCAAGCCTAGCTCAGAGGGTTTCTAAGCCCTTGAGATGCTTATGTTTCACGACTCCTTTCCGGGACGTAGTTATTAGGCTTACAAATTTTGACATACAATTTAATTCAGATTTGTCTTGTCTCGTTGATATCAGGACTGTATAATGTGTAAGGAGCTTATTGAATGTTCTTGATATACAATGCTATCATTCAACGGTTTTACATTCTGAATACATCTTATGGTGTTTACTTTTAATATCATGTATTCAAATTGAGAGACTTGAGCAGGTTTTGGTTATCTTTGCTTTAAATTTGTGTATTAACAATTATTTATATATTTGTTTAATTTAATTTTTACGGTAGTTTGTGGTATGTATGTATGGCTCTCAATATGACCGGGCGGTTCGTACGGTATAACACTTTTAAATATACTTCTGATGCTACCTTATGATTGATTGGATGAGCGAAGCGAAGACTTCAATTTCACTGACCCCTCAAAACATTTAGCTCCAATGTTTGTTTTTTTCCTGTCTGTTTGTTCGCACGATTCTGGGAAAACGGCATATGCGATCTTGATAAAATTGGAGGGGACCTTCTAATTCTCTGAACTTAGACCTGCCACGTTTTTGGGTACAACGAAGAAATATTTCTCATGAATATCGTACTTTTACGATTTTTTCGATTTTTAGTGAGACATTTTCGTGACATTTGGGCCGATTCTGACCAAACGGATGGGGCTACAACGTTCATATTTTTCATGGACATTAAGGTTATAGTAATGTATTGCTTTTTGAAAGAAAAAGGTTTTAATATGAGTTTTTTTAAGGTTTATAATAAAAATTAACAAGTAACAATAGAAACTTGACAACAATCACCTACAATGCATTCAAAAAGCACTTGCGAAGGAAAAGTGGTCCTACGCAAACTAAAAGCTTACAAAAAGCTCATCCATCAACGAGACGGGACTTACGCGTTTTCCTAGTCAAGATAAGAACACACGACCTCCTATTAACAAGTGTTTTGTGTGCGCTGGCATTGCCCTTCATCCCTGATGATCCAGAATGTTTTTGTGACTCTTGGGGTCAAGGGGACGGGAATATCAACTTTAACTTAACATATGCCCGTACCCGGCACCTCCACCAAAGACCTCGACATTATTATGAGTGGCTCGTGAGTGGCCTGCTTCCAATGCAGAAGGTCCCGGGTTCGAATCCCGCTTCAGGCACATTCAAATCCACCACTCCTTGTCTTAGGAATTAGTAAACAGTGACTTAAGAGCCGTCCTAGCAACGAAGCACTTCATAAACACAAAGTTGTTCTGAATCGGCCTTGTTGATTCTGGCGTTAACCCACAGGTGTTCGCACTGACCACAACTCTGATTGCTATACTCCCTATTAAAAATATCGATCTTTGATTGGTTATCGCTCACTCGTCTATTGCGTCGGGGCCTACAGGGTTGGCTTGGTCGCTTTGGTACACTTAAATGCAAATATAGTTTTAACATTGTCTTTTATGGTGTGCTTCTATTGTGTTGTAAATGCTTACAATAAAACCACATTTTGCTAGCTTTATAAGTAGACAACGTTTATCTGTGGGAGCTTAGGGTTACGTAATAACGAGTATATGAAGAGAATTGGTAGTGGCAAAACACTCTTACGTATTAGAGTGTTAGTTCTTGTAACGTGGTATGAATAAGCGAAATATAATCCCATAACGCTTGAAATGTCAGAACTGTTAAATGTAGATGCACTTACTCTACTTATGCTTGCGCTGTTAGTTGGCAGATGAAGAGCGTGGCGTCAGTTAATTGTTTTTCCCACATCCGTAGATTCTGTGTTGCAGGTAATTACAATTATTATATTATTGTGGTAATTATAATGGAACTTATTTGTACAACAACTTAACTTCCAACATAGTTCTACTTTGAAGGTGTTATGCGGTGAAGTTGGTTGCGTGTTATTGTTACGTGGTTCGTGTTTAGTTCTTTAGTGGTAGAAACAAATTGAGAGTAGCCAGCCACAGAAAACATAATACCAAACATACTTGATTAAATTATGATTTTTAAAGGAGATTTCGATTCGTAACAAAGTTCTGATAACTGCATATTATAGAGAACGACTGCACAAGTTTTGATTTAGCCTTTTCCATAACAAAAATTAAATGATATTTATTTATCAGACGTAACTGAAATTCTATTATAAATTTAAATCAATGATGGTTTCAAAATTGTATTGTTTTTAAACATTTTTGCCACATATTTGGCTTCGACTAAACTTGTCTTAGTATCTAATGCTATGATTGTGCATACATAATCTTTAAAGAAATTGTGATCTTTGATATTCTTAAATTATTAAAAAAAGGTAATTTTTTTTTTATATTGGTCAATTGCACGCTCGTTTGGTCCTAGTCTAACAATTACTTTAGCTGCTAGATTGTGTATCTCGACGTCGTTTAAAACAGTAAAACTATTCCTACAGAGAGTCCCACTAGGATGACATTTTTGACATTTTTTTTCCGTATGAAACTAACATTCGTTTCAACGAAATAAGATATAAAACTATAATTTTGCATAAAAACTGCGGTGTTTTGTTGGAACGTTGAAATTGGATACACCGGTAGCTAGAGATATAAAATGCACACATGGCATGTTCTAAACCCTCCAGCCAATACGATGCCGTCTTTCAGTTGGCCTACTTGTTATACATAGAGTGCTCGGTCTTGTCACGGACTTCGCTCCTGTAAGGGAACACATTTTCAATTACCGGTACCTCCGTTTCATACTCGTCCAGGACACGATACATGCACGTTTAAGTCTCCGGCCGGGATTTAGGCGTTACATGTGATGGATGGGGGAAGTTTTCCAATATACTCTCTGGTTGGCTCCAGGGCGGATGCCTTGTAGTACGATACGTAATATACACTTTGCTAATAACGTTATTAACATACAGTGTGATCGATCGGACAGAACAGCTACGATGTAGTTCGAAATATAATCAAAATATATTGTTTTATAGGCCTACACATTTAAAATGAACTATTTCAAAGTTAAATGTTTAGATTGTGATGTTGATTTTGATTTATTCGAACAGTATGGTTATACACAGAAAACATTTTCATAGGATACAACAACAAAATAAAAAAATAGTTATTCATTAAAATATTACATTCGATATTTGTTTTTTTTTAAAGAGGAAGCAAGTTATTGTAACTATAAATTTAACTATTTTAAGAGAGTTATCATTATTTCTTAATACCGATCTGTATCATGGAACCTTCTTGGAAATAATTAATGTAATACAATAGTAATTATACTTAGACATATTTAATGCGTGCAATATAAGATGATATACATAAATATTTTCTCATTTTTTCAAATAATCACTCGTGCATTACTGTGATGCTATTTTCTTTACCAATTAAGCTAAAATATGTGATTGAACTATTTTAAGTTCATTTTGTAAATGAAATCGACTTACTTTAACAAGTAATTGGAAGCCGCTAACCTCCGTCTCAGAAACTAAAACTTTTGCGCGGTAAAATGCATTGAAATCTTCCCTTTGCAAACCCGTCAATGCGGTGTCTTTTATTTCCAAATACATCAAAGGATTTCTTAAATTCCTCGTTAATAACGCCAACCTTAAAGAAAAATAATCTCAACGATAATGAAGTACTTTAATCTATTTAAAGGTTTCTAAAGACTCTCCAAAAGTCCCAAATCCAAACATGAATACAGTAATTAGAACCTATCGAGACCTTGAAAGGTTTCTCGAAAACTTGGAAAGCAAAAGAGGAGAGAGGCTGGCACGGAGACGAGTTAAGACGCTCAGCTTTCTGTGTTTTTTTTTCTTTGGGTAAACGGTTAATAGCATTGGTATCTTATTTCACAATAACGTTAATAAAGGATCATTCTATGAGATCCAGTACGCGTATTTTTATTTTTTAGATTAATTAATCGGTTTTAAATAACAAAATCGTGAAATCTCCATAATTAACTCAATTTTGGTAAACTTTAAGAATTTATTCCAAGTGTAGCCTACAGATATTTTTAACCCACATTTTCATACTGGATATCAACATTTAAATCAATGTGAACGCGTAGGGTTTTATCGTAAGATAAACGATTTGTTAGGAATTTTCAGAATTGAAATCCATGTTTTCGTTTTCTTCACGTTTTGGACTTACCTCTCGCATTGATTTTTTAAGGCTAATTCTTGGCAACCAAGTCTGGATATCAAATAAAGATCATATATTATAAGAACATGCAAATCCTATCTATTCAGTTAAGATTCTATGCAAAGAGATCAGACAATATCTAATTAAGCTAGATCGCAACAACATACAATATAAAGCATTTGTATAAGTATTTGAAATGCATGACAATATCCAACCGTTTAGCTGCTATCAACACATGAGCGCGTGCATTTAAGTTGGGCCAAGCTCAGCGTCTGGAGCTTGAGTTTTTCTTTGTAGCTTCAGAAAGTTGAGCTTACATCACGTTTCTCTACATCATCAGATTGCAAGTACACTGAGCATCAAAAACCACAAAGCAACCATTGAATATTACTTTATATTCACAATAATGTTTGTAACATGAACTGGGATGTTTTATAAAACAATGATATATCCATTAAAATTATTTAACTAATTACAAATAAATCTTTAAACTGAAAATCAATATACTTGCTAAATGGTTCGACTCTAAAAAACAGTTTATTTTTATTTAACTACGTGTTTTGGCTCCGAACGAAAAACAATATAAAATTTTACCTTTTTTAATTAGATTCGGTCGTATTGACTTATTTGATGAAAAATATGCCATATCGGCAATAACTAACAAACAGTACACAATAATGTGAAAAGAAAGCTTATCCACGATTTGAACGATATATTGTTTAAAATGTTTATTTATTAAAAGCTGATGAAATACGATAAATAAATAAATTTTATTTAGAGTCTACCCACTCAGTTATATAACTGATTTTCAGTGGGGGACTTTAAATCAAAGCGACCAAGCCAACCCTGCAGGCCCCGACGCAATCGATGAGTGAGCGATAACCAACCAAAGATCGATATTTTTAATAGGAAATATAGCAATCAGTGGTATGGACAGTGCGAACACCCGCGAATCAACGCCAGAATCAACAAGGCCGATTCAGAACAACTCTGAAATTTATTATGTGCTTCGTTGCTAGGACGGCTCCAAAGTCACCGTTTACAAACTCCTAAGACAAGAACATATGGACTTAAGTCCAAATCAGAAAAAACTTCTGACTTCAGCGGGAATCGAACCCTGGACTTTCTGCATTGGAAGCAGATACGATAACCACAAGACCAACGAGCCACACATAGAAGAGTAATGTTTTTGTGATTGATAGACGGGGAGTTGAAGCATAAAACAGGTGGCACAGCCGAGTGGGAAGAGAAGGAACTCTGATGATAATCCATAATTATATTAATTTATTAAATGTCTTTACCAACCAGTTATACAAAACTGATTCACAAATCACGTCCTCTCAAACTATTGCTTTAAACCCTGTATGCAGTGGATTTAAGACTATTGTAACGTACGATCTCGGACAACTATTTATCCACCAGTTAACACCATAACAACGTATCTGGCTGGTGGTTGCTGGTATTACCTCAAGGATAAACAGCCATACAGACCGTACAACCGGGCCTAAGTGATTTTAAGATAGTGCTTAATCTGCAGAGTTTATTACCTCCTGTGTGGCGCCATAAGTCTTGCGTGTTTGGATTTATCTGCACATAACGGAGATTATCAGGTACCGAGGCATAGCTCAGTAATACTCGAACACTCCGGGGAACATAGGGATTTATAGAGGACAGATTTGTGTATATTGCACTTAATCATCCCTCAAGCTTTGCAGACTTGCCAAAATATAAAACAAGTATCCTTATCACAGCTGCGCTTAAAAATGAGTTTGTTATTTTTGAAATTGTGAAGTTTGATATTTTATTTTGACGCCTGAAGTGCTGAAGCGCTTAAGTGTCATCAACTATAAGGTGTCCCCAGTATATAAGTAGTATTAAAAAATTAAATACATATAAATAACAGTCTACCAACATAAAATATAATTTTCAGTGGGGACAGTTATTTAAATCCTGTTTGTGACGATGCCCGTGATTAACACCAACCGGTACTTTAGATAGTAAACATCGACCCAACTCGTTGGGCACGATCCAGCCGCAGGCGATGCCAGAATAAAATAAAAAGGTTAATTCAGAACACCATTAGAATTTAATATGTGCTTCGTTGCTAAGACCGATAACACATACCTAATCCAACAATGGTTGTAAGCCCTAGTTTGGAGTTAAAGTTTAATTACAGCATATCCCTCGCGAGGGTTATAGTTGGAAGCATTGATCTTGACCCTCTAGTGCGCCTTACACCAGTAAATCGGACTGTGGATCTGGGTCGTGAATGTAATGAAGGGTATGACCTTGGGTGCTTACGGACACATCAAGCATCGATCGGATCGGATCCAACCCACTTGATCCTTCTTTCTCAGGGTTCAGGGATCACTAGATCCAACCTGATTACGTGATCCGGCAGATACTTACAATCGGGCTGGTTTCCGAACGACAATGTCGGTATCCGGTCGGGTTAACCAGATCAAGGTTTCCGTAAACACCCCTTAAGACCGCTCAGGGTTCGATAAGTGCATTCTGGATATCTGTGTTCCACACTTGCAGTCAGCGCTCTGGAATGCACTGCCTTCTGGCGTCAAGGAATTTTCTCTCGGTAGATTCCAGAGAGCTGCCACAAGAATTTTATTTTTATTTTTATTATTTGTTCAACCCAAGTATAATATATTATTTCCCTATGTACGTTATACATTTTACAGCGTGTTTCATCCCTCTTGATACATGTTTTACAATATCAAAATGGGAAAAACGTCGAAAATGGTTCATAGATCCGCTATTTGCATCCATCCGTATGTATGTTAATTAAATGTAATGCATGTACGAAAGAAACAAATAATAAAAGTAACGTACTAGAAACATAATCTTGACTAATTACAAAAATAAACAATAATAGAATAATAAATGATTATCCATTTAAATACAACAAGGTGAAGGTAACTTTCTGGGTTAAACAAACATCCCTCATATTTATCATCTGTCGCTTTTCTATGGCTTGACCCGCGTTAGTACGCTGCCGAGCTTCGAGTTAAATCCTTTAATAGCATTATAGTGTTTGCTCTTGCAGTTTATGTGAGCAAATGGAGCAAATGTGGGAACTGACCTAATTCTAGGGGCGCTTCGACGAAACAAATGACAGCATACATTCCCTAAAGACTTCAATTTTTACAGTAGTGTCGTTTTGAGAATGAAAAAATTCTACATAATACACTTAACATATTATTCCAGTGTTGTTAAGTAGTTTTAGTTATTATATATAATATGTGTTTTGTTAAGTAATGAAGAGGTCTTATCCACTATAAAACACCGTTTTTAATATCATAAAAACGGTATATTAACGGTATATTAAACGGTATATTAAAAAAAAACACACAGTTTCGGAAACAATTTTCGAAGACATTTCCGTCTTCTGTTTATGTAAATGAATCATAATTATCAAAAAATATAAAAAGAAAGAAGATAAATGTTCCTGACAACTCTTTTAAGTTGTCGTATTAATTGAAGGTACACTAATACTCCACCGTAAATATTATTAGGTTGCTACCTAAAATTCTAAAAAGTTGTCACACATATAATATACAATTGCGAGAAAGGTTCAAACAAATCAAGAAAAACGTTGACTTTGTTAATAATTAATATACTTTACAAGAAACTGTTTTTCGTTATTATAATAATAATAATAAACATTTTTGTCAGCAATGTGCGTATTGGTAGGCGCAACGGATAAGAGATCGCAGCACCGTCGCCGAGTTTGGTTGACCAACTCGGTAAATGCGATAATAATGAAAACTTCATGCGCGTAATTGCATAATATTTCGATATTTTATAAAATATACGCTTTTACAATCTAAGTTCATTAACAGTTTCTCAGAACACTTGTGATTAAGTACATGAAACAAGGACGTTAACCAAACTTCGAGTGTGGCTCCGAGTTTAAGTAGTACGAACTCGAATAGTTGATGAACTTGTCTTGAGTAAACAAAACAAAACGACTAGGATTACGTAAAGTTTGACACTTCGCCTCTATCAATTAATGCCAATTAGTCTCCAATCCCATTCTCTACAAACTTACTTAAGACATTAGGGCAAGATAATCAGATTGATGAGTCGATGTAAGTTGATTGTCTTCGTTCCATTATTATTATTATTGTGTCTCTCTCCTTGTGTGATTTATATCTTCAATATCAATGCAGATAATCGCAGGTTCAAATCCCCGGGTAGGGAAGGGTTGGTCACTTATGAAATTGACTTATATTAAACAATATGACTTATTATTGTGTGGTAAAAGGTTTGTCTGGAATCGTCTGTACAAGGAGCCACAAAACACAGTTCTTAATGTTGAAAAGGAAAGAAAAATAAATTATATGTATATATATTTTTAAACCTTACAGTAATCTATTTAAAATAACTGAAATTGCAATGTTTTTTTAAAAAAACTTAAAATAACTAAAATTTTAACTAAAACTAAAATTAAAACTAAAATTAAATTATTAATTAATTAATATTATATAATTATTATTAATTAAACTAAATTTAAAAAACTGTTTCCATGTACATTTTCCATCTAAGACGTTTTTGGATGAGAGAAGCGAAAACCAATTTTACTGACCCCCCAAAAAATTAGCTCTGATGTATTTTTTTGTCTGTTTGTTCGCTCTCTACCGGGCAAACGGCATATGCGATCTTGATGAAAATTGGAGGGGACCATCGAAATCTCTGAACTTAGAACTGAAACGTTTTTGAGTACAATCGAAGATATATTTCTCATGCATATCGAATTTTTACGATTTTTTCGGTTTTTAGTGTGATATTTTCGTGACATTTGGGCCGATTCTGACCAACCGGGTGGGGCTACAACGTTCATATTTTAACATGGACATTAGTTTTCCATTAAGACTTTTTGGATGGAAAAGTTGGGAAAAGTTTACGCCCCAACCATTAGTTAAGGTTTTTTGTTTTTGTGTATTATAACTTACATACCGAATAACGCACATATGCATCTTAGATGAAAAGAAAGAGATCCACGAAACCTAAACTTAGAAAAAAGTTTTGATCAATCGAATACAATCGTTCGCAATCGCGCTATTTTAAAATAGATTTTTCAGTTCAAGGTGATTTTCTCTTTCGGTCCGTTTCACCAACTGTAGCTACACTTTATTGTATACGGGGCATTACCGATTTATGATGTATACCCTTTTAAAGAATACAAGTTAGGAAATGGTTGAGCCAAACACCAATTTAAATATACTTTTTAAATAATTAGGTACATTTTTAGTTGTAAAAATTAAATTAAAATAAACTTCTACAATCTATCAATTCGTCAGAAGAAATTGGAAAAGTAAAAGTTCCCACGAAACTAAAACTTTACATAAATTATTCGTCTGGTAAAAACAACGAATCCGAAGCGGCTGTAAAAGAAAATAAGAGTCATGAGAGCTCCATCGGAGGTTTTACTTTTACAAGCTCTCTTCTATTACGTAAATTGAATTCTTAATTCTATAGTGTGATTAAGAACTACACGCCTACCGCGAATTTTGGTATAACTTTCCACTATTATTAATTATAATTTAAGAATTGTGGAGCTTACTTAAAGCGCACAATCAATTACTCTACTCTTTTACATTAGTACATTTTCACGTTTGAAAACTAACAAATAAACTTCAATTTTCATTTGAGCAGATAGATTTTTAGAAGGAATAAATGTACCAACATAGTTAAACAATTATCGTTGTAATCCAACCCTACGAATTCAGTCACCTCTTCGTTTTTAATATTTCCAAAATAGATCTTGAGGTATAAGCTCTTGTAATCATGCATAGTTTTTTTTTTTGCATCGTTAGTTATGTCTTTTGTACTAAATTTTAAATTCGTTAATTTTAACATATTTTGTGTGAGTATTACTAATTAATAAAGCCGATATACGCACGTTGGTAGTAACTCTGTTGTTCGTGTATTTTAATTATCATTTCGATTTCGTAAGTTTTTTTAGCTTTTGTTTTCGTGGCGTTTGGGTACGAGTTTGCTTACCCCAACTTTCACCTTTTCTCTTGTAACTCCGCTGAGACGTATAAATCGTGTTGTTGGGTTGATTAGGAGGGGTCGGGGGGGGGGGGGGGGGGGGGGGGTAGTTCCGGCCGGATGGTACACTTCCGTACGCCCGGCGCCCGGGGGCTTAGCCACAGACCCACCGCGTGTTTCAAACGGTCCTGATGTCTACGCCACGGAATGCACGGAGAGAGAGCTCAGTGCGGTCACAATGTTATTCATTTAAAGTCTATCAAAAAATTAATAAATTTTAATCTCTAAATATTAAAATAAATTCGTATTTTGAGTCTTCCTACTCAGTCACATAACTGATTTTAAGTGGGGTTCATTAAATTTAATGCCTACCAAAACCAACTCTGAAGGCGCCGACTAATAATATTTATAATAACGGATTTACAAAGGAGTACAATATTTAAAAATGATGACTTGTTATGTATATTATAATGCTTCATTTAGGTGCATCAGCCATGGAAGATAATTTTTGTCAGTCATACCCTGTATAAACTATCTTGGGAAAACTGCCCATCGACGAGTTCGATCACAATTTCAGAAAATTAACTAGAAACGTGGTGTGAGGATTGTTTTGAAACAATTCAACAAAACTCATTCCTAGTAATTGACCTGCTCAAGAAAAATAAAAACAATGCGATAAATAGGAAAATATTTTAAAGGTGTCAATAATGAACTGCATAATATACTTGTCAAGCAGATAGATTAAAACTTATATAATGCTTTGTTCACATTATTTAGTGAAAAATAATATTCTTGAATACATTTCTACATAATGAACAGTTTGGTTTGTGGTTTCACTTTCATATTGACCGCCCCAAAAAAATAAAATTCAAATAAAATCTTTTGTGCAATAAAACGTAATATACGGCAAGAAAAGAAAACAATCATCTTTGTTTCGCCTATTTAAAACAATAATATTCCAAAATGCGTAATTATATACATTTGATATATAATTAAATTGTTTTGGTTACCCACTCAGAATAAGATTTCAGTACATAAATCTAAAGCACTAACAACCCTGCAGCCAGAACACGAGTGACAAACCACAAAATGATATTTTACTGGATTATAGCATCTTACTATGGACATGAACATCCCAATCAAGCACAATTACAATCAAAACAATTATTTATCGTTTGCCTTGGTAGGACTAAACGTCAAGTAAACGGTTGTCAATTTGATTTCATCATTACCATAATAAGACTTGATCATTCAATACTACATCACATTCATTTCACATTATTTAACTATGCTAAACAAACAAACAAATTAATTAAAAAATTCGTTCTTAGGGTGTACCCATTCCCACATAACTGATTTTCAGGGATTTTTCCTACGTAAATCTTTATTTTGGAATTAGACATACAAATTATGTCAACCCAAGACAATGACTAGCCTAAGACGTTAAATTAATATGTTTGTCCTTCCTAGTCATACAATAAATAATTATTTAGCTCTATTCAATTATACTTTTTTAGGTCAATTTTACATTGGTAAATATGTATATATCTAGCGTCTTATTATATGTAGTCCAAAACGAATGAGTTTAAATCAGAATGATGCTTTTAATATTTTTAGACTGAAATGTTAAGTATTTACGGCACGAAATAATTTAACAAGTTATTCCTGATTTTGGTGGAGGTGCCGGGTACGGTCAGTAATAATAAACCAACAACCAAACCGTATAATTTATATAAACCTAAGGCTACTTCTACTCTTTCTTTTACTCAGACGATAAGTTATTTTTCAATAGGGAACTTTAATGTTAAGCGACCCGAGCTAACCCTGTCCTTGTTGATGCCAATGACGAGCGAAACCCACCAACCAAAGACCGCGGTATTTTGTCCTACTTTATAAATCAGTTTTTTTATAACCGAATAGGATAAAAGTTAAATATATAAACAAATAAAACAAAAATAGAAAAAAACAACGGTCTCATTCGTTGGACATAATCCACACGCGGGCGACGCAAGAATCGACACAATTCGGAAAAACATTAGAATTTACTGGAGCTAGGACGGCTTTTAAGTCGTCGTTTTCACATTCCCATTCCAAGAGTTTATGGAATCAAGTCTATATCAGAAGTTAAAAATCTTCTGGTTAAAGCGGGATTGAGCCAAAACTTCTGTTGGAAACAGAGACTAATCTGACCAACGAATACTGAAACAAAACACAAACAAAATTAAGTTTTGAATGTATTCATTTTTGTGAGCGATGTTTTTGTGTTCCGTTTCGTGTTCGTTATGTTGGCGCAACTAGTTTGGGAATTCATCTATAACAAAAATCCAATTGCAAATGTCAAAACGGCAACGTTTATTTGTGTTCTACGCTCGAATTTGTGACCCGTGTGATTGAAATAAATTGGCCGCGTGAAACTACAATCCAAGCGCCTGTGTCGTTTATATTTACCGAATTATATACATAGTGAGGGGAAAAGTAATAAACTACCGTGTATACTACAGATATTGAATACAAATTGCTCCCGTTTATATAGTCCAAATTTTCAAAAATAAGAATGCCTATCTGTCTTTGTTTATAGGGTATATTAAACTATTATGTTGAACAGCACTGTAATGTTGCAAGACATATTTGAGAATATGAAGAAGCTCCCCTATAGAGGCATACTTTTCTGTCCGTCCATCTATGCGTGTGTCAGCCGAACTACGCATCCGATTGACAAGCGTTATTTTGTTGATATTGCCCTTCAACAAGAATGTTTCACAATGTTTTTGGCGACTTTGGGGATAAGGGGTGGGGCTTGAAGTTTTTAAGTGTGCATTTATCCATATTCGTACTTGCACCAATGATTTCAATGGCATGATATGATTTAATTTATATGTTTATTTTCAACAATATATTGATTACCTTCACTCCTTATTTTGGGTAATCCCGTCCCTGTGCTTGTTAACCTTTTTCGTCCTCCTCATGGATCAAATAAAGCTAAGTTATGGTAACAATTAACAGTATTGCAATGTATTGGTGTGATAAATTTTCGAGAGAATGTCCAAGCATTATGAGAAAAAATTTAGTTTTAACTTGTAAGTTGAGAAAAACCTTAGATATCCCCCAGTTCGTATTGTCATGAAGGAAGGTCAATTCAGTTATTGTAGGTGACAATCCGTCAATATTTAGCTGACATGCAATATATGTTTTTCAATTTCTAGGAACAGACCACTAAAATAAGGGCCTCATCGCTCTTAAATTTGGTTTGAAATAAAAACACATACATTTTGATTTTTAACTACAAAAAATTTGTTTGGTGTAAATCGCAAATTTGGTCGCATTACATTGTCTGCCCCCCCCCCCTTCTTCTCAAAATGGCGCAGTTGATATTAGTTGGGGATTTGTGTGGATTTATTCCGATCCACTACGTCACTATTCACGCGCTGTCGCCCTCAGCCGAAACCGACAGCTGCAATCAGCACCGCTGGAAATATTAATGCCCTTCGGCGTTCACGAAACAAATCGTTCTCCACTTCGGAAGTTTCCGACAACACTCGCCCTTCAAACACCTGACACGATTCACACGAGCGATTTAGGAAATTTGTCAATCCGAAAACGTTTTATAACCATAAAAAAATATCGGCTGAACTTTTACTCTTCAATTTTTGGCAGGTGTTTATATGCGTTGTTATTGTTCCAATTTTCCTTATGAAGTTGATTAATTGTTATGCAGAACATTGTTAATGAATGGGAAGTGAAAATAAAAGTGTCACGTGCAAATGAGTTAGATTAATGGTAGAGAAATTGTTTGTTGAGAAGTTTGAGCCGCATGAGTTTTCAAGATGGAGGACTACACTAAACCACAATGTTGAAGTTAAGATGAGGAAGAAGTGTTCCAGAGACACCATGTATAGGTCCCCCAGTAAGTTTTCTCTAGTTACATCTCGTACTTTATTCGTTACTATCATAGTCACTATTGCTTAATCTAATTTTATGTTTAATAGAATTTGTAATTTATGAATCTGTATTGAATAACAAACTTTGTACTTAGCACATGTTTTAATTTTTTTTAACCCCTGATGTAAAATTTCAGCAATGCTGCTTTGAAATACGTAAATATTAGTATCATTATGTTGATCATGGCAATATAATGATATAACGTGACTAAATTATCTATTCTCGTTTTTTAAAAACTGTCTACGTTTGAAAAGATTATGTTGATTCTTATTGCCAGCATATACGTCATTTTGTGACAGTCTACACTAACCCAATAATTATTATACTAATTCAATCGTGTGATTTGTATTTTCCAATGATACGCTGAGGCCATCCATAGCTGTTGTTTCGTTTTGTAGATGAAAATAGAAATACAGAGACTTTTGAGTGAGTTTATTATTATTGTTGTTGATTTTTTTTACAATTTTCATGGAACTGATATGTTTACGACATATGAGGTTGAGATGTTACTGACTGTGACTTAACTAGCTAATGGGTGATTGAGTTTCCTATCTCCGGGTGGTAAATGTGTTTCCAAACTCTATTTGCTCTACTAAATGCCACAGGTGGATATGAAGATAAAGTAGCTTCCCTGTAACAAGTTGAACGCTTGAGGCGTGAAATCATTTTCATTCCGGGACTTGAGCAAACCCGTCCTCAAATTTGAAGGATTATTGTGAATATTTAATTTCATTATTTAATCCTGGTCTGGTCCCTTTTAATATACATGGTTGATTTATTGAAACTCTGTGGACTGTATGAAAAGGGAAGCTGTCGTTAAATACTGGTTTAAAACTTTTGGAATGGGATTATTGAAATCCATTAATATTCTAGTATTGCTTCTAAATAAAACGACATCGCAATCATCAGTTTATGATTTAACCATAATGTTTGATTGATTGATTGATCGGTATTGCTTAACGTCTCATATTAATGCACTAAGGCCATTCGAGACGATGAGTGGTGATAGATGAGTATGAAGGATGAATAGAAGGGAGGAGGGAAAACCCGGTACCAGCACGTAGCCTACTCCTTTCGAAAAGTACCAAGGGGACAAACAGATTTACGTGACACGTCCCTTCCGATAGGACGGTGTAACCTTGATAGTCATATAGGTTCCTCCAATAACCCGGGCTGCCGAACAGACGTCGAGGAGAACGAAGCCGTTACACTAGCTCTCGAACCCTCCATCTGTTCTTACCTGCGGTATACTTGTGTTTTAGCATAATGTTGTCACTTCAGGAACTTTTCCAATTGAGTTTTTTTACTGACGATTTTAACTTTCCAGAAATGATTTATATGGCTTATATTGCTGTAGGCCAATGGTGTTAACAATAAAAAACTTGTTTAAATGCTTATAATTGGCCGTGGGCCGTCGAGAAACAAAACATAGAATCCTTATTGAATTTCCTTTATATTTTGAGTAGAAACCTTAATTTCCTTTATTTATCGTATTAAAAGTGGTATGATAATATATTTTACACAATCTCAAGCTCAACGACAAAACCTAATATACCAGAAAGTTTAATTCAATTTCAAAATTCACGAAAAGTTTGTTAAACAGTACAAAACCAAACAAACAAGGAAACATCAAAAGACTCGCTTCGTGTGATTTTAAAGCACACGCCCTCCTTTTGACACGTACATACTTTAGGCAACAAAAGTCATCAAATTCCTTGCATGAGCGGATTGTCAATGTGAGCTAGATCGTTGCGCTCGTCGGCCATCTTGCTTTTCATGAAACTTTTCTTTAATGGAGTCTTCGCTTTCTGTGATGCACACAACAACTTCGTCTGTTATAACATGATTAATGATGATACGTTTCGTATGAAACCTTCTTTTAAAATTAAGACGGTCCCTTAAAAAACATTTTGCTTAATATTTACGCACAAAATCAAAAACAAAGAAAGGTAGTGGGTAAGAGAGACATAATATAATATACTTTTAATGTAACAATTATATTTAATACGAGTGGGCTTAAAATTATTATGCTCAACTAAAATTGACATGCGTATTGAGTGCTTGTCTTATACTACAAATCATTGTATTCTTCAGCTGATTGTTAATACAAAATCATGTTTTTATTTTTAAATCTCAAACCTATATTAGCAAATAACTTGGTCAGCTATCTATTAAAAGTGAACATAAAATTCATGCTTGGGTAAAATGTTTAAAATGTTTTAAATATTTTAACCACATTCGAGGCTAGGTTTAATTTGGGAAATCATCATTACATCATGTGCAATAGCAATGGTCAAATACATTTCCCACAAATTGATCAAATATGACAATTATTGACATTACGATATAATTTCGCTAAATCTTGCTGTTTGTTGAGTGAATCATGAGAATATCGTTAAAGTATCAATTCTTCATAACTGAGTAGAACATCTGACCTTGATAATGTGTGACTTCTTGCTTTCGAAACCTTATTCGCTCTGCTTTACGGAAATACCATGGGGTGATATAATTATATTTATCTCACCTATATTTCTTCGAGAAACAATGGTCGTTTGTATTTATAGCAACCCCCGTGACTCCCACTTCCTCCAAGATAAGTGTTTGCATTCCATTCGTTCCAGTTTTAATTCCACAAGGAACCGCAGTAAAAGCTGGATATCGGCCACATTTCTCCCCGAACTCAGCACAGCCAAGCAAGATCTCAATATCCTCCCGCAGGACTCGTTGTTATTCCCGAGAGCTTGCATCGAAAGCTCTTAAAGAACCAATAAGAGCTTATCCTTCCTCGTTGAGCTTTTGTGTTTGCAGTTTGCGAGCTAAAAACGAGGCGAGCTCGAACCAAGATGTAAATCAGATCCAAGCCAAAGAAACAAAGGGAAAGCGATGCGTGTGGACTTTTCATCCAAGTTAAATTACTGGGTCTTAAATGAGTCGCTGCTTTAATTTAAATACAGGATCGCGCACAAACTTCTATTACGGAACGGGACACGATCTACTCTACTCTAAAAGTCTTTTGTCGTGATCCATAGAAAGTTAAGTTTAAAATGAAAACACTTAAGACTTACCACAAGAGAGAATGGGGCTCGTAATGGTATTGAATTTCTAGAAAAAATTACAACTTTTAAAAGACTTTCTGAAAAATTCCGGGGAAAAAGGTGGAGTAGAGAAATAATAAAGAACACATTCTCTTGGGTGGTAAAGTAAGTTGATAAGTGTGAAAGTGGAAGCTTAAGAATGACGAAGACTTAAATCCCACTTGACGGGTGGATAA
Organism: Sweltsa coloradensis; assembly: GCA_024449915.1. Taxonomy (NCBI): domain Eukaryota; kingdom Metazoa; phylum Arthropoda; class Insecta; order Plecoptera; family Chloroperlidae; genus Sweltsa; species Sweltsa coloradensis. The sequence continues at coordinate 224,226 of JAMZAV010001028.1, forward strand.
CCATGGTTCCAAGAGTTATATCATCTGCCCTTGCTTTTCATAGTATTCGCATTGAAGGCAAGATCAAATTATTTTCTAAGAAGTGTAAAAAGGAAACAATATTTTAAAAACACCTAGAATGAACTGGCATTTCATATATAAATCATTCTTTAACCTTGTACGTAGAAACTTGAAAGTACTACTTTGCATATTCGCTGAAAGTAATGTTTTGTGTTTTTACTTTACTATTTTCTTTAAAGGTGTAGGACGACAAATATTTTATTTTGTTGAATTGTTCTATAAAGATTTACTACTAGGGAAACGCCAAAGTCGTTGTTAAACGAGTGAGTGAGCCATGTGTATAGTACCCGGTATTATTCCCCATACTGGGCTAGATCCAGCCTTAAGTATATGGGAGGAAAGGGAATGTTCCCGGGTACTCAACACTTGGCTCACTCACTCGTTTAACAACGACTTTGGCGTTTCCCTAGTTTAAATTGAACATTCAAAATGCGAATCGTGTTCAAAACGTATTAGCGTGAAACATTTACAAATTTCCAAGATTAAACAAAAAAACCTAATTTTTATTTCCCATTTAACACCCTTTAAAAATAATATGTGGGTGTAAAAATAAAGAAAAAGTTTTACCCAACGGGTATCGAACCCCAACCCTCCGTGCGGTAGGCTAAATGCTTACCACTAGGCCATGCCAGCCACGTGTCTATTGTCCCGCTAGCTGCAGTGCTATCGATATTTTTAAAAAATCACATTTTTATTTATTGTAGGATTAAATCGCAATGGATCTAGCTGATTTTGTTAACAGTTCTCAGTAAACTCGTACCGGATATCTGTTTAAATTTCAGCGCAATCTGTTCAGCGGTTCGGCTGATTTTTGACGTATAGACAGACAGAATCACAGAATAAGAGCCGTTTGAGTTGAATGGAGACACTCAGTCGCTCCGCTCCCTCGTTCAATAAACCATAGACAGAAATACATCATGCAAAACACTTAATTTGAAAAGCTTCTTAATTAACGATTTGATTTTAATTTAAATTTTAAAAAAAAATATCTCGTTTAAGGTAATCTGTTAGAATTTTTTTATAGAATATGGTGTTTTATATTTTCTTTGGATTCATTAATAAACTTATATTTTGCAAAACTACCGACTTGGTTTATATGAACTTCAATACAATTAAGCATTTATTTGTTAATAATAATAATAATCATCAAAACTCATTTCCAACAATGTCAGGTTGAGTGGTGTTCTTCACACCGATATCTAGGGCACGAAACTATTTTTTGCCGAGATTGCCAGGCTCAGCGTTATTTCATCATCATCTTCATCGTCATCTTCATCCTGCATCTGCTTCTCCACCAATTTTCTCCACTCTTTCCTGTCCTTAATATAATAATGTAATATTGTATATTATTAAAAACTAACTTAATATTGACCATGCAACTCGAGATTTAAACAATCAATAATTGTGTTTATTTTAGTATAAACGTGTTTCATATTCTTTGCTTACTCCAACCTCGTTAAAGACGATGGATCGGTGTATTGCGTGTTGACTTTGTTTCCCCTTTATTACATTTCTCTAAGCGTTCGTCGATTCAAGCTAATGTTCTAGAGACACATAATTCATCATTTAGTTAACAATCCGCGGATTAATTTCAAATAACTATCCGACTTCCGAATATTTTTCATTTATCCATGCCCATTAGGGTCAAAAGAGTTCAATTCTGTAATCTCCGTCACAAAAGCCCCTCCCAAAAGCTAACAAATGAGAATCTATTTATTCCCGGGTAGAATGGATCCATGGGATACCTACCAGTCATCATATGAACATTTTTTATGTATTACATGTTGGAAACGAATATTATCCCATTATATAATATTATATGCTTCACTTTTCTTACCGTCCGTATGTGCGTATATCACGATAAAAAAACTGAGCACGACGTCCGATTGACGTGCGATTTTTGTTGAAGTTGACCTTCAACAAGGATGATCAAGAATGTTTTTGGTGACCCCTGAGGGTCAGGAGGCGGAAGTAGTATTTTTTAAACGGATCCTTTTGTGTATTTGACATTATTGCTATGGGATTTTAGTGCTAATTAAGATTACTTTTTGTGAATCCTTCTTCGATAATTCGTTGATTAAGCGTACAAGTTTGCTCTCTGGTTATTTCGTCATATTTGAACTTAAAAATGTCAAATCAAGGGATTGCCGTTTTGTTTAGTTTAGTTTCATTTTTTTTAAAAATTTCAATTTGATTAACCAACTAAACCATCATATGTTATGCACAATAACAGAGACAGTGTTGAAATAACTTAAAACTCAAACTAAACTTCCTGCATTTGGACTCTGTAATCGATGTTTTACTGCAAATATCTGCTATCTAAAAACTAAAAAAATGAACTTGAAGTTGAATATTTTGCCCCCACTCGCGGGGGGCGACCTCCTGAGCCAAACTTGGGTGGGGGGGGGTATTGCCCCCTCCGGTTCCTTCGCCACTGGTATACTGTACTAACATTCTATCCACTATCCCATCTAGTAAATTCCCTCGTTTCCCTACATGACCCAATATGCGTTCAAACAAATTTAAAAAAGCAATTCTATCTCACTCCAAAGAATGTCTGTAACTAATGATTGTCTATCTAGTTTTATACAAAAAGTCACGATACGCAACATGATAAAGTGAGTGTATCGTGCACGGGCGAAAAAGTTTAAAAGGGACGCTATTTTGCTCTAGGTTACATTTTCCAAGAGATTTAATCCGATTAGAAAGTGAACTTCAAGATACTATGTTAAAAGACTGTTTTCATTTTACGTTTTACATACTTGGAGGAATTCTAAGTATGCAGAGAATCGGTTGCTTAATCACAACTCGATCATGATAGGTTATCAATAAGAGTTACTTGATTTGAATTCTTCCTTAAGTTTAATGATAATATACAAAAAATAAATTTAGTTACAGTTATTGACTCATTAAATGTAAAATTGAAGATGTTTGTTTAAATCTTTCGTGAAAAGACGAAAAGTAATATTGAGACTAAGTTTTTGTTTGAGGGATCAAGACAGGATTAAATTCTACTCAATTTCGAGATTTATGAAAATATGTCTGATAATAACAACAAGACTGACAACTCCGTGACGAAATTAAAAAAAAAAAACTCTATTAAACAACCATCTGTATGCGTTGTAATGTCTGTTGGAGGTCATCCCGTCTCTACCGTCATAACAACAACGCAGCCACGCCGTGTAACGTTTTAAATATTGATTGAAGGTGTGTGAGGCCGTGAGCAAAGTATTCAACACTCGCCCCATGCTGGGTGTCTTCCCCTCTCATCCCTGCACGCGTGATTCAACCGAGCTTTCATAGGATCCCTCTTCACTTTGCGTGTGTTGATATCGGTACCTTCATCAAACCCTATAAATATTGATGCAATAATCTGACCTAGTTTTTAAAACAAAGCCGTCTACGAGAAAGCTTATTTACCATTTCCAGAGACGTAAAAATAGATTTTTACATAAGAAGTTACCTTCGAAAATATTATTAAATCTAACTCAATATAACCCCCCGGAGTTTTTAATGGACTTGTTCGCTCGTTTCGCTCTCGCTTCTCTCATCCCTTATCAACTGACGAAGTTGATATGCCAGCCATCTGAAAAGTCCGCCATGCGTAAAATTCTAAAATTTCTCTCAAGTTTCGCGACGAGAAAGATAATCCAAAAGTTTTAAACTTCCATCTCGGCTCGGGAAACTACTTTTCTTACCATTATTTTTAGTTGATGCGGGAAATGTAAGGAATAATCTTACTTAAATAATGTAATACTTTCCAGAAATGATTTGTCTTAAAATTTGATATGGAAAGTTTATATAATACTCGATTTTAGTTGTACAGTTCCGTTTTAAAAAAGAGTTATATTTAAAATGTTTAATTCGGTGTGTTTCCAAGTTAAGTAATAATAATAATAATAATAATAATAATAATAATAATAATAATAATAATAATAATAATAATAATAATATAATAATAATAATAATAATAATAATAATAATAATAATAATAATAATAATAATAATAATAATAATAATAATAGGATGGCGACGAGAAATCGGCCACGACCGTACACAGCAGAAAGAAAACATCATCTACAAACAATATTACAATTTATAAATGACTTATTTTAGTTAGAGTTAAGACAAAAGTAATAATGTATGTAATAGGTACACATGGAAGTACTTGACGTAAGTCCGTACAACATGTTAGCTCCGGTTTTAACCGAGTTTGTATGAAATACATCCAATAAAATAATAATAATAATAATAATAATAATAATATAATAATAATAATAATAATAATTTTTTTTTTTTTTTTTTTTTATTTATTTATTTTTTATTAAAATAATAATATTACATGCAATTTTGTATTATAATACTTTGACATCGTTGTCCCAAAGCCACATACGTGGCTTGTCTGTGGTTTATGATTAGTTATATTATTAAACATGAATCAGACAGACTTAGTTGAATATTACATTATAGTATACAAAAAAAGTTCATAGGCTAAATTAAAACTTAAAAAAATAATTATAAAACAACGAGAATACTACTTTACAATATTGAAATTTGATATAACAGAATAGGCGTGAACATTTCAACACCACAGAAAACGCAACTGTACAACAACATAAGTTTATGAATTAAATTAAATTAAAATAAAATGAATTAAAAGTTAATCAGTATCCATGGAACAAAGTAAAAGTTTTAAGTTCTTTTTTGGCCTCACTAAACGATTGGAAATTTTTCCTAATAATAATAATAATAATAATAATAATAATAATAATAATAATAATAATAATAATAATAATAATAATAATAATAACTTTTTTCACCTTGACTTGTACATTGCACAAGTATAACTCTTTTTAGAGAACGTGAATAGCCTAGCCTATGGTTAAGAGTAATACATAATTGTTAACAATTTTATAAAAATATACATTAAAATATACATTTCATGATTTCATAATATCTTCCCTTCTATTTCTATACATAATACTTATTTTTGTATTGAATTGTTTATTTATATTAATTTATATTCATGAAAATACATAGTAGTTTCAGGAGTGTGAAGGAAAGTTGAGTGTAAAGCTATGGGTGGGGTATTTTATGTTCGGGCACTAGATTAAGTTAAATGTCAGCTGGATGAAGGTATTCATTGATGGTGTAGAAGCAATGCTTTATAAGAAATGATTTCAATGTATATTTAAAAGAGTCTAGTGATTGTATATTTTTAATTTCTGGGGGTACATGACTGAAGATAGTTAGACATTAGATAATGAGGTCCTTTGGAGAAACGCGTTTGTATTGTGAGTTGGACATCAATTTTTGATTGCGATCGTGTATCATGGTCATGAATAGTTGAGTTTAATTTGAAGAGGTGAGGGTTTGATTTGACAAAGACTGCTGCAAGTTGTATCAAAGTACTTGCTAAGGTCAAGATTTTTTGGGTAGGGAAGATATTTCTACACGAGGTACGCCAAGAGGCTCCTACTATAATTCGAATGGTCCGTTTTTGAAATCTAAAAACTCTTATAGTTTGAGACTAGTTTCCCCAGAAAATAAGTCCGTATGATATGTGTGAGTGGATGTGAGCATGGTATATGAGAATAAGGACGTTGTGGCTGACTAGGGCTTTTATTCTCTGAGGAGAAACAACCACTCTTTATCTTTGAGCAAACAGCGTCTATGGTATGTCCAATCAAGGGTGTCAGTCATATGTAGACCCAGGAACTTGATGGAGTCAGAGCAGGCAATGCTCTTAGATGGGATGCGAATGAGGAGGCTTTCGGTGGGTGGAAGTACTTGTGAGTGGAAGTTTAAATACACCGTTTTTGACGGTTGAAGAGAAAGGAGGTTTTTGTTGCAGTATTGGAGTTAAGATTTTTCTTTTTGTGCTGTGAGTATATGGCTGAAATCATCGACGTATTGTGTCAGTATACCAGTGGTGAAACATTCTGGCATATCGTTGACATAAAGGAGGAAGAAGGGTGGTCCAAGAATGGTTCCTTGTGAAACACCACTTTTCAGGATCAGCGGTTGAGAAAGAAAAGGGTGGTAGGTGTTAGATTTGAGTTTGCGGATTTCGACTATTTGAGATCGGTCAGATAGGTAAGAGGAGATCCAGGAGTGGGCCTGGCCCCTGATTCCCATTGATTCTAATTTGCATAGTAGGATAGAGTGATCGATGGTGTCAAATCATCATCATCATGTGTTAAGATGGATACTGGTTAAGAAATGTAGCAATGTATGTATGAACTTTAGAAACTTTAAATTCACTCTTTGATAATATACTTTGACTAATGGAACATTATCTTGAAAGTTTTATTATTGCTGAGTACATATTTCAATTCAGAGTTATATATATTTTTAGAACTTATTAGTAAGTATTTTGGTTATTCAATAGAAAAATATTAGTTGTAAATACGTTTTCGTATATAATGGGGATAATCATTCGAGTTTAATAATTGAGATGAATTCATTTACTGATTGTTATAGTTAATAAATTAATTAACAAATTTGGTGTTAATATTACTTTTGTGTTTTGTGGATTCTCAAATATAGATTCATTAATTAAACTTTGCGTTCAATTAAACGAATTTGATATCTATTTAAACCTATAAGATTAGCGGTCTTTTAATTAAATTAAATGCTTGCGCAAAAACTAATCATATGAGTTAAGTGAGGTCCACTAATTGGCTAATAGCCATGCGCGTGTAAAGTTCCAGACCATCTGTGACGACCCACACTGCGTTATGTAATGAGAACTTTATTGGAATTGTGATTTATTTCTCAAGAAAATGGCTTCCACAGCTAATAAAAAGGGGGAATAAGAACTAATCAACGAATAAAGTAAAAACTTTCTCTATTACATTTGGTTATTACATTTTTTGAGAGCCAATAAAGTTAAATTAGAAAATATATTTTTAAATCAACTCCAATAGAACTTGTTTTGTGTATTAATGCAGACTTAATTAACTGGGTGACGCATAAGAAGAAATCTTTTTAGATTATTAGTGACATCAATTCTGTGAGAGTCCAATAAAGTTAAATTAAGTTTTGATTTAAAAATTCTTTTTAAATTGCTTATTGAGTTGCTATACGGAATAACGTACGTTACGAAAGATGACAGAATGTGGGTTTAGGGTTCTTTTGTTACAGAATTTTTTTGCCTTGAAAGGTTTCTTTCGAAAAATGAGAAAATGAGAACGAATTTTATATCAAATATTTTCATGAAATTTTATACAGGTGGTAAGCTTTTGTCTCTTACTAATCCACTTGTTATAAATTCGACTGCTTTGATGAGCCCAAACTTAACGCTTTTAGATGTGCAATAATTATTTTCCAAGTGTATGCCCAATATTTAGTCTTGAGCCTACTCCTTTATTAAACGACAGTTCCTTTTTACTCTTTCGTTTAGGTTGAAAGGGATATTATGATGCTTGCTTACTGATTAAAAGACATATGTTTTACAGAATCACGTCCACATCTAACCAAGAGCCATCCTTCTATCGTAAGAAAAACGAAAAATTGCTCTAAGTGTACTTTTTATTTAATCATTCAACCAGTTGATCGCTCTGGTTAAGAGATTATTTCAACATTAAATGAACAATATTTATTCATCTATCTATATACATTTATATTTGCTGGTTGCAGAATTAAATAAACAGGCTATGGCAGTTATTACGATACAATTATTGATGTAAGGAGTTGATCAGAAGAATAAAAATTAAATCTTTATGTTTTTGGTGGAGGTGCCGGGTTAAAAACAAAAATCTATTTTTAATATTATAAGAATGTTTTTTATTAAATAAAAAATACATAAACAGGCTATAACGAGATTTTTTGATACCATTATTGATGGAAAGAGTTGATCAAAGAAATACATAATTAAATAATTTGGGGTTTTGGTGGAGGTGCCGGGTTTAACTGCAAATATTTTTATTTGTTCTAAAAATAATAAATTCGTTGCAACATTATATATTTCTTTCTTTCTTTGTTTCTTTATTTCTTATGGGCTAGAAATCACACGTAAAAATTGATCTGTTCAGCGTTTACAATAGTGAATTTGTTTTGTCGCTTTCTTCACTATAGGTGGCGTTGTAATTTTGTATAACGTAGCGAATGAAATATTTTATACTAGGCCGCTTCGCGAACGCATTTTCTAGTCGCGTTGATGGAGATGAGATTTTTTGTAAGTTTTTAGTTTGCGTGGGATCTCTTTACTTTGCAAGTGCTTTTTGAACACATTGTAGGTGATTGTTTTCAAGTTTTCTTTTGTTATTTGTTAGTTGTTATAATATACCTAAAAAAACTTACATTACAACCTTTATTTCTATGGATTCTGGCTTACTTTTCGTACTTTGTCTTTCAAATGGTACTCCATCATCATAACCTTAATATACATGCAAAATATAAACGTTGTAGCCCCCCCCCCCCCCCCCCCCGTTTGGTCAGAATCGGCCAAAATGTTACGAAAATATAGCACTAGAAATCGAAAAAAATCGTAAAAGTACGATATTTATGAGAAATATTTCTTCGATTGTACCAAAAAACGTGGCAGGTCCAAGTTCAGAGATTTCGAAGGTCCCCTCCAATTTTCATCAAGATCGCATATGCCGTTTGCCGGTAGAGAGCGAATAAACAGACACAAATTCCCCCCCTCCAAAACAAACAAACAAACAAACAAACAAAAACGAGCAAATTTTTTTGGGGGTCAGTGAAATTAGTCCTCGCTTCGCTCATCCAACAATAAGTCAAATCAAAAACAATATTCAAAGCTAAGTCAATTCCCTCATTTGAAGTTTTAAACGGGATTGTCAGTCGTTTCTCTGTCGCTGCATTATCAGCTGCCGAAATTGATTTGCCAGCCATGTGTGAAAAACACAATTTTGACATTTGGTGAACGGTAGGAGGAAAGTTTAACGTGACCATCATTCGATCACATTTCAAATGATAGCAATCGTAATCCAACATATCAAAAACGCCAGTTTTATATCATTTTTGTGTTCAAATGAGTTTGATATTTATTTATATTCAGTTATAAAACTAATTTAGAAATGAGGGCAACTTTATAAAACTTACCGCACAATGTTTTTATATTGTTTTTCAGCAATCTAGGAAGGCTTTTCTTCATTAACTCTAGCGGCGTGCGAAATTATTCATCGTACTCGCTTCTTTTTATACCAATCGAATTTCAACCGTCTGTAATTTTCCTCGCGTCCCCGCTATTTATTCATTGCTTGCCTACGATATAATTGCGGTTAATCAGAAACATGCCGGCGTGCTTTTCCTTTTTGTTTGTTTTCATTACCTTTTAACGTAACCACATTTTTATTTCATCCCATGGGTGCGATTTGCTTTGCGTGTTTTCTACGACAAAAACCCTGGCTCGTGTAATTAATCAACGAACATTCTATTGTTCTAGATAAAGTTCACTGAAGTCTGGGGTAAATACTTAGGAGGTTTACCATGGAGAGGTACTCGCGGGTCAGTTGCTTTGTTGTTTAAAGCGCGTGGGAAATGATTACCATTAAATGTGTGCACAAACTTGCTCTCTTAAAACCCTCTTCGATACCGGAACCATCTTAGTGTGTGGCTCGTTGGTCTTGTGGTTAGCGTATCTGCTTCCAATGCAGAAGGTCCAGGGTTCGATTCCCGTCAAAGTCAGAAGTTTTTTAACTTCTGATTTGGACTAAAGTCCATCAGTTCTTGTCTTAGGAGTTTGTAAACGGTGACTTTGGAGCCGTCCTAGCAACGAAGCACATAATAAATTCAGAGTTGTTCTGAATCGGCCTTGTTGATTCTGGCGTTGATCCGCGGGTGTTCGCACTGTCCATACCACTGATTGCTATATTTCCTATTAAAAATATTGATCTTTGGTTGGTTATCGCTCACTCGTCGATTGCGTCGGGGCCTACAGGGTTGGCTTGGACGCTTTGATTTACTGTCCCCCACTGAAAATCAGTTATATAACTGAGTGGGTAGACTCTAAATACAATTTATTTATTTATTTATATATTTATTTATTTATTTATTTATTTATTTATTTATTTATTATTTTTATTTATTTATTTATTCATTTATATATTGATTGATTGATTGATTTATTTATTTATTTATTTATTTATTTATAATGTTTTGTTGTTGATTGCTTGTTTGAAAAATAAATATATACATAACAGATAAATTCGTATTTTGAGTAAAAGCATGGATAAGTCACCTCAGCATTAGCGTATATACTTAGTTTGTTTAACCAACCCTCAACTTAGAACTTAATGACCACAGTCACATAACGGATGTTTCCCTTATTTTTAGCGGACCAAGCGAACCCTGTCGGCGCCGACGCCATCGACGAGCGAACAATGGCTAACCAGAGACCGGCAATTAAAAGGTAAATGAAAAAAGCACTAACATTTTAAAATGTGACGGAATTTGATTTATACAAAGAATTTTGTACAGTTTCGTAGCTTAAATTCTTTTCCTACCAGTAAATCTTATTTTTAACTGATGTTATTCAAATTCATTTAAAACAATTGAATTAACCCTTTCATTCCCGAATTAATTTTGTCTTAACTAGGTAGTTATAATAATTCAATTTAAATAATTTTTTTTCTAAGATATTTGGATTTTTTATCATAATTTTTTTAGCAATTTTTGGGAATTTTTGGATTTTGAATAAAATCTTTATTTTTGGTTAAAATTTAAATTTGAAGTGCATTTCTTAAACTTTTTTTTATTTTTAGACCTGTGTATTTTGAATCTTTTCTAAAAAATACACTATTCGTCTCATTGAATTGAAAAAAATGTATATATTTTTTATTTAGCAAAAACAAATTGGGTTAAACTAAAAAAACAAAAATTTACCCGCAAAAAGTTTAGAACTTTCCGTTGCCATATGGCTTCACTGGTAACGAAATGATTAAAAGTTATATATCAAAAGAATGGAAAATATTTTGGGTTGATAACATTTTTTTCTGATAAATCTTGGCTTCAGTGGTAATAATATATTTTTATTGAATGTGACAGTTACCGCATGCACGTCAAAAAACTTTTTTAACATATCAATTCACGTTACTTTTAAGTTCGGGGGAAGTGCACTCTGACCGTAAAGTTCTGTAGCAGAAGGAAGATTTGCCAATATGGTAAAGATACCGGCGAGAAAACTAGGTTGAGCGATGTGAAAGGAAGGAATGGGACAAAATGTGTTACTACATGATACAGCTATTTTCTCGTAGGGCAACAGTTTTATCGATGAGGTGAAATCCCATTTTTGGATTTATTTAGCCTCTGTAATCCTATCCGGTACCGGATGTGTTCGACTGAAATTATGTGAAGAAAAAAGTCACGTGAGCACTTTTTTGTGGAAATATTATACAAATAAAATGCAAAGTAAAATTCAAAGACTGTAGTGCAAGGCATTTGTAACGATTCATCCGTTAACTTGTCTATCGCTTTCTGACCGATAACTTGATAATAATAGTCCAAGAAAGATGGGTGAGGAGAAATGTGATTTTTTGCGGTACGAGTACAACAATTGCCACTGTGCATATGAACAGGTAGGGAAACAATAAGGAGCTTCTTGTATATAGAAGGCACTGGATGAAAGATAAGGCTACACTAGCCGTTATCTCACGTTATCAAATCCGTCCAAGATCATGGACATAACATTCTTAGTTTAAATCCGGGTAAATGATAGATTTCAGTTTGACCACATTTTTTTCTCTTTGTGAATTTGAAAAGAAATAAAAATATCCCCATTTCAATGGGATGAATTGAACCTTTATTAGAGAAGATTGAAAATACACATAAGCAAAAATTGCTAAAAATGTGAAAATTTTTGGGTTTTCGGAAATGTAATATCATTGTAGTATTGCTGTTTTTTGAGATAAGTAAAATCTAAAATGTACAAACAATTCAGAAAAATGTTATTTTAGAAATGCTATTAAAATTAATATGTGAACTACAATTGTAGCTTTAGTTAAAAATTCAAAATTTGGCCCAAATTCCTTAAAATTCGTGATAAAAAATTTTGAAAAATATCAAAACTCTCAGAAAAAAATTTGAAAAATTACTGGAAATGACCTAATGAAGACCAACTTAATTCGTGACTGAGAGGTTTTTAATGTGTTAAAATGTGCATTTAAACACGCAAAGGATTCTCACAGAAACTTGTTGCCAGTCCTATTAATGTGGACGAAGGATTTCTACATTTCATGTCTAACAGATCATAATATAACGCCATGCAATTGTGAAACACATCGTAGTAGGATTCAACTGGCGTGAACATGGGGGAAACGTAATAGAGTGTTGGAAACAAGAAGAGGACAATGGGGTGTAACATTATACCAGACCAAACTTTCATGCTCTGTGCACAACTTTCTGACGAGAACATTTTAACCGTCATTTTAGTCGGTATATATATTTCACAACGGAAGAGCTAGTTTCAGTTTCCAGATCTCGACAGTAAATCTGGGGGTTGTTGCCGATGAGACGTGAAATAAATGGCGAGGACAGATGGAGTGAGGTGGTGCTATCACTGTTCTCTCCGTCAGTTCCACTCCGCAGGGACGGTGAGGTGTGACTGATGGCCGGTACACTCACCACACAAAGTGACTGCACTTTTTTTAAGATTAGTCGCTGAGACTGGCGCGGAAACGAGTTTAGTCGCTACGAGCTTTCTGTTTTTTTTTTTTTTTTTTCTTTTGGGAAAACGGTTTATAACACCGTTATCAAATTTCACACTTACGATAGAAAAGAATACATCGATGCCATCCAGTACGCGTATTCCTAAATAAATTAATTGATTTTGAATACAAAATTGTGAAATCACCAAAATATACTCCATTTTGGTCGAATTTGGGAATTTATTCCAAGTGTACAGATTTTTTAAACTCAAATTGTCATACTGGATATCAACGTTTAAATCAATGTTAACGCACAGGTTAATTTGGTTTTATCGTAAGATAAACGGTTTGGTGGGAATTTTCAGAATTGGAATCCATGTTTTGGATTTCCCATTTTTTCACGTTTTGGACTTTCTCAAAAAGGACCTTAAATGCTTATTTTTTAAAACCTATTGCGGATTCTAAAAGTACTTTAATAACATCCATGCAGGATTTGGTAATGATTTTACCAACCGTTTAGCAGAAATCATCAACACCTGAGTGCGCGCATTTGATTTGGGCCAAGCTCAGCGTCCCCTTTAACACTAACATTGCTTTGCGACTGCTATTTAGAGCTACGTTGAGGAATGAGCGTTCTGGCATAATTATTTCTTTTTGTTATTTCTAACATATTAACAAACCTTATCTGTTGTTATGCTCAATGAACTACGAATGAGAATCTAAATTGTTTTCTTGAAAATAATTTTTAAAATGCATGGCAAATAATTGCATTTTAAAAAATGTCATTACAATGTTATCAAGCCATTATATAATATTTTATTTATTATCCTGCAATATCTACAATAGATTACACTTGGTTAGTTTGCTGTGTTGTTCATTGGTTATTAATATAAATATATAAATACACATCTCGCGGTATTCAGTTGAGAGCGAAAAAAGTAATTAACATAGATTTTCTGGAGAGGGGTTGTCAAATCGATTGAAATGAAATGTCGGTAATGAGTGAATTATGAATGAAAGTGAGGAAGTAAAGTTATGGAAGGGAAGTATGTACAAAACAAAACAAATAAGAATTATTTAATTTTGAACAAAACACGCACTATTTAGAAACGAGTTTGCTTAGAGAAAAGAACGTGATTGTAAATTTCTCCATTCTGCTAGCCAAGGCTTTGCTCACGCTAGAGTCGTACGATTACTTTTGATATTAAAAGATTTTTATGCCGATAGTTTTAAAAGGCAAGACGCGTGTTTTTACAGTTCAATATTAATTCCGTTAAAAGATTCCGCGACTGTGAAGTTTTAAGTGCTCGAACGACATGGCCACTTTCTTTTTACTTTCTTTGAAGACGCATTCTGCAACCCATCCGAAACTGACGTCTCAGTCATAAAGAATAAGTTGGTTGTACGTGCGGCGAAATCTATATTAAAAGGTAACTTTTGATTTTTTAAACAGGATCTTATCGCCACAATCTTATATTACCGACATTGATGGCTCGAGCATAGAAATTGAACCCCTATTGTAGGCTAGATTAGCAGTCTCCTATACCTCCGCACAGGCGCGAGCGTAGCAAATTGAAGAGTCAATCGGCCCATTTCAAGATGGCGATTTGGCGTTTTAATTGATGCTTTTTTAATGCAATTAAGTATTTTACTGGATTGTTTGAAATGGTTTTAGCTTGTGCAGCATGGTATTGAACAAACAGTAACAATACGAAGTTATTGCATAAGGGAATTTAGTAATCATTTGGTGTTAAAGGCTAGTATGCTTACCTGTCAACCTGGCGGCAATCTTGAGAACTATTTGTGCTACAAATCGCTCCCATTTGATTAACATGTAAATTGGAATTTCAAGATGGCTTCTAATTGTCACGGAAGTGGACCACCGACTGCTAATCTAGCCTACAATAGGGGTTCAATATCTATGGGCTCGAGCATTAAGCGCACGACTCTGATTCGGGAGGTCCCGGGTTCGAACCTCGTCGAGACCGGCCAATCAGACTGAAGATTTTTCTAGGTTTTCCTCGTTTGTAAATGTGAATGCAAGGGATCGAGTCCTCTTAAACAGCCCTCGGACATCCCTTTACTATTGTCCTTTCCGCAACATACCTAGTTCGCCTGAAGAGGGGCTTGCATTGCACCCTGGGCAGGTTTCCCACAATATATATATAAGTATGTAAGTTTGTACATTAATATCTGAATTCGTTCAATCCCTCTGGCCCCACCATACGATTCTTCCACGAGACTAATTTACTATAATTAGATTAAGCTTTCCGCTGGTTCACGCATTACCGACAGTTATGACTTATTCGTATTGTTTGAGATTCTGATTAGGAAGGGCACGGGTTCGAATCCCACAGCCATCAATTTTGACCATAAAGTTCCCCGCGGGGTTCGTTAATATGAATGCAGTGGAGTGGCCTACTCCAGCCGTGCCAAGGGGGGTCGTCAAAACTTTCTCCCTCCTTTCTAAAAAGTAATATCTTGGCGAAGAGTCGGACCGTTATTTGATCCAACTAATATTAGAACCGATACATCATTGCCATGTCACATTTAAGTGTGGAATGTTTCATTTTGATCCTTCCTCTCAATAGCTACACATCCATGGCAACATGACAAGTGGCGCTTCCTGGTGTAGATAGGTGTGTGTGTTTGTGTGTGTTATCAGTGATCAAAAACCCATGATCCGCAAGAATCGATGTTTGTTTCTTGGTAAAATGTCTTTAATCTTGAGTTGTTTTCATCTGTCAATATACAGATGGCATGACGGAAATATTGGATGGATACAAATATACATACACCCTTTCGTCGTTTGCTGAACCTAGAAATCAATCACTCGTATGTAAATTTAGAATATGTTTGTCGACGAGTTCTCTTCATTCAAAGTGAGTTATTTTTAGGGATCGGTAACGAATACTTGTGTATCCATGTCGACGGAATGCACGCACCAATATGGAATCAAGGGAAAATATTTCTTAAACAAAAAATATAAGATGCATCCATGAATTTCCTCATTGGTTGACTAATCTTCACTGAATTATAACGTGAATGGACAATTATACATTGACTAGCAGTTCACTTATTTATTTAAATAATCAGTATTTCCATCATTGGATGAGCGTAGCGAGCATAACGAGCGAAGCGAAGATTCCATTTCACTACACTGGAGAAAAAATCCGGAATGTTTTTTTTTCCTTTATTTTCTGTATGTATTTTTGTGTGTCTGTTAACACGATTCCGGCTAAACCAATACTCCGATTGCGATGAAATTTTATGGAGGCCTTCGAAATCTCTGAACTTAGAACTGCCACGTTTTTGAGCGCAACCGCGAAATTGTTTCTCATAAAAAACGCAAATTACGATTTTTTCGATTTAAAAAAAATTTCTTCGACTTATAACACCTACATGCTTTATCCGATTGTAATGATTTTTTCACAGAACCTTAATTTTATGAATTAAGATATTCGGGTGAAGTTTGAGAGTAATCGAAAAATTATTTCTCATGCAAATCGAAATTTTACGGGTTTTTTCTTTTTTAAAACAATTCTTTGACTTGCTTTATCCTACTGTAATGATTTTTTCACAGAACCTTAATTTCATGAATTAATATATTCGTGTTAAATTTGAGCGCAATTTTTTTTTTTTTTTTAAATAACGTTTAATTAAAAAATTAAGTTAATTTTTTATTTAATTTAATTTAATTTTAAGAAAATCTTCGTCTAAGTAATGATTTTTTCACAGAACAACAGAAAAGCCGCATAACACATGGCAGCTCAATGCACCAATTACGCTCAACCAACAACGCGGCGCGACCTAAGCGTTCTCCTAGTAAATATTATTTGTATTTTATAATATTTACCATGTAGGCCTACTGATTTCAGTGTATATTATCAAACCACTTGGCCAACCGTGTCCGATACGAATGATGTAGTTATGTGTTGTATTTAATGCCAAATAAATCGTTTTATTTTTAGAGATAAGTTGTTTAACGTTAATAAGATATCATGGATTCGTGGAAACACTTTTTAATTGTCGGAAGTGTTTGGTTTTAATGTGAGTGTTCTACTCTAGTCCACGCAGGTCAAGTCTTTCTATCCCAAGTCCTAACTAAGCTCCTTCGCCGTCAAACAAATAGTCGAAAGTTTGTTTTTTGTTGTTGTGTTGATTTTGTCGATCAACTTTACAGTTTTTGCACGATTCCATCACAGGTTTATAACGAGCTGTGTTCGGTTATGCGGAAAACCACGTCTGATCCACATCAAGGTTAATACGAATTACGATTTCTTTCCATAGAGATTACAAAGCCAAATTTTCTAACCTCTTTTCTCATTCGTATGAGATTCCCCCCCCCCCTTCTCCCCCCCACACCCCATCTCCTAACGATGATGCGACTTGCGGTTTCTCATCAGTACAATAGATTGATGAATACATTTGCTATTGCTCAGCGGAGGATGAAGAAGTCAATTTCGAAATCATTTGACAAGAATCGTCTGGAAAAGCCAATAATCTTCATTAAATAATACTGTTCAAAGTAAACGAAGAATAAAACTAACTTTGTGATTCATCTCTGGTTCGAGCCGAGTTCAGATTAGCGTGATAGAAGATGAAGGATGGTGAGGCCAACCTGATTGGCTCCTGATTACTTACATCATCGTTCGACTAAGTTATTGAATCAACCCTTTAGCTCTATACTTACAGGCAGTGTAATATGATTTTTGATACATTATTCGTTCATCAGTATATCGTATTGTTAATATTTTTAATACAATTCAGAAGTTAAAAAATTCATCACGATCGGGGTTCGATCCCGAATCTCCCACATTCCAGGTAGGCGCCTTAGCCAACTAGACCACCGAGACGGAACTATTTAACTTCTGAATTGTAGTTGCATTATAGATCTGAATGGATGGAACAGTACTGCAACGAATCTGTTGCCTTTGAACTGACCAAACAATAATTATTTATAATGTTATTTCCTAACGCAGGTATGAGCGAGGGTTTATTTCTTAATTTGGTTAGTCGGGAAACACTCCCGTAAGTGAAATTGTTTATATTTAATACAATTCCCGGATTAAAAAAACAAAACAATTCAGAAGTTCAAAAGTTACCGTCTCGGTAGTCTAAGTTAGCTAAGGCGCCTACCTGGATCCTGAATTGTATTAAATATTAACAATTCTACCTACGGGAGTGTTTCCCGACCAAACAAATCGAGATATACTTGACTACATAATCAGCAGATTGGAGATGAAATGCAAGTTTGTTGATCGCTTTTGGTGGAGGTGCCGGGTTCATAATATCCCCCACTTGAGCGAGGCTAGCCCCGCCTCTATGTCACCAACAACCTTCTGATTCATCCTTGTTCAAGCACTTCAAGGACAATGTCACAAAACATCATGTTAAACAACTCGTGAGAACAGGTGTTTATAGTCAACAAAGTGATGATTTATTTCCTTATTACCATCGAAATTGTAAGATTTAAAAACCATAAGTATGAAAGAGCGATATTCACGAAAGAATCATATTCTGCTTTACTTCTAATGGATGCGATTCTGCAAATTCCCTGAAAATTAAATCAAATTCGCAGAAGCCTAGTATCTAATAAAGGAATTTTCTTTGTAAAATCGAAATGAAAAACGTAGAAGTGCAATTTTCACGAGACTCAATTCGGTTGCATTCAAACCCGTAACGTTTAAGATTCTATAACAATTGTGTCAACATCGGAGTATCTATTTAGCCGTAATCGTGAGAATCAATCTACAGAAACAAATTTATAAATGACTATACTTTTCTTAGCTAGGCCTATGTTTAGGGTTTGGACAATATTAACTGGGCTAAGTTCATTATTGATAATTACAAATTTCAAACAGCTTAAAATAAGATTTGCTATTGAGTTTCAATTCAATGTTTAAGTGGACTAGGTTTTACTGGTCGAGTTGTGGCCGACATCTGGTTGCTGGGGCTTCGTTTGGTATCATGATGATACGTTGCTTTAATAATGTGAAGGCCTATTTAAATGGTGATTGACAAGTTGAATTAATTACTTAGATATCGTTTAATTTAATAAATGTATTAACAAAGTAACATGGAAGTGGACAATGTATGTTTTAATACTCCTCAGTGTGAAGTGAACTGTTCTTAACCATTTGTCAGCCTTTTTGCTATTCAGCGAAACAAATTTGAAACAATTTTTGTTATTATTTACATTACGATGTAATTGAAAATACACAGAAGGATATATATATATATATATATATATATATTGCTTGTGGCTTTAGAAAGCGTCCGGCGAATTTAATAGACACACATAACGTAGGCCTAATGCATTTAGGCTCACATCGCAAACCGAAGCCCATACAGCCTGCTTTGATCTATAGTGAAAACCACCTTAAGGGAAAACGGAGACGAAAGCAAAAAACCCGGTATATAAATAGGTTTCACTGAGCTGTACTGCAAGATAACATGCGAGGGGTTTGATTGAGTTCATGGCAGAGTATTCCTGGATCGGAGACTTCCATTCACTAGAAGATTGCGAGTCAATATTGGTTCAGGGTACACGTTTGTCCAAAACAACTGGAGATCTTCAAATTTATACCTGGGTATCATATTATATGATCATGACACAACTTGCAGCATTGCTGAAAGTGATTGCTGTTTTTAAAAGTCTAGTTAAGTATTGATCTCTTCTTCCATTATTTTATTTCTTAGAAGTATATTGGATTATTGTAAGTAAATTGGATACATTGAAAAGACTGCGGAAACTTGATGTTGAAAGTTTGAGTTTGTGTATTGTCAAATACGGCGGATGGTTTGGACAAAGGAAAAGAATGGAACATAATTAAGAATAACGAGAAGAGAGTTTGGAAAGTAAGCAGTGAGTAAGAGAAAAGTAGGTGGATTGAAGAAATTAAAGATAGCATGGAGGAAGGACGTGTCTTGGGTGGAGGTCGAATTGGGGAGATGGTCGGGAGATCGGAAGAAATGAGAGACTTTGTAAAAAAGCAGCAGGATATTATAGGATGAAGAGGATGGCTAACATGGCAGCTAAGAAAGCCAAAATAACCTCAATGGAGCTATCGCCACCCCGCCCCCTCCCCATATAACCTTAATAGGGAATGATAAAATTCATGATGATGATGATGATGATTGATGACATTCCATTATAGCAGGCATCCTCACAGAGTTGAAATAGCGGATTTTATTTGGATGCTGCAATTTCCTTACTCAAAACTGTGCATTCAAGCCATACATACATATCGCTTTTGCTTCTTACGTGAATGTATAAAATATCTAAACATGAATTTGCCAATTTCAATTCTAGAAGGAGTTTGGTGCTTCCACGAAATAGCTTTGAAAGCTTCCGGTCATGAGTTAAGTGTATCTGTAGACCACCACGTTGGTACACCTGAGGGCGGAAGTGAAAGATACCTCGCTCTCATATTTACAAGCATCAATAACATACTTTGATGAGTAACATCAATCCGCGTCAAGATTCCATCTTACTCGGTTCGCTCTGTTGCCAAACTTCTCTTACTTCCACTGCAATAATAAAAAATAATTACATTTGACATGACTTTCTCTTACTTGCTAAGTTATTATTATTTGTTCAAATATCTTTTAATTTCTTTTGATCTTTCATTCTACAACTTTAAAAATCAGTTTATTGTTCAATTTGACTGTTATGTTTTAACGATGTGGATGATTTTTGTTACTTACATTGAGGCTATTCGAGACGATGACGATGAAGGAAGATTAAAAAAAAACATGTTTTATGTGGGAGTCGTATCCACGTCCTCGTAGAGACCTAATCGCTCGTGCCACTACGAACGGCTTTGTTCTGTTTTAAATAAATATAAAACGCTTATTAAATAAATTAACGTGGGTGTTAAAGACCCCTCAGAGGTACATTTGTTACATGTTAGTGTTTTTCTACACTGCCAGAATAACCGTGTAATATTATACAAAACCTCATCACATGACATACACGAAGAACGACTTAAGAATTCTCTCGTTAAAAAAAATAATGATCATTTGATCCACACTTAATTAAGTAATGTTAACAATGTCACTTTAATCCGCTCTCTATTTCAGCTAACTAGAAACTCTTCATTTCTCATTTCTCATTCAGCGATTTTCGTTTAAGGAACGTAGGCCTAACACAACACGAGTAATTTCCGGCCGAAAATATTGGTGAGCGTGATCACTGATCAGTTCTCGGAAATAAAAATAATTATAGCTGTATCTCGCCAGGCAAACACGGAAATTAGTTTCTTGTCAGTGGCTGTTTCAGTTTCCTTCTGAGGGCGATATCGGTGGGCGGGAAGAATTAATAACCAGCATGTTCGCAGTCTTAGCGAGGGCTCTACTCTAGATCGATATCAGAACACGGGTCAGAACGCAATATTTTCGTTGATTAATTCCGAAGTTTAATTTGATTGAAATTGTGTCATTCAAAGGAAGGATTTTGATCAAGGAAAATGTATTTTATGAATTGTGGAGTTTATTGTGGGATGGTAGCTTCCGTTTGAAATGCAATAACTATTGAGCAGTATATTTTTGTCATTTAGAAAATACTTCTTCATGTAGGAGGAATACATCTGATGGATATGCAATTTAACAAATTTGTTATTCAAAAATAGAAAGTAGCCTACAGCAATGAACGTGGTTGATAAGGCAGGAAAAAAATTAAACATTAATTTTTAGTCTATACAACTCAGTGACATAACTGACGAACCCTGTCGACGCCGACGCCATCTATGAGCAAACAATGGCCAACCAGATACGGTATTTTAGATAGGAATCACCGAGCCACCTCGTTGGACACGATTCACTCGCGGTGACGCCAGATTCGAAAGGAACAACTTTAGAATTTATAATGTGCCTCGATGCTGTAGGACGGCTCCAAAGTCACCCTTTACACCCCAATCAAAGAACAGATCATTATGTCCATATCAAAAGTTTAAATCGTATGTCTGAAGCAGGATTTGATACCGGTACCTTCTGAATTGGCAGCAACTCTGAGCTAGAGAAAACCATGTTGTTATGCAGAACGTAGAGATTTAGTCTAGATTACTAGGAAGTTCTGCGTTTGTCCTATCGAGTTGTGGTTTGCACCAAAATGTCTAGGACGAATGTGTGATTGTTGCTATCCGAGCACATTTAAAAAAATCGCTCTCTTTAGTTTTTTTTAACTGACCTTAAATGCCACCAAACCGGTAAACTGTAGTAATTTTGCAAGCTTATAGAGGAAACAAATATTTTATATTTTACGTAAATTGAAGGTCGAAAAGTGGTCCAGAATATGAAATAAGCTGGATTTGCCGATCAAGTGAATATTTAAATGGACATTTAAAATTGTAAAAAAAAGTTGGCTCGAGCTCATCAACCGTCTTAATTACTGTATTCGTTTGAAACTTTTTAACTATGCAAAATAATTTAAACTTATTTACGTTTACCTGCATTTTCCTAATAACCTCATTTCCCTCATGGTATCAAATCGAAGTTTCAGCGACGCTCATTATACGCTCATCCCATAATTACATCTCCTGACTATTCACGCACCACTAACTGAACTCTTGCATTTAATTCCATGCAAAATACCATCAACTATAATGCGGAATGTTTCGTGAATCTCAACTAGAATTAAGTATTTACCACTTGAAATGTATCTCTCTCCATCCCTTTAAACGAACTCAAACACATAGTAGGCTAATATCGCTAAATGTCCATTCGTGTGTATTCAACCCCCCCCCCCCCTCTGAGACCACACTTCATTAACCCTCGCATCAGCCCCTTTGAATGCACCCCACATGTAGGTCACGCGCATGTACTACACGGTACTGTACGTGCAATCTATCGGTACTCGGCCAGTAGAGCAATTACTCGTTTAATTGGTGACATAGACCAATACATAGATAGGGTTAAACGGAACGGTAAATTCAATGGAAATGCAAGATCTCAATATTAAAGTGACCATGCACGATTGTTGAATGACCTCCCCATTGATCTCGATTGGCTGGATTGTGTTATGATTGATGGTGAATTAATTACATTCCAATGAAGTGATAATTTAAATAAACATTTTGTTGGAAATTCCTATCCCAGTTCAAGGATTTTAATTTTGATTTGGGAGGTGGTTGAAGATTGTTAATTAAAGTTCTGGAATTTTAGTTTTGAAAGTGGGATGAAAATATTTCCAGGTAGCGTTACTAATTAAGACGACATAGCCTGGAGGTAAAATACCGATATTACGTACTGCTGGGTCAGTGTACGTTTGAAACTAGAATTATAATCATATTTCCAGAACTCGAGTTTACAATGTAAATACTTCTGTGAAATATCTAAATGAAAATGTCATACCGTCTGTGCAAGTTGTATTTATACCAGTATTATCCTAGATACCTCTTGCTCCTTTAACAAACATTACTTCCCTTGCTAGCTCGTGCAGGCGATCATTCTATTTCTAACTCCTGAATAGTTTTGATTCGCCTGTGGCCTAGTAGGCTAGTACCAACAAAGATGACAGAGTGATTGCACGTTGTTTACATATGGAATTGTCTCTAGAATTCGATTCGGGTGATTTCTAAGTAAATAGTTTTATGCTGGAATTTATATCAAAATAATGTTGTAACAATATTGTCTTTTCATTTGCATAAATAATATGTATTCCATAGTTGAAATTGAATTTAGAACCGGTGGTTAATTTACGAAATGATAATTGGATGAGCGAAGCGAAGACTTCAGTTTCACTGACCCCCAAAAAAATTTAGCTCGGGTGTTTTTTTTCCGTTTTTTTTTGTTTTTCTGTCTGTTGGTAAACTCCTCTACCAGGCAAACGGCATATCCGATCTTGATGAAAATTGGAGGGGACCTTCTAAATCTCTAAACTTAGAGGTGTATTGTTTTTGGGTACAATCGAAGAAATATTTCTCAGGAATAGAGTACTTTTACGATTTTTTTCGATTTTTAGTGCGATATTTTCGTGACATTTGGGCCGATTCTGACCAAACGGGTGGGGCTACAACGTTCATATTTACATGGACATTAAGGTAATGGTGATGTATTGCTTTCTGAAAGAAAAAGTTGAAAAAGTTACCCCGAATCCATAGAATAAAATAACGGTTTTAATATGAGTTTTTTAGGTTTATAATAACAATTAACAAGTTACAGTAGAAACTTGACAACAATCACCTACAATGCATTAAAAAAGCACTTGCCAAAGGAAAAGTGGTCCTACGCAAACTAAAAACTTACAAAAAAGCTAATCCTTTAACGCGGCGGGAATTAAGCGTTTTCCTAGTATTTGTATATTGACATGGTAAATTTGGATTTTTAATATTTAATTTTGGTATTAGGGAGCGAAGCTCCCATAAGCATCACTTTTCTGTCTGTCTGTCCGTCCGTCTGTGCGTGTGTCACCTCTCACGATAAAACCGAACATGACCTCCGATTGTCACGCGTTTTTTGTTTGCATTGCCTTTCTTAAGGGTGTAACAGAATGTTTTTGGTGAGTAGGGGGTAAGAGGGGGGGGGACTGGATAGCCCCCAGAAATATTACTAGGAAAACGCTTAAGTCCCGCCGCGTTGTTGGATGAGCGTAATTGGTGCATTGAGCTGCCATTTGTGTTACGCGGATTTTCTGTTGTTCTGTGAAAAAATCATTACTTAGTCAAAGATTTTTTTTAATCAAATCAAATAAAATAAAAATTAACTTAATTTTGTTTTCGTAATTTATTAAAAAGAAAAAAATCGTAAAATTGCAATTTCCATAAGAAATAATTATTCGATTGCGCTCAAATTTAGCACGAGTAATATTAATTCATGAAATTAAGGTTCTGTGAAAAAATCATTACAATAGGATAAAGCATGTAGGTGTTATAAGTCAAAGAATTGTTTAAAAAAAGGTTAAACACGTAAAATTTTGATTTTCATGAGAAATAATTTTTTGATTACGCTCAAATTTCACACGAATATCTTAATTCGTAAAATTTAGGTTCTGTGAGAAAATCATTACAATCGGATAAAGCATGTAGGTGTTATAAGTCGAAGCCATTTTTTAAAAATCGAAAAAAATCGTAAAATTGCGATTTTCATGAGAAATAATTTTTCGATTGCGTTCAAAAACGTGGCAGTTCATATTCACTAAACCCACTTGCATCAGTTAGCACGTTCGTAAACGGTGCTCATTCAAATCTCCATCAGCAAACGCCATAATTCTCTCTAATACATCTTTGAATATAGACTGGGTGAGATTTATATCTTATGAGCCAACGAGTAACGCGCTACGCGCTCATTAAATCACGCTAGGGTTCTCCTAGGCGCCGGTTCCTTGCGACGTTTCTTGCGCGGGCCTCAGGAGACGACCCTGTTCTACCGTCTCATTGTCGGAGAAAAACTCTACAGTTACATAAATTTAAAAGAAAAGTAATACCCTTAATAGGATGACCCGAGAACGGAGACTTCCCGTAGAGAGTCTTAGTTTGGAGAAGGGGTTGTTTTTGTTCGTAGTCCGAGTTTCAGTCGAAGCGAGAACTCTCTGGTACTTGAACTTCTTATTTACCCCCACCATCTCCCACCCTTACAATCCCATCTCTCATCTTGAAGAGCCGATGGAGAAATATTCATTTTTTGAAACGCGTGTTTTACAAATGAAATCAATTTTGCAATCAATTATTAATATTCGTGGTGTAATGTTGAACGTAAATCGACTTGAAGTTTTGTTCTAAAATGAACATCGAACATTCTTCGGGGTTTACAATTAAAACTTGCAAATAATCAAAGCTGCGTTTGATAGAAACTTGATATTAAACGCAGATGAGAAAATCAAGTAGTTCCAATATTAATGATGCCTGAAATAATATTAAATATTCATAGACAAGGAATAAATAAAAATAACAAATTACGGGTTTAATATGGTTTGCAGCTCCACATGATGAAATATAGAAAAATATTATTATCCAACCTTAATTAAATTATTATATCATTTGATAATTAATAATAAAGTAACTTGGCTTCGACTACGCTTTTTACACTAGCGTTGATGGATGAGCGTTTGATTACATTGAACCACTTTTTCATAAGGTTTTTAAATTTACTTTGTTTATTTTTTCCCTGCTATACATATTAAAGCAATGTCTTTTAAGTGGTGCCACTTGTTGTGTTAATCCTTATGAATAAACCAATCAACAATACAACTTCGTAAATATTATTGCAAATTTGGATGTATGTTTTATGAACTTTGTTTTTATTTCCATAGCAACGTCATCATTAGACTTTTAAAAACCATACTACGTAAAAGTGGATTTCGTGAGAAGTATAAGGCCTACATTCGATTTTGCCCACGCTACAGATGTTAGGTTAAAGGTTATGAAGGTTTCCTGCAAATTGCCTTTAAATAAGGGTTCCCCTGTATCTAGTAGAGGGCGAAGACATTTAAACTGAAAAAAATTTATAAATGTGATTTTCATGTGAAAAAGCTCTTGATTACATATTTTATTTTATGTAATTTTTATTTATTTATTAATTAATTATTTATTTATTTAACGTCTATCCTACTCAGTTAATAACTGATTCACAAAGGAGAACAAACAAATGAATCTAATAAAAACAAGCTGCAAATCTTAGTTAAAACATTTAGAAGGTTTCATAAAAATTTAGTAAAGATTCGTCGTTCGGATCGTGCGAACAAACAAAAAAAAACACATCAAAAGTCCGATAATTTTATACCCGTGTAGTCAAATTGAGTCTTTGCTTCATTCGCTTAGTTCATTCAATGATACATTAGGCTGGATAAGGGAGTTAATCTGATAATTAACTCTGAAGCAGAAAGGAAAATTATGGATTTAACTGGGTGAGGTGGATACGTACGTGCATGACGTTGAAGCTTTTCAAAAGGCCGATCAATAACTATTTTCAATTTACTTTGAAGAAATCCAATGAATAAATTGGAAAACTAAGCCATATTGGTAAATATAAACTATAATGTGGTTTTCGTATGTGCATATTGAGAATGGCGGGAGCGGTGAATCTGTACGCACATTATCAGTAGGTACGCTGTTCCCGCTACATCACTTTCACTAGCTGATAATGCATTGTTTGCCTTTTATAACTCTCTCGGTCGAGCTCTTCTTGAACAAGATGTTAATTTGGTGCAAACACTGGTTTAAAATTATAAGATACTAGGAAAACGCTTAAGTCCCGCCGCGTTGTTGGATGAGCGTAATTGGTGCATTGAGCTACTATGTGTTACGCGGATTTTCTGTTGTTCTGTGAAAAAATCGTTACTAAGTTGAAGATTTTTTTAAAAATTAATTTAAATCAAATAAATAATAAAATTTAATCTTAAATTTTTTAATTAATCGTAATTTAAAAAAAAAAGAAAAAAACCCGTAAAATTACGATTTTCATAAGAAATTGCACTCAAATTTCACACGAATATCTTAATTCATAAAATAATGGTTCTGTGAAAAAATCATTAAAATCGGATAAAGCATGTAGGTGTTATAAGTCGAAGAAATTTTTTAAAGAAATCGAAAAAAAAAATCGTAAAATTGCGATTTCATGAGAAATAATTTTCGATTGTGCTCAAAAAACGTGGAGTTCTAAGTTCAGAGATTTCGAAGGCCTCCATAAAATTTCATCGCAATCGGAGTATCGGTTTAGCCGGAATCGTACTAACAAACAGACAAAAATACAAAAAAAGAAAGAAAAAAAAAGAAAAAAAAACATTTCGGATTTTTTCTCCAGTGTAGTGAAATGGAATCTTCGCTTCGCTCGCTACGCTCATCCAATAAGTTGACAGTTTACGCATTTCATTTAGATGAGTGAGATAGCTGATTAATCATAAATAATAGATTAATTAATTAAGATGTATAGATGTAAGTGTATGGGTACACAGATTTTTGTTGCTTTACGTCTCCATTAATAACATATTGCTATCCTAGACGATGAGTGGCGATACATGAGGGTGAATAACAAAATTCCCATGCCTTATGCGCGATTCGTACCCGCGCCCTCGTAGTATATCTTAAGCTTCGTACCTTCACCCTTATCGTATGAGCCACCGCGACTGGCATAAATGAGAATAGATGCACGATTTACTTAACATATTTTCCTGTAAATGTTAAATTCGTGATGACGATTTTCTAAAAGTGTTTCAAATGCCATTTTTATCGCCACTTTCCTCTTCTCCCTCCCCCCACCCCTCTCACGCCTCCTTTGCTTATTGAAAAGTACTTTGACTTGTTTCTCATCTAACTTATTCAAATTATTACACTTTTTTTCCTTTTGTGTTCACTGCTTAAATCGTGATTTCAGTCAAAGCATTTGAAAGTTATAAAAAGTACAACTTGAAATCTAATTTCTCGCACGTAATTTTACGATTCCCTTAATATTTAATCTGAAGATGTTCTGTAGCGGTTTACGCCAGAATAAAATACCCTCAGACGGCGACATAATGCGGTATCCGTGTCTTGCGGCAATCCAGGATAAAAGCTATTTCAAAGAGTTCTCCAAGGCATAAGATTCCGAATTCATTTGCATCGTAATTCTTTGCGTATTCGCGAAACGCAATAAAGACTTTTTTTATGTTTTTATCATGTAAACCTTTGTATAGAAAGTAGTTGCGTGTTTGAGTTAAACATTTAATGCACGCGTCTTTTCTTATGTAATTGTGAGCTTCGTTATAAGTCTTGTGTAGATGTGTGTAAAATAAGCGTTTACAATGTTTCGACAATTTGTTATTTTTCTGGGCATTAGTTATTTCATCTGTGTTTAGGTTTTTACAAAAGTAACTAAATAACTTTTTACAAAACATGAACAGTTCGTTCAATCACCGGTTATCACAGGGTAAACCTGGTGTGTACCCTACAGCGTATATTACAAAGAAAAGTTGTGTTTTCTATCAATTCTTACACATACCATTTAATTGCGCACAACGATTGTTTTAGATTTATGGACTTCTGTTGGCAAATCCTGAAAAAAGTGTACACTTCTAAATTTGCGTGTGCGTTGCATATAATTATTGCAATTCTTAATTTAGTGTCCTCCTCTCTTAGATCGCTAACAAAGTGGTCCCAAAAATGTTATTGGCCTCCGGCGGCTGTGGCTCCAACCCAGACCCCTTGTGACCCCACCCCAGTCCATAAATGTCAGGCATTTCAAAGTGTCCCTGTTTTGGTTTTATTTATTATGGTCACCCTACTTATGATCATGGTTTTGCAGTTTTCTATATTTTTATCACTGAAAGTATACGAGACAATGAGGTGTGATAGATAAGTGTACAGGACTATAAACACTATTAGTGTAGACGTCACGCAACTGGTTGCCCTTAGCAACGAAGAAAATCGTCCCCAAACAAACTTTAACGCCTGCAGTAACCAAATACTGCAATACTTCATAGACTCATACTTCATGCCTTATGCGGGATTCAAACCGGCGTCCCACTAGACTAGTCAAACACTCCCGCCCCTAATCGTATGAGCCACCGCGGACGGCTTTTTACTAATGAATTTACCAATAAAATTAATGGGCCATCAACTCCAACAAAATTAATTGCGTTTGTAATTCTAATGTTTGTTTCAATTATTTTAACTTTTTTAATTGGTATAAAACATTGATGCTTAGTAATTAGGCAGGGTATAATTATAACACGGGTATGTAGTTACACATAGGCACAAGGATTACCTTGTTAAAACAAACACTGAATCATATTGGACTCCTGCCCCAACCTCTAACCTACTATTACTCAATTCTAGAGCGAACCCCAGGTCACTGTACACACTGTGACCTCGGGTTGCGCACACATTGATAAACTATATGGGCTTCATCATTACCTACTTGGGCTGACTTAATAACAGAGCTTCAATCCAGTAATTGTACGTTATCAAAGCCGAAATCACGGCACGAGATGAAATATTGAAATAAGTTTCCAAATTAATTGTAAATGTTGAAAAATGGGTTTTATAAACTTTTGTAAGTAACGGAGAAATCAACATGGGTACTTTTCGTTAAGGTCATCATGCGCCAATGCTCTATAGAGGATGTGGGGAGTGTCAGGGAGATGAAAGAGGTTTCTTATGCTGTGGTCGTCGTTACTTAAATACTCCTTTAGCAATGTGTTTTATGAAAACACAAAATATTTCAAACATCTCAACTATTAAAACCTTGTTTGGGATTTTCTGCTAGATAGACATGACAAAAACGATGTGCATAATGAGCTATCAACATAACAATATGTAATATTGATTTTAATTTTAAATGATTTTTATATCCTTTCTTAGCCTATACTTGATACATTTTTTATTTTACCTTTTTTAGACTTTTTACCAATTCTTTTACGCCTAAACAAAAGTCGTACGGTATGATCTTTTTAGTTGTCCATGATTAACTCATTTGATACTGACAGTATTATCAACACACACATAACAAAAAATTGTAGAAATACAGCCAAACCTTACACACTCAAAAGAAATGAGATCTCTAAAAGGGCCAAGCTCATCTACCCTTCCACATTTGCGCATTCTTAATTCATAAACGTACAGTGTCCCATAACAGCATCCTCGAAAAGCTTGGCAAAATAGAATTTTCGATTATTAATTTAAACGTAATAGTTCATCCAAGTTCTTTTTTCTAATTAATTTAAACGTAATAACATGCAAATTTTATTTTGCCAAGCTTTTCGAGGATGCTGTTATGGGACACTGTACGTTTATGAATTAAGAATGCGCAAATGTGGAAGGGTAGATGAGCTCGGCCCTTTTTTAGATCTCATTTCTTTTGAGTGTGTGTTTGGCTGTATTTTTACAAGTTTTTGTTATGTGTGTGATCTCATTACTTTTTCAAGTTCCATTGCAAAATTATTTGTTAAAAATATTTAATAATTTTATCAAAGTTGATTTAATTTCTATGGTATTAGCATTAACAATAGGATGTAAAATATCTCGACCCGGATTCATGTACATCCTGGGTGTAGGTGGTATAACCATGGTATAACGACGGTATAAGGACTGGTTAAGTCTAGGCAACTCACATCCAATTAAAACTTTCCCATGCTACAACAAGCGCACAACTAATGTTATTTTACACCTTTCACTGCATCCACAGCCATGTAAATCAACAGATTATCAAAAGAACATTGAAAATTTGCACAGTTTTTGTTTTCGTTTTTATATAGTGACAGGAGTTTGAGTGAGATCATTAAAAGAAAAGAATATGTGTATTATTTTCGTACATTTTTGTAAAGCCTAGGTGGACGAATCATACTATTGTTTATCTGCATTAGGCTTTTAGTAATCAAAACTAGTTATTTGTGTGGGAAGTGTGTCAGAACAAGGTTGTGCTGGCCATAGGGTTGGCTAGGCTTGTCAAACATGTAATGTAAGTATTAATTTTATCTAGTCCTATAGCCTAATGGAACTTTAGACCTACACTGTCGTATAATAAATCATTTTCTACATCTGGGCCTAGGCCAGGGACGGTTTCTGATTTGTTTTATGAGAGTATAATGACAACTTTTCTCGTTTCACACATAGAAGCAAAATTTAAAATGTCCACCATTTGTTTACGTATCGCACTTTCCCGCCTAACTCTGCTTATACCGTCAACAAGTGTCAAGTAACTAAAGTTACTTGTTGATTGTATGCCTAGTGTATGAGGCTTATTTTAAAACCTTTATTTGGAAGCCTTCCAGCAAACTTTTTCAACTTTTTCTTTCAAAAGAGACTATATAACTATAACCTTAATGTCCATGTAAAACATGAACATTGTAGCCCCACCCGTCTGGTCAGAATCGCGGGCCGATTGAAACTGACGAATTAGATAGTAGTAGTAGCAGTAGCAGTAGTAGCTAACATCCTTAAAGTGATTTTGAGCATGTTTCAAGCCATTTTTTCACCAAGAAGGAATGGTCGTACCCCAATAAAATTTGGCATGTGTAGTCAGGTACCTAAATCCTCTCAACTTTGATATTTTTTAAGTCCACATCACGTTACATGACGGCTGGGTAACACCTCGAAATCACCCCAACTCTGCTTGCTGTATAAGGTGCTTGAGTGTGTAGCGCACCACGGCTTGGCTGCAGCGCCCTAACGCGCACCTAGATAACGATTCCACTCTTTCTTTACAAGTCTGTGGTGTCCATGCGACCTTACAAGTTTGATATCGATGCGGAATTCTAGTCCCTGAAAAGAGCTCAACGGATGTTGCTCGCTTGTCGCTGTGATACGGGACAAGGAAGGAGGGTATAAGATTCCTCTCTCCCACAGGAAGTCGCATGCTGGATGTGCAAGAGCATTCTAGAGGAATAGATGAAATGCCACGAACAAATATGTTCAGAGAAATCTAAGTTCCGTCTCTAGGATTTCTTTTATTTACGTTGCAATGTTACGTTTGACATTAAAAACCTATTTTCAATTTATTAAATTGAGAGAGTATTTTTATTCCGTACACATCAAGTTTACATCAAAGCAATGTAGTTCAAACCTCGTAAAATACGTCAAATGCATGCTTATATTTGTGTTTTTACATAAGGTTATTTTAATATTTTCTATCTTTGAAAACACTTGAAAATGTATTTTAACGGAAATTACTTTACGTATTTTGGAATTACACGATACGTACGGTTGGTTGCATTTCCATGCACTTTATTATGTCTCTTACCAACAAAATAACATTTACAAATACAGATATTTGTATTTTTGCTCTATCTTAGTAAATGAACTCATGTTCTTTTACTGCCCTGGTTGCAAATTATTTGTTATTTTTCAAGAAAGTCTTAATTTTCTTTCCCTAGTCCCTGCACGTTTCATATCACCCTCTCGCAGTTTTAGAAGGTATTTTCTTCTAAAAATAAAGCAATTAAAAATACGCCAACGCTCTTTTTAGCAGGCTTAAATTCCATAGTTACTTCCCTGCCTTAATTTTCTTCCACTTACCAGTCAGTGAAATCTTCATTTTTGTTAATTATTTTTTCTTTAGAATTGGCTGTTGGGGGCTTGATAAGTATGAAGAGAGTTTTTTCATCTACTTCTCTTGGGTGTACATTCAAATGTAAAAGATCCCTTGGATACACCGAGTGACGAATTAAGATGCACTCTCGAGCACAAATGAGAGAGTTGAGTGAAAGAAAATAAGTTTTTAGCTAAAACGAACGAAATGAAAATGTAAATGTCAAAACATGATTTGAAGGAGAAAGAGAAAAAAAGCTGTTGTGTTTGAAAAATATTTTTGTTCGCAAAGTAGGAGCCTGCAAAATGTGATTTAATTGACAGATTTTTATAGATAACATTGCCAGGGATTATTTGCCTTGTTAAGAGGGAATGGGACACATTTGTCACTTAGCAAATAGTTATTCGCTCGGCCAAGAAGCATCCGAAATACATGTTTGCAAAGTTGCCAATAAAGCATACATGTAAAGCCCTACCTTACAGTCGTAGATTCTTATTTTATTTCTCTATCAGCCCCCAAAAATGCACGAATATAGTCATTTTCTACTTTTTAGCGAAATCAACAATCATAAAAATCATTTTTTTAAAAACTAGTTTCAGAAAAGTTTAATTTTAGAGCCCTTTATTTCCACTTTTGCGACAACTGTTCAAAATTTCAAGCACCTTTTGTGTCAGTGAGGCGAGCAATCAGGAACGTGGCTGAAACGCATGTCCTACATCCACTTAAGAGGGACTATAACTGTTTTGATGTTCGGCGTACCACATGAGCTACATAATCTGTCAGAGGTGGATATAGAGAGTATAAAGAGATGAAAAACGAATGGAATTGGCTGAGTGTAGAGATTTTTCAAAACAGCTCATAAAATAAAAATAAAATGATGGATGTTTTCCTATACACACTTTATATTGTATTATTGTTGTGCAGCCATCATTTGTGCGGTTTTGATATTTCAATGTTGTATGGATGATAGATGAAGACGATTGCGTCTTCATATATCTTTAACAAATTAAAGCTGCGAAAATATGAATTACTATGTCCTCTCGTATGGAAGAAAGTTTTTATACTCATTTTTGCTCCAGCCAAGTACTAAGTATCGCATTTTTAATATTACGTAATAGGGTTTAATTAATTTGATTAAACGTTTCAATATTTCATGAATATACTATATGAGTTGTCTCAGGACTAAAACCACGTTCAAAGGATTAATACCGGGATACGTATGAGTCATAAACTGAAAGAAATTAGAACAGCGATCTAGCTTTTTACGAAAAAAAAAGTGAGGCTATCTCCTCGTCGCGACACTAAACAGGGAACACTGGGAAAACTTGATAACACGAATTTAATCACTGTTGTGCTTCTAATGGTCTGGTTATTATAGCTAATGTTCTAGGGGCAATTTAAAAATGCAAATAGGCGTAACGCAACAATTTTATGTTTTTATGTATAATATTGTTTTCATTTATTATACCACTTGTAAAATACCTAATCTCGAAAAAATATTTTTGAAGGATGGACGGCCGACTCCTTTCTAAACCAGTTTTCATAACTGAATAGAACAGACGTTAAATGAATTATTAAAGGTGAAATTACGACTAGATGTAAAGCAGAAGAAACTATTTCGACTAACGGTTCAGTTTTTTAACATCAATCATTCTAACTGTCAATATTGTATTTTATTTTACTTCTTTCGCTGAGGATTATGATATTATAACATCGGGTAAAATTATTACATTGAGAATATAAATGCATAAGTTTGAGATTTGCAAAGAGAAAACGAATAGAATAAGTAGATTAGTAAAAGGCTATTCTTACCACTTCACACACGAAGGCTAGAAGAAAAGAAGTTTGCACGAAACGATGTGTAGATGAAATAAGATTATCCACTAATTCAATCTCTCTCCTCGCTCTCTGTTTGTCTGTACAATAACGTGAATTTATAAGTACTCAACATATTCTTTTCTGATATAATCATCTGTAGCTCATGATTAACGTGCGAGATTCTAAATTGGAAGGTCCCGGTTTAAAAAAATGAATTTTTAGTCATTAATACCAAATCAAGGGATTTAGTCCTTTAAACATCCCTTGGACACCCCCTTCATAATAACTTGCAACAATACATTATGTCCCTGGCAATTTTTCCACCATAAATTTAAATTTTCCGATTTGTATTCGAGCAATGTTAGGGGTTTTGCTACGTTCAGATATATTTTCGAGTGATATTAGACCCATAGCTCAGAAATATATCCTTTCTGAACGAACAGAACTGACATGGTTGAAATAAAAATGAACTATTTCTCCTTTTACGACCAAAACATTTACGGAATACGAGACTTTAATATGAAGCATGAGAAAGAACTCAGTTTGACTTCTATAGAATGTCATGTTCAATATCACCAATAACGGTCTATATTGGCTTATTATTGTCTACACATTCTTATTTTCGTGTCCATGATCGAACTTTTTACCAGTTTAAATTTGTTGAATTAACGTTTTTTAGTTTAGTGATCAGTTTCTTGATAAATTTGATGATTGATGATTTTCTGTATTTTTCACATTCTGCATTTACAATTTTTAAAATTGTATGTGTATGTCTAATTATTAATTGCATGGGCATAAAGTTTATAACTTCCACACTTAATTATAAATAAAAACTCTTTTGCAAACTTACCTTCAATGTTTAATTAGCTTTCGTTTCTAACGAGTACACATTGTCTTATGTAAAGTTAGAACTTTAATCAAATTTAAGTATGTATACTTTTCGTATCAACTTAGTTAATACTTAACTAGATACTACAAAGTACGTGAATATAAATTATTACTTTTATGTATTTTTATCCGACTCTGTGGTATAATAACCGTAGAGATACTCCATTAAAAATAAGTCGTGACAGTAACAACGTTAAAACATGTTCTGAAGCAAAAATCTCCATTAAAACTATTACTCGAGCGGGTATTCTGTAATTCTGTGTGGTTTCTGGGTCGATGCAGTCGGAACAAATTACCCGAAGAGATAAATCCTGGATAGTCTTCTGGCAGCAAGCTGGGAAGTTCTTTGTTTTCGAGTTATTCAACAGTGGACACATTTTACAAATTATATATGGAGGTAATTCAAGAGCTTCGCCCGTGGCCGCGGTGTAGGGTCGTGCATTCCTGTCTAACCAAGCGAGTAACTGTTGTTTTATCGTGTTTTGCGTCCGTGAAAACAACACATACGCGTTGAATATGTCACGTCTACGCTTTTTTTAAACCAACAAATACTTTATATCAAGTTGTGGACATTAAACAAAAATAAATTACACAAGAAAAATCTGGGAACATTCCCCTTAACTTTCTACTTTAAATTAAAAATAAGTGTAACATAATTGTATTTAAATGTAGAGATAACCCAAAATTAATGTAAAAATATCAGGAAACATTTGAAAAAAAACTGCTGCAAAAGAAAAACTTGTAAGGAATTAACGGCAGGCATGTTGCCGTGCAGCATAATAAGTAATTACGGTGTGTCCCGTTGGTTTACTTAAATACAGAAAGATAAAGGTACGATTTAAGAAAATAGTATAACAACAGTCATATATGTTCCTCCACTAACCCGGACTGCCGAGCAGACGTCGAGTAGACCGAAGTCGTTATACACTAGCTCTCGAACCCTCCATCTGCTCTAACCAGCGGTATACGTGAATGGTGAGTTTCAGGGCAGAGCGTTCACCCACTCTCCCCCTGACCACGCTCGAGGCTGCTTAACTTAGGTGTTCGAGTGGGAAATCCTATTTCTACTCGGCACTTCCACCAACAACGATATACAATAAACTGTCTGTAAAACACTACGGGTGAGTTATGCTGGTCACAACTGTCACTCGCGCTTCGCGCATTACAGTGGACAATCGTTTGAATTAGGGGTGGTTGTGGGGGTGGGTGTGACACCCTGCTACATATTTCACGAACGTAACTTTTGTGATCACTTCAAGCACGTAGTTCGGACAGACGTCGTATGAATGCGCCACAGGTTAGGGACCAGACTCCAAAGTCCTTAGATAGGGTTTATCTGAGGTCTTTGGGTAAACTTTGTCTATAATGGCGGTGCTTATTTATAGCAGGCTTTGATGGGTGCGAAAAACTCCGTACTATTTCGAAATAGGGTTGAACTCTTCAAGTGAGTAACATTCTTAAAAGTGAAAGTAAGGAGATAAAGGTTCTGTCCGCTTTAAATTTAAGCCTTTCAAGAAAATGAGTTATTGGCGCGTGGGTAGACTTAAATACGTTTAAATATCTACGACGAACTTTCAATTTCTCGCTGAAAATGTAATTTAAATTCTATAATATCAGTCTTCGGTCTGATTTTTAATGATATCGGAGGAGATCTTTAGAAATAAAATAAACATTCAGCTGCCAAGCGCAGTATTTATTTACCCTTCTAAACGAAAACTCTATACATTTCATAGATCCACATAATGTGGTTTTCTGTAAGGGTTATTTCACAATTTTTTACAAGTCTTTCAATCATTTCAAGCTGAAATCTTTAAAAAAAGCTGACATTTCTATGGGAATATTTTTTGTTTGTAGAATTTCGTTAACTTCGATAACAATATGGTCAAAAAATAAATTGGAGTGAAGCAAACGAAAAGTCTTGTGTAGGACAAAAACAAGTTAATTGGAAGTTGTAGCGAAAAGAAACGGTCTTTGTTCTAAAGAAACGCTCGAAGTTAGGAATTTGAAAGCAGTCAACCTGATTGGCTAGTCAAGTCACGTGGTGTGCGTGGAATTGGCAAGTGAAGAATAACGGCAAGGACTTATCATTAAGCCTCACAAATCGCTTGAAGCACTCGCTGGTCCTTGAAGTTTGTACTCGACTTGAGCATGTTAGTTACAGGGAGACGTGTGTGGCGTTGGGGTCGAACTCGCGACCGTCCGGGTGTGGAAACTATCTCATCGTGGGGACAACACCTATTCTAGTGTGCATGTTTAAAATACTTAGTGATTGCATAGCTCTTTAGTTCTTTTCAATACTGTTTGTTTGATTTCAACTACTCCGTCACTTTTGAGTAATACCAATGCAGCGTAGGGATAGATATTACCTTATTTACTCTTTCAAAAGACATTAATTAAAACTTAAAACCATGCGTAAGTCAATAACGAATAAAAAAATTCTTCCTAAATTTGTATTTTATTTATTTAACGTCTATCATATTCAGTTAAAAAACTGATTTACAAAGGAGAGCAACAAAATAAATAAAAGAACGTGTTCATTGAATGTCTAAAATTCCTCTTTTGTAAAAAACCGCCTTAAGGGCCATTTTTCACTGGGTCTTTTTTTATTTCTATTGGATTAATTATTCTCAACTATTTCATTTCATATTTTTAGTATAAGCTACAATTTAAATGTGATATCGAAATTATTATTTACCTCTTATTCATAGTTGTTGTACTATTTTTATTTGAAAATTTACATAACTTCCGTTTATTATTTTGTGTGCAGAATTATTTAAACTGTCTTTTGTAAAACAGTTTTTGGATGAGCGTAGCGAGCGTAGCGAGCGAAGCGAAAAACTCCATTTCACTACATGGAGAAAAAAATCCGGAATGTTTTTTTTTTCTTTCTTTCTTTTTTTTGTATTTTTGTGTGTCTGTGAACACGATTCCGGCTAAACCGATACTCCAATTGCGATGAAATTTTATGGAGGTCTATGAAATCTCTGAACGAAGAACTGCACGGGGGGAAAAATCGATCGAAAAAATTATTTCTCATGAAAATCGCAATTTTACGATTTTTTTTCGATTTTTAACAAAATTCTTCGATTTATAACACCTGCATGCTTTGTCCGATTGTAATAATTTTTCACACAACCTTTATTTATGAATTGATATATTCGTGTGAATTTTGAGCGTATCGAAAGATAAATTTCTTAAAAAAATAGCAATTTTTGGAATTTTTTTGATTTTCAAATTTCTTTGGCTTATAGCACCTACATGCTTTATCCGATCGTAATGATTTTTTCACAGAACCTTAATTTCATGAACTTATATATCCGTGTGAAATCTGAGCGCAATCGAAAAAATTATTGTTATGAAAATCGAAATTTACGATTTTTTTCTTTTTTAAATTACGAATAATTTTTACAAAAAAATGAAAGTTTATTTTTTATTAATTTAAATTAATTTAAAAAATCAACTAAGTAATGATTTTTTCACAGTACAACAGAAAATCCGCCATAACACTTAACAACTCAATGCACCAATTACGCTCATCCAACAACGCGGCGGGACTTAAGCGTTTTCCTAGTTATAACTGAACAGGATAGGTTTCAAGTAAATAAATACATACATTGCTAGGGTCTATATAATATGTTGTGTGGATGTTAAGGAGGAAATGACCGAGGGATATTTATCAAGCGTTAAGATTGTGAAAAACATTGCATTGAATGGCTAGTTTAGGAATCGATCCGATGACCTCCCGAGTAAGATTCTCACACCACGAACCTCTACCCCCCCCCCCCACAGTCTTGACTATTACGTTACTTGATTCCGCCGCCTACAAGCTACGTACCCACATCGTGTTGGGGGTGTTTCAGAAGTTAAATGACGCAAGGATAAAATAGAGAAGTGAGAATGAGCGTCCATCCAATAAGAGGAAAACAACCAGTTCTTTTATCTCCTGTCCAGTACCAACCCTCCACCACAACACTACACTGTGCATCCACGCTGAATTTAGATTCAGTTTGGCCAACTTTGTACTCCAGTTCGGAGAAACAATGGGAATGTTCCACCTATACGAATTAAAACAAAGATTAACTTTACCACACAATCAACTAGTTGTTAGGAGTTTGGTTGAATAAGTTTATCTTCCTCGTCGTACTAATCAGTTGACAGCTGACTCGATTGTGTGTGTGTAATGTTTTTTATTGAATGTTTAAAGAATTATTTGGCGCAAACCCAATGTTTAAGTACATTATTGAGCGACCCGAAGCGAGGTTCCACTTGGACTCTTATGGCTCGAATGTCTGTTTTTTCTTGTTTTTTTTTTCTTCCTGTTACTGCTTCGATACAGGCGCCCCGGGTTTCTCTGATCGACCTGAAATTTTGCAAAAATGTATATACCACCTAGGCGGGTTGCTGTATAGTTTTGAAAAAAAATCCGATCGTTGGTTATAAAAAAATAAAAAATAAAAAAATAAAATAAAATAAAAAAATAAAAATGTTCCGATCGTTATGAAATTTTGCAGGGGTCAATAAGTACAACATTCTCTCCTATTTTCCAAATTTTAACCTAAATCGGTCAAGAACTTAAAGACTTTTTGGTAATCATAATTCGAAAAATGATGTTAAAAAATGAAGGAGGCAGTGAAGATACAAAGATACACTTTAGAAGGCATGACGTGAATTAGTACAATGCAAAGATGTTGGAATGTTTTATAGTGAACAATGTCAATATCAGTTAGGCCTACACTGTGTGGTGGGCCTTATGGGAATGTCGTACTCGGTCATGTTGCACGTACCCGGGGCTCGCTCAACAACGCGTCCAACTGAGCGTTTCCTAGTTTAGTTAAACGAATCATGTTCTTGCTATCCTTCGTGCATTAAATTATATATTTGAGCGAACGAAGCGAGCGTCTCCACTTGACTCTTATGGCTCGAATGTCTGTTTTTTTTGTTTTTTTTTCTGTTACTGCTTCGATACAGGTCCGCACCGTTTCTCTGATCGACCCCGAAATTTTGCACACATGTACATACCACCTAGGCGGGTTTTCTGTATAGTTTTTTGGCAAAATCGTTCAAAAAAAATTAAAAAAGTTACATTAAAGTTAATCGAAAGTTTTTTTTCAAACTAAACGGCGACAAAATCTGAGGTGGCCAAAAACATTTAGAATGTCCGTCCGATCACGAATATGTTATTTTTTTTTTGATCCGATAAGTAGTGTAGATGGAAATTACATTATAACAAAGTCCCTTACCATGGCAACGGAAAGTCGCCCCAAACTTTTTTGGCTCATGATAGCGGTCAAACGGAGGCTCGGATCGAGTTGAAATTTTGACCATCCGCAAGTTTCGTTCCCGATTGAATGCCATTAGTTTTGTGGCAAAATCGTTTCAAAAAGTTATAAAGTTACATTAAAGTTAATCTAAAGTTTTTTTTAAAAAAAATAAAACGGCGACAAAATCTGAGGTAGCCAAATCATTTAGAATGTCCGTCCGGTCACGAATATGTTAATTTTATTTTTATCCGATAAGTAGTGTAGATAGCAATTACATTTTAACAAAAGTAACGTTAACCATGGCAACGAAAAGTCGCACAAGAATTCTGGTCACTATGTACTGCCACCTAGAAGAAATCAAGAGTTAAAATAGTTTTCCCCAAAGAAATGATGTCAAGGTCCTCTAGATGGCGGTGGATTTTATCCATTCTCTCCTATTTTACAAATTTTCAGCTAAATCGGTCAAGACCTAAAAGACTTATTGGTATGTTACATTATGGGAATGTCGTACTCGGGTCGTGTTGCACGTAACGGTGCTCGCTCAACAACGCGACCAACTGAGCGTTTTTCCTATTTAATACAATTCAGAAGTTAAAAAATCCATCCCGATCGGGCTTAGAACCCGAGCAGTTAAATAGTTACCGTCTCGTAGTCTAGTAGGCTAAGGCGCCTACCTGCAATGTGGGAGACCCGGGTTCGAACACCGATCGGGATGGATTTTTATAACTTTTGAATTGTATTAAATATTAACAATTCTACCTACGGGAGTGTTTCCCGACTAACCAAATCGAGAAATCAAATTATATGTTATTTTTCATATAATTTCAATCATGTATAAATGTTTATTAAAGCGTTTGTTGTTGTTGTTTCCAAAGCTTCAGTGGGAGACAATTATGAAATGTTGAAACGTTCTCTGACCGTGACATGCTCGAAATATAAAAACAACTTTGTAAACATCCTCCTATGGACTCAACTTTTTTGGGCGAACATTAAGGTAGAAAAGTGATTCAAAATGTACATTTAATTAACTTGATTTGTCGGTTAATGATTTTTTAAATTGACATTAACATTGTAAAAGAATTGGCCTGAGCTCATCCAACCGTCGCAAGGAACACATCGTGTCCAGATTACTATTCCTTGACATCCTTGTTCGAGCTCCGTGATACATAATGTGAAACTCATACCACCCAGACATGGCTGGAGTTGATATGCGCAATCACTCTTGCCAACGATAAACTAATCACGATATTAAGTCGGGAACACTCGGCTTAAACTAGTCCTAATGGCGAGACAGAGCTTAGTCTAGCAAGTTTCGCGGGGAGAAATGTTATGACGTCTACGGTGGCGACGACAGCTGTGCCCGCACTGGTTGAGACGCAGGTGGTGGCTGCTGACAGTTTACGTGGGCTTCAACGAAGTAATTGAATTGCTACCATTGTTGGTAACGAAACAGATTGTAACACGTAGGTATATCAAAATTCGATTTTGTATGTGGGTGGTAACAATTGGGGTGATAATTTGATTAAAAGTTTTGTGAATAAATAAATAACTTTGTATTTAGAGTCACCCACTCAGTCACAGAACTGATTTCCAGTGGAGGACATAAAAAATAAATAAGACTAAGCCAACCCTGTTGGAGCCAAAACAAACGTTTTTTTTTTATTTTTTAAATCGGAAACACTGACTTAACAAGCTGGACACGGTTCCACCCGCGGACAGCACCAGCTTAAACAAGGCTAACTCGAAACAATATTAGAACTTAGTATAACGCTATAGGTCGGCTCCATAAGTCAACTTTCGCACATCCCTAAATCAAGAAATAGTGGACTTAATTACTCAACAGAAGTTAAATATCTTCTGCCTCTAGAGATATTTGGTTCTTTGGATCTCCTGCTTTGAAAGCAAAGACTTACCACAGGACCTCTATTTCTATTATTTTTTTCTCTCGCACATCGAAAATATTTCATTTGTATTATATAAATACAAAGCAACCATCACCACAAAGTAGTATGTGTCTATGGAAAAATGTAAAACCTTAAAGCCAGATATGTTACTTCAACATAATATGTAAACCATTTAAAAACAGCATGGAACAGGCGTAATTTTAACAGTGGCATCCTACTCTAGTCTCGTGTGCTATCTCTGAGCCAAGTGTACTAAACGAAACCGGTTTGACGCGTGGCTTCTCGCTGCCACCCGTTTAGTAACCACTTGGTTTCCACCTGCTAGTTCTATCTAATCCAACTTCAAAACTTCAAGTGGTTTTTTTCAACTTCTATACATCAATTTTGGTGCTTTGGCAGGTGTTTGACATCCGTGCAAAGTTTCGTGTCAATCAGAGGGTCGTGTACGCAGAAAAAGGTGTCAATCAAATGTCTAGTCACAAGAAACTGTGTGTTTTTAAGGGGGTAGAGGGGTTTTCACCTTCTTACCCCCTCCCCTCCCCTGATCACCGCCGCGTGTGCAAGCATGAGTGCATGAGTGCATAGGTGGTGACTGGTGACGCACCTTCAGTCTTCCCCCGTGGTGCAAGGGTCGCGCGTCGGGAATGTCCGGTGTTGTCCAGCTCGCGGAAGAGAGTTACACCCATTACACCAGAGTGATTGGTATGTGGTGCGTGTAAGTGCGTAGTGTGTACTCGTGCATGGATGAATGGAACAGCGTCTGGACCCTGGCTGGAAGTCGCATGCTGGCTACACGGGTATGTAGGACTACTAATCTTCATTCTCGGCGTACAGTGGAATCGTAGGCGGCTGGATTGTCGGTGGCCGAAGCATAACGCTAGTCCGCGATGCTTAGTTCTTGCGCGCATATAAAGTG
Organism: Sweltsa coloradensis; assembly: GCA_024449915.1. NCBI lineage: Eukaryota > Metazoa > Arthropoda > Insecta > Plecoptera > Chloroperlidae > Sweltsa > Sweltsa coloradensis. The sequence continues at coordinate 267,622 of JAMZAV010001028.1, forward strand.
GTTCCAAACTAACCTGACCGATTGAAATTTAATCTGCCTTTTGGGAATTGGTCGTGGGGCTCGAAGCGTCTCCCCTAGTATTATAAAGTTCCTGGTGGATTGTCTCTAATTATTATTGGATGAGCGTAGCGAGCGAAGCGAAGATTCCATTTCACTAGACTGGAGAAAAAAATCCGGAATGTTTTTTTTTCTTTCTTTCTTTCTTTGCTTTTCTTTTCTTTTCTTTCTTTTTTTTTTTTTTGTATTTTTGTGTGTCTGTTAACACGATTCCGGCTAAACCGATACTCCGATTGTGATGAAATTTTATGGAGGCCTTCGAAATCTCTGAACTTAGAACTGCCACGTTTTTTAGCGCAATCGGAAAAATTTTCTCATAAAAAACGCAATTTTACGATTTTTTTTCGAATTTAAAAAAAATTTCTTCGACTTATAACTCCTACATGCTTTTATCCGATTGTAATGATTTTTTCACAGAACCTTAATTTTATGAATTAAGATATTCGTGTAAAATTTAAGCGTAATCGAAAAAATATTTCTTATGAAAATCGAAATTTTACGAGTTTTTTCTTTTTTAAAACAATTCTTTGACTTATAACACCTACATGCTTTATCCTATTGTAATGATTTTTCACAGAACCCTTATTGTATGAATTAATATATTCGTGTTAAATTTGAGCGCAATCGAGAATTATTTCTTAAAAATCGCAATTTTACGATTTTTTTATTTTTTTAACAATTACAATTAACTTAAAAAAATTAATAAATTAAAGTTAATTTTTTATTTAATTTAATTTAATTTAAAAAAAATTCAACTTAGTTATGATTTTTCCACAGAACAACAGAAAATCCGCATAACACATGGCAGCTCAATGCACCAATTACGCTCATCCAACAACGCGGCGGGACTTCAGCGTTTTCCTAGTATTAATAAAATTGCTTTATACAGGATTCCAGGGGGGGGGGGGGGCAAGTGTCCGGCTTGCCCCCCTGCGGACGCCCTTGCCTCGTGCAAAGTACGTGTAACTTAAAATCTTGGTATGCTCCAGATTTGTTCGACGAACAGCGTCCTTGTGAATTATTGTTTCCAACCACCGATAGGTATTTTAATATTGGGGACCATATGGTTGGTTGGACGTAAGAAAATGTTTTTAAATCTAACTTTTTGACATTTGCGAACAGCGTAGATTTGATAAAACCCTTACCTACTTCCAGAGAATTTTCTTTGAAGGTTAAATCTTGGGTACATTTCGTGTTCAAGGGGTTAATAAAGTTTTCGGGATGGATCATATTCTAGACTCACTACTTTTCCAATCTATATTTTAGATTGCTTTTTATGATACACACTACAATGTTATATTGGTTGTTCTGCTAGGATTGGCTGCGAGTACAATACGGTGATGATAACTTATGGAGAGGGGTTAAAAAGATTGATTGTCGCGCGTTTGAATTCCCTCATGAAACATAGAAAACGAGGAAACCAACACTTTGTACTCGTATGATATAGAAATTGAAACTGCGCCTATCATTATTGTCAACGGCGCTAATCGCGATGAAAGGTGTATGTTAAGAGGGAGGGGGGAGGGGGGGGGGGGGGGGGGAGAGGCAAATTTGAAATCACTGTGTTTATAGTCCGCGTGTATTTGTCTAGTGAGGAATTACATATTTTGTTAGGTCTTTTGTCATTACCCAATCTCATCATAACACGAGGAAAATATCAGAAAGAATGAAGATTGCAGGTAAAGAGAATCGAACTCCTGTCCAGCCGAATAATACGGCTTGCGTGCAACACCATGTTATTCATTGTAGCTCGAGCGCTACACGCGAGACTCTGATTTAAGAGGTCACTGGATCAAATCCCTCCACCGACATTCCTGTCCCATTGAAAATCGGTTATATGTGAGCGGGAAGACTCTAAATACGATTTGTTTTAAATTGTTATTTATTTAAATAAAATAAATGGATAAATCCGTATTTAGAGTTTACCCACTCAGTCACACAACTGATTTTCAGTGGGGGACAGTAAACCAAAGTGACCAAGCCAACCCTGAAGGCCCCGACGCAATCGACGAGTGAACGATAACCAATAAAAAAGTCTTTTCTGAGGTTTTCTTTAGTCGTGCATCCGGATGCCGATGTTCAGTCATCTTAAACAGCCCTTGGACATTCCATTCACTCATGAATGCACTACTGCAGGCATGTTTGGTATGTACCTACAATTCATCCGAACTATTAGGTCTATCCCTGGGTTAGTTACTTCAAGGTTCATACCGGATGTTCTGATGAGTGAACTAAAACAAAAAAATACTTTAAAAACAAATCGTATTCAGAGTCTACCCACTGTCACAGAACATTAAATTTAAATCAGACGAAGCCAAGTCTTGTAACTATCAACGAGCGAATAACGACCAACTAGAGACCGTCATAATTATTTAAGTGAGTAACACCGATCAATCAAGCTGGACACGATTTCACCCGCGGACAGCGCCAGAATCAACAAGGCTGATTCGGAACATTAGAATTTATTATGTGCCTCGTTGTTAGGACGGCTCTAAAGTCACCGTTTACATACCCTAAGCCAATAACTGATGGATATAAGTCCATATCAGAAGTTAAAAAAATTCTGCCTATATCGTGAATCGAGCCCTGGACCTTCTGCATTGGAAGCAGATCCTCTAACCACAAGACCAACGAACCAGGCACAAAAAAATCGTTTTGAGTGGGCATTATTAGAAAGCGAAGCTTCCACCAATATTTCTGGCACCTCCATCAAGGATTTGTGTGCACGATAATGTTTTTGAGCGAGCGTAGCGAGCGTCTCCACTTTACTCTTATGGCTCGAATGTCTGTTTTTTTTTTTTTTTTTTTTCCTGTTATTGCTTCGATACAGGTCGCACCGTTTCTCTGATCGACCTGAAATTTTTTACACATGTACATACCACCTAGGCGGGTTGCTGTATAGTTTTTGAACAAAATCCGATCGTTGGTTATAAAAAATAAAAATAAATAAAAAAAAAAAAATAAAAATGTTCCGATCGTTATGAAATTTTGAAGGGTCAATAAGTACAACATTCTCTCCTATTTTCCAAATTTTCAGCTAAATCGGTCAAGACCTTATAGACTTATTGGTAATCATATTTCGAAAAAGATGTTAAAAAATGAAGGGGGCAGTGAAGATACAAAGGTACACTTAGAAGGCATGACGTGAATTAGTACAATGCAAAGATGTTGGAATAGTATATAGTGTACAATGTCAATATCCAGTTAGGCCTACACTGTGTGGTGGGCCTTATGGGAATGTCATACTCGGGTCATGTTGCACGTACCGGTGCTCGCTCAACAACGCGTCCAACTGAGCGTTTTCCTAGTATAATTTATTTGTGTGAGTTCTTCTTCGTTAGTCTGTGGAATAAGTTGCTTCGCTCCCGATTTTGCATTTTCCGTTACCCGTGCGTTTGACAACAAAGAAAGCATTCGTAAGATCTTTGACTACAGTCAATGGACTTGTTCCGCGATATTGGTGATTTTAGAGATCTCGTTTACAACATAAAGTCTTTTCATAACGTGTTTAAGTTGCTATGGAAATTTTGTTTTGATTTTATTTACATAAAATAAGTGTGTTATCTTTCAAGTTGATAACCTGAATGCTTATTAGCGTAATGACATCGTAGAATGAGGACGAAGCTAGCGCTGCTCTTGCAAGACGAAATAACTGCATTGAAAAAGAAATGATATACTTTAGCAAAGGACAGAAAGCTCACTCACCTACTCAGCTTTGAATAGTGCAAGCTTCTTCAAGAGTTGAATAATGGTTGAATGATCTCTTTTTATCTCTAAAGTTTTCCTAGAGACGAATGAAAAGCTTGCTGTAATGAAATGTAATTTAAAAAGTACCACCAATTTATTTGCGAGGCTGCATTTTGAGAAATAACAATGCAGTGCTGTCGTTAAATTTCCTTGTAAGGATGTAGTTTTGTTGTTTATTTTATTCATTGTTCATTATGTTTAATGCACAAGCAAAACTAACTATTGTCCCTGCCAGTTTATAACGTTAGAAGAATGAGATGGTAATATCGTAATTAGGTCGTCTACCGCGGCAACTAGGTACTTAGATTATTTGTTTCGTTCGTACATACAAACAGAATTAATAAATTGTCTCACTACTCAGAAAATAATGCATAATATAAAATGCGAAGAGTTTAAGTTGCCGTTGTATTTGTTAATATTACGTTAGTTTATGGTTACACCTTGAACACTTGTATTGCAAATACGCCGTAGGAAAACTGTTGATTCTTGATTTAATTGTTGATTGTATTGCGGAACTAATAATAAATAACTATAAGATAGTCAACTTTATAGAGGTGACAGATAAAATGACAGCTTCATGACTTGTATGAATTTAACGCTAGCCTACACAAAATAACAAGTAAAAAAAAAAATAGAAGTTAATTAGGCCTAACTTGTTTAGAGCCCACTTTTTCCACTTTAGTTGACCAAGTAGGAGAAAATCACAGTGTGTGTGTGTAATTTCAAAGAAAAGTTTAAAATCCAATATTGATTTTACGCGCTATCAAATTTCTCAGTCGATATTAGTCGATGCGATTTATTTGTGATTTTATATAGATGCGTACAAATTTATTATGAAGGCATCTATCAAATAAACAAAAAATAAAATAAACTTTCTAAAATTTAGAATCTCCCAAAATGGTCAAAACACCCAAATACCTACGAATTTTCTGATTGATCTATGATAAATATTGAAAACCTTATAATAAGGCCGTACACATGTCCTTAATTATCAAGTATGCCAAGTTGTATTAAGATGTAATGATTTATGGCTGCAGGACAAGGAACGCGCTGGACAGCAAGTAGACTGTTTACTGAGTAAAAAATGGGAGCCTTTATAATATCAGTTTTTTATAAATACAAATATAAAAGTACGTCATATCGAATTAATTTAATTAAACATGTGCACACACATTGTCAACCAACGTATATTCTAGTTCGTGTTTTTTTGGTGTGGAACAGTTTACAACTTATTGCGGCATTCTTGTTTTGATGTGTCTGTGTATCTGTATCATTCATTTTTAATTGATTTAATTTTCCAATTTATTTATTTCAAACATGTCATTTGCAGTTTTACATTGTGTCATACTTGTCACAACAGAATAAAAAACAATAATCATGTTTGATACAGTTTTTATTTATATCGTTCTGAATTAATTATTTATCAAACATGTCATTTGCAATTCAAAAATATAGCATGACTTGTTGTAATATAAGAAAAACAAATCATGTTTGTTAAATGACCTACCTAATTGATAACATTGCTATGCGTATAATTACTTACCCTATCTGATGTGGATAATATACAGGATTTAATAATATATTTTACATAATAATTAGCCTGTTAAATAAGCAAATCAATTAAATGTGTACAGAAAAATTGTTCATCATGTTGTAAAATATTTCAATGTTGTCCTCCAATCCTCTCTCGTGGTTTTCGTTGACATTAACAAAACTTTGTGAAAAATATAACTACTAATCAATTGTAAAAGCATTCTGTAAAATATTATTTTGAACCATACCCTTCTAAGGAAGGGTCTAAGGAAGGGTCGAAATATATATATCTACATTTTTGTTTTTGTTGCAGTTTTGTTTGTTGTAACAATTAGAGCTTCGTTCTCTCTTTTGGGTTCCTCTATACTATTGCTTCTAATAGTGCGTGTTATATTGTCTTTGTGGTGTATTCTAGTGCAATTTACTAAACTCCGCCGTATCAGTGGTATTACTTAAGTGTAGCTCAAGTCTATGAAACATTAAGATGTCGTTTCACTATGCATTAAACATGAATTGTATACTCGAGGTGTAAGCTTGTTCCCTTTCCATTCGTCCGTATGCATAAATTTATCTCCACAATCCTTGGCAATGTATTACATGCAACGCATAGTTAAATAGGCGGTTATAGTTAGAACTTAGGAGTATTAAAGATATTTGCATTTGAAGAGGGATAAGCAGTTTATACCAGCTTGAGGCTTCAATGCCCGAAGACAGAGGAGTGACCTTGAAATTGAACTAAGGGTTGTTTGTGTAAAGTTGAAGGGATTGAAATCAACCCCTATTTACCTCGAACTTAGTATTACGTGATTGATCTGATACACGTGACCTCTAACCAGACGAGTGACCTTGGTTTGTTTGTTAGTTTGTTCGTTTTTTTGTTTGAGGGGATTGGAATCAACAGCTACATCTTGTTTTGAAGATGTGTGGTAGTCTGATCTTTGTCACTTTATCTTGAAATGGGTGTTTTGCGTTTTGAATATCAATTGGTGACAAAATTAGTTTTTGGTGTTTTCATCCTACACTCAACCAACATTCATCATGAATTCATCATTGGAGTAGTTAAATGAGAACCATTTATAATTCAAAATGTCTGTATTGCTTTTTTTTTGTTCATATGGAATTGATACCCCTATATTAAATCCTTGCTAGTTGAACTATTGAATGCATTTCGTTTCGTTCTCAAAATTGTACATTTGATATATTTGTATAATTTTCATTTTAGCATTAAAACGAATCTATAAACGACTTTTTAAAAAAAGTCGAAAGCTTTTTTTGTATTGCGAATAAAGTTGCATACCAAATTAAAAAATAAAGTCGATTATTAGAGCAACCACTTAATTTATATCAATTTTAATTCATGTGAATTTCGGTTATACTTGATTAAATGTTGGTATTTTCTGAAACTACCAATATTGAGAGATAACCACAATATGACACCTTATTGTATTTGCGATACTCAAAATCTTGAATTTCACGGTCTTATCTAGGGTGTTGAGGATTTCAAATCGGTGTAGGATCGTTAACTGGACTGTACCCACCTTGTGATTCCGCTATTCGTATCAAATTTTGCTTTGAGTATGATAATCAAAATTGATTTGTTTAATAGTGCTATGTGTTGATTCTTAACTTACTAAAGTCTTGTCTCTTAAGGTCACGAAAATAGTATTGTTACTGCTTAAATTGAAAGATTTCGACGATTTTAAATAATTAGTCCTGAGCACTTTTAGTCAAAACTTAATTTCAGCATTGTTTCAGCACGAAGTTGGTACATCAAACCTTGCGTGACTGCTGACTGTTATGAGGGAACTACTTGACTTGGAAGAGTCAGAAACACTAGAATATCATGACTACGTTTTAAATAAGGGTATATAAATGATGAAACGGCACAAAGAGAAAACATAGTTTTAAAACAAAACTTCAAACTTTCGTGATTTATTCTTTTAATATAACAGTACTCTTACGTAATTTTATAATGGCTGCTATTATAAGGAACATTACATGAGAATTAACGTGACTGTAATGATAGATAGCCGTGTAAAATAGGTAACACGGCACTATGTTATTATTTACTAATTGCTTATTGCTTGGTATGTATTATGCAAATGAAACAGAAAGTATACTTACCTCTGCAACATCAACGTGAATGTAGTTTTAGTAAGGCCGTATCTATTATTGAAGTAACGTTATACTTTACAAATTAAGAATTATTTGTTGTAAATTTCGAACAATCGCAACCGTATATGGTATTGGATGGTTTACTACCATCACAACAAGTATTTTAATTTTACTTTGTTATTACAAGTAACATAGATTTAAAATAAATTACTCATGCAATAGGACTTTGTTGTTTTAAACTATAAAACGTAAAAAAATAATTTTGTAGTGATTTACAGAACGGTCGTAAGTATAGGCATCAAAATCAAAATCAACCATTAATAGTATGAATAAGCATGTGGATATGAATACACATAAAAACAATAAAGAAAACAATGTGAATGGTTTAGTGAATGGTAATATTTGTATGTTTTATCTGCAAATACCACTGTGATTTTCAAGGGTTTGATCTGTGCTAGGCAAGCTTGTTCGATGGCATCTAACCTACTTAAAAAGTTTAGAGCGCTCGTGCTATACCACACCACGGTAAAAGCTAAGTTTCAGGTTTCAAAACCCCTGTGTAGTTTGAGGTTCCGCTATGGAGGATTAAGTTTTAGCAAACTCTCACGAAAACTTAGCTAAAGCTGAATCAAAGTCGTTAGTATCCACGTCAGGGCACTCAGGAAAATTGTTAGGCTTTTAATCGACACATTTTATCATTAATAATAATATTATATACCATAGCTCTCCCTTTCACTGTATCACTTGTTACAGGGACAGATATAGAAAATTGGAGATAGTTTAAATATCTAGGAGTGCATTTAATAATCATCAAAACTCATCAAAACAGTCCAATTGTGAAAATGTTCAAAATATTTATGATTATTTTTTGTTAGTATATCAGTTTTGGACGTTTGTGACGAAGGCAAAAGTTACATTAATTTAAAACATGTTATTGAACAACTAAACATTGTCAACACATTTAAATGGACTGTTAACTATTGTTTTTTATAATTTTTTTATTATATAGATACAGAATCGATAATACTGATTTGATTTGATTTTTGTTGTTTGAAGTCTGTATTATTATTTTTTTAATTATTTTTTTATTATAAAGGCCTAGATACGGAATCGATAATACTGATTTGATTAGATTTTTGTTGCTTGTCGTCTCTATTAATGCACAAAGGCTATTCGAGACGATGAGTGGTGATAGATGACGATGAAGAACGATTACAAAAACTTACATTTACAGCCTTATGCGGGATTCGATCCCACGTCCTCGTTGAGCCATATGCTTCGGACCAGCTATTGAAACCAACTTATCAAGAAGTCTATAGTTTGTCAGACAGTTTAATCATTGGTCATGTAAATAATTTAGTATAATTGCGTGTGAAGTAATTAGAGGTTTGTGTACTCTTTAGAAGCGGACGGGAATAAAACAAGAATTCCACGCTGTTCAGTTAGGATCGCTATGAATTGCTTTATATTCGATCTACGTCTATACACCTCTAGGCTAGTGATTGCTCTACTTCCCTTAGTCTAATGAGTTTGTATGGAAACTGTGTTTATCTAGACGTATCGTCAGCGATATTAGATTTAATTGAGCCACCATAGCAGGCCTTGGCATCCATCCATCTATCCAATTCTAGTTCAGTAAAACAAAACGCCCCTAGACATTTAATATATTCCCTACTCCACGTACTGAAGGTATTTGCAGGCACTGGCAATTACACGACCAATACAATTTTTGGTTTTGGTTACAAAAGCAATCTAAAATATAGATTGGGAAAGTAGTGAGGCTAGACAATAGGCTAAATCGAAATCCCACTATCCGAATTTTTCTTTAAATTATTTTTAGCAATACATTGGAGCAGTCTTGACCCACGCATGAACCCACGATCCACATGTCCGAATATAAGTTTATATTAAGGTACTCACCTGTCCTGTGTGCCTGTGTCACCTGTCCTGTGTGCCTGTGTCACCTGTCCTGTCCTATGTATATCACTATGATAACACAGACCCCAAATTATTTAGACCTTATTCAATGGAACAAATTGCGGTTTATTAATTTTTAAAACTTCAATTTTTGTTGTTGAATACATTATAATAGTGAGTTGTACGTAATGGAAGTATTATTAGTTAGTGAGAAAAACATCGTAGTCTCGTTTGCATCGATACCAATAGAAATTAGTGCAGTTAGTTAAAAATAAAATGCTCATATATTATTGGAAATACAGTATACATATATTGCATGTAATTCAACATTTATAGTCACATATTTTTAGCACACTTATTTTTAAAACTGTTATATTATTATAATTGGTATTATTATAATATATTATTATTAGTTCACAAGTTATGCTTTCGCGACCCGATATAATTGAAGAGAAATTATAACATTGACGGGATGTTTCGTCGCGTCGTGGTGGTGAATAACTTACATTATTCTTGATTTCCCGACGTAGCGTCCTCACTGTGGAAGACATTTTCAAGGGATTGCTGGTCTTTCGTTTGTTTGCCTCTGTTGCAAACGTTCACTTCTTCTTGGAACTGCCAGGATGGCGGTGGACGGCTCTAGTTGTTGTTGTTGTTGTTGTGGTGGTGGTTGAGGTGGTTGTGGAGGTGGTGGTAGTGGTGTAGGATGGTCTTGTGGATGAAGATGCTGTTGATGCTGTTGTTGATCTGGTGTATGTAAGTAAGTTATTCACCACCACGACGCGACGAAACATCCCGTCAATGTTATAATTTCTCTTCAATAATTATTATTATTATTATTATTATAATTGGTATTATTATAATATAAATATTTATATGCCATATATGTATATGTTGTATGTACTTTGGCTTTGTTATAAATTATAAACAAAAAAAAATACATAAAAGTTTATAAAAAAATAAAACAATAGCGATTAACAAATTGTGTAAAGAATTATACAGCTTGATTCTGGTTCATTAGATTTAAATTATGTGTGATAAATAAATTTTTTGATGAGCGAAGCGAGCGAAGCGAAGATTCCATTTCACTACACTGGAGAAAAAAATCCGGAATGTTTTTTTTTTTTCTTTTTTTGTATTTTTGTGTGTCTGTTAACACGATTCCGGCTAAACCGATACTCCGATTGTGATGATATTTTATGGAGGCCTTCGAAATCTCTAAACTTAGAACTACCACGTTTTTGAGCGCAATCGGGAATTTTTTTCTCATAAAAAACGCATTTTTACGATTTTTTCGAATTTAAAAAAAATTCTTCGACTTATAACTCCTACATGCTTTATCCGATTGTAATGATTTTTTCACAGAACCTTTATTTTATGAATTAAGATATTCGTGTGAAATTTGAGCGTAATCGAAAGATTATTTCTTATGAAAATCGAAATTTTACGGTTTTTTTTCTTTTTTAAAATAATTCTTTGACTTATAACACCTACATGCTTTATCCTATTGTAATGATTTTTTCACCGAACCTTAATTTTATGAATTTATATATTTGTGTAAAATTTGGGCGCAATCGAATAACTATTTCTTATGGAAATTCATTATTACGATTTTTTTTTCTTTTTTGAAAATTACGATTTATAGTTAATTTTTGATTTAATTATATTTATTTGAAAAAATCTTCGACTAATTAATAATTTTTTCACAGAACAACAGAAAATCCACTTGACACATGGCAGCTCAATGCACCAATTACGCTCATCCAACAACGCGGCGGGACTTAAGCGTTTTCCTAGTTATAAAGTACGATAAGTCTTTTTTAGTATGTTTTAAAATAAACGAAACTCATGACACGATGTTGTGCAATCGCACAGGATAGTTTAAACTTAATAAAAGCATATTGATAAATAAAATAAGAAATTTTAATACAAGATTACAAAATTAAAACAATAATGAAACAAAATTACATACATTCAAAAAATTTACATGAAATAAAAAATGCTAGATACAAAAATATATTTTTATTGTGTTGCTCGGTCTTACTATTGATTTTGCTTTAAGAAGTGCATGACGTGTGCAATTGCATAAGGGTTGTACCTAGTAACGCCGTTCACCGACCCTTTGACCTTGACCAAGTGACACTGCACGACGCTATAGACGCCCATTCTACTTCCGGTGTATTAATATTTGAGAACCTTAGTACATGCTTAGTACCATTAACTACGTTAATAGAGAAACGCGATTGTATGTTCGTGTGTTAAAATTTATGTGGGCTCACCGCCCCTAAATGTAGCGTTCTCACCGTCCAAAAGTATGTAACTGGATGTAGTCAAAATCCATGTCAGAATTCTAATTTATTCTAATAGTTTTTGCCCGCGGCATCCGCCAAAAATGAGAATTGTATTACATTAAAATGTTTTCATATTATAACCTGCATTATCAATTAATAATTTCTTACCTATTTGCAAATTTATATTCAACAATGTACTTTGTTTGATTCATATTTTGATTCAATTTTTGTACCGACGCTACGAGGTTTCTCAGCGGTGCCCACGACCACGGGCCCACTGCCTTATAGTTATGATCAGGTGAACATTTGCTAGGAACCAATGAATTTGTCAGGCGGTGAGTCCACATAAATGTTTATCGCGGCGTTAATTATTAACATTAGTCGTCCATGCACCGCCGCATTACAGCCGCACACGCGACGGGGGCGGTGGGACCACGCGGCGCGTCACTAGAGGTGGGTTCTTAATTAGCTAGCAGGATGAATTTATGACGCGGACTAGGGCGTAGATTGAAAATGTCAAATTATAATTCAGACAATATGTTGTATGACTAGAATGTTTGCATCGTTCTAACAGTTGAATGCCATAGCATCCGTTTAAAATAAGAATAGAATAGAATAGAATATTTATTGACAACTTTGATTGCAATGATTGCATTTTGACACAATAGGTGGCTGCTCAGTATACTATACATAGGCTAGTATTATGTAAAAAGTATGAATATAACTACATAGTAAATTATGATAAACTATTTGTAGAAGGGTACAAGACATAACACTTAACTTTTCAACAGTCCTTTTAATACTCCCAGTGATTTAGGAAGAGTCACCATTACTCCTTTTGGGAGAGCATTCCACTCCCTTTTGGCCCTAGCCAGAAAAGAGTATTTGCCAGTATTAGTTCTGCTAGCTACAACCCTCACTTTAAAGGCATGGTCACCTCTTCCTAGATAGTCGGCCCTTTCAAGCCTGCCAGATAGGTCTACCCACGCTTGTTCTCCGTTGTATATTTTATACATAGTACATAACCTTGCAATTTTTCTCCTCCCTTCAAGTGTTTCCCATCTAAGGTTTCCTAACATACTTGTAACACTCGCTCTCCGTCTAAAGTCCAACATAACGTATCTTGCTGCTCTCCTCTGCACCATCTCAACTTTCTTGGTGTGCCCTATCTGGTAGCAGCCCCATACACTTGAACAATACTCTAAACTAGGCCTTACTAATGTGAGATATCCCTTTTTCTTGCTGCATCCTCTTAAACTTCTCATCACAAAATGCAACTTTTTATATGCCTGAGCCACCATTGCACTTATGTGCTGATCCCAGCTTAGGTTACTAGCTACAGTTAATCCTAAGTATTTACATCTCTTACTTGCTACTATTTCACAGTTGCCTAATCTATACCTATATTTAATAACATTTTTCTTATTGGTAAACCTCAACATTTTACTTTTGTCACCATTTAGCCTCATTTTGTTTAATTCCACCCACTTATTTACTAAATCTAAATCCTGCTGGAGCTCTTTACAGTCCCTAACACTCCTTATTATTCTGTATATAATACAATCATCTGCAAAAAGTCGAACCCTAGCCGTTATTCCTTCAGGCAGGTCATTGATGTATGCAATGAACAGCAAAGGACCCAACACACTACCCTGTGGTATCCCAGAGGTAACTTTCACACTACTTGATAGTTGATTTCCTACCCTCACCCTCTGCGTTCTTCCACTGAGAAACTCTCTAATCCATTGTACTACTCTATTGTCAATACCCATTGCTGCAACTTTTTTTCATTAGCCTGTCATGAGGAACTACATCAAGTACATCAAGTATGATCTAGTGGTTTGTGTATTGCGATGATCCGTTCATAGTTTTAGGAACCACTTGTATAGTTACTAGTTGTATTTTATAAGTTTCTTTTGCTATTAATTTTAATCTTAGTTTTAAATTTATTTGATAAATTTGATTTATTTAGTTGTTTTCCTTTGTAAATCAGTTTTTAACTGAAAAGGTTAGACGTTAAATAAATAAATAAATTAATTAATTAATTAATTAATTAATAAATAAATAAATAAATAAATAAATAAATAGTATAATTGAGTGTTAAATAAATAAATAGTATAATTGAGTGTTATTCTAGCATTGGCATCAGGAACTAATTATTTAAGGTTTGTTATGTTATAATCTTTTATACACTCATTCAAAATGTTAAGAATAAGTGTGCATATAATATTACAATAGTAAACCTCTGCATCTATTGTAGGCTTGTAATGTCTCCGATATTATCAGATCAATACTATTGCTGAAATAGGAAACAAACTCTTTATAACTATTATCTTTAGAGTTTTGTTTCATCATAATAATCGTATCTAAAGGTTAAAACACCACTATGTACTGGAAAAGCAACATCTGTAATGATTGTTGAACCCGTCAGATTTTTGCGTACGTCGAAGTTCTTCGGTATGATTGATTATTGGCTGATGTTTTGTAATACAATATATAGGTCGAACCATTAATCCGATTATTCGCCTACTTCCTTGTCGACCATGGCCACAGTGTTGTGGGATAATTTTCATTTTAATATTTGCTAGAAGAGAATCCCTCTGATATTCGAATACGCGGAAACTTTTATCATTTCCTCAGGGGATATAGATTGTAAATCCGGTGGAAGCCTCAGGTCTCGTGAAAGAGAATAACCAGCTAATTGTCGTTGTACGGACAGAAACTGGGATTGCTCCGTGGCATGTTCCTACCTGGCGGGTAGGGAAGGGAGTTTCCTGCTCTGGAACCTTCTAGGCTTCACCTGGAAGAATGCAGAGATTGCCTGGCGCTCAAGGAGCCTGGTTTCATTATTTACAGACTCGGGATGGAAAATTAGAAATCTAGCCGAGTTTGCTTCACTTTTGTTTTAGGATCTCACTTTATTTCCATGATAGTTTTTTGTTTAAAGGTAGGTATCTCGGTACATTGAGAAAAACATGAATGCAACACCTCGTCATCTCTGTCGTTTGAATTCTTAGAGCGAATGTAGTCCAATTATAAAAATGTTATTTCTTAAAACTTATATTAAATTGGTTTCATAAAACTTTCAAAAAGAAGATACATTTACGTTTTAGAAGGCTTATTTTTTTTTACAATGATTGCTTATTAATTGTGATAGTGAATGGTTATTTAACTTCTTATACTAAACGCTGTTTATAGTGAAAGCAGTAGAATCTGGCTATCTTTTAGTGTTGCAAGTTTTAAAAAAACATTACTATCTATTGGTAATAAAACCCATCGTAAACAATGTATTGTTTATCTTAAGGACTCTGCGAATAATAAATAGTTATAAATATTGGCGTATATTTCATAAAATTAATTTATCTTTATCCAATCAGTTAAAATAACTGATTTTCAGTTGCGCTTGAGAGCTTGTTTTTTTGAATATATTTATCATGGATGTATTTACATCAGAGTAAACGTTTTACGAGCTCAAATTCAATATTTCAGACACAATACAAACAGGTATAGCCTACGTGTAAATAATTTCGCTTTTTCCAACGTCACCCCTATCAATATTCTTGTATCTGTAAAACAAAACCTAGAGATTTTTTCCACTTTACTTTTGCCAAAAGTGCAAAATACCATCGTGTAATAAATACACCATTATTCGGGCTACACTAGACGGGAGTAGTAATGTCTTCTGCGACTACAGCCCCTGGCTTCGGCTATCTCCGTCACTCTTCGGGAAACAGCCCGACCAACCGAAGTAAGATTGCCTGTATTCGAGCGATAGCAATGTGCAAACTGTACTTGTACGCAAATATGCATAATCTCCCCAGTTAACTAGGTCACATTTCCAAGATGCTTTGTTCTTGATGTTGACAAATGGAAAATGTCAGCGAAAGACACAAGGAACATGGTGAAATGTTCAGTGATATATTGTACATGTCAAAGGTGAATGCAAGATGTTACATTTCACATAATATCCAGTTCAATGTGCTAGATCATAGCTTGGTGACACGTAGTCTGCTATTTGAGTACGGATAATGAAAAACCGGGGTCTACTTAGATCAACGTTGAAACGTTTCTGCACAAAATATACTTCAGATAATCTTCACGTTTTCTTGGCTAATATTTTACAAGTATACTGAAGCAAACATACGAACAATTCTGGATCAGGATAATATAATTTTTGTGTTTGAATTACGTGCATTCACTTACGTATGGCATTGTTCAGCAAAATAATAAATAATAATAAATAAATATACCTATAAAACAAATCATAAAACACTTTGATATACACATAAATAAAGTCGATTGTGTATCTATTCTCTTCGCTCGTGCTGAAGGTACTGGGTTCAAAACTCGGTTTGGTCTGGTATTGCGTAAAATCACTAAAATTAAATCTTCAAATCACAAATTTATTCTTAGTTATTTCTTGGGATAACTTTCATATGTAGGTAAAACGTAATCCCTTGAGTTGGCATTTTTCAGTTGACGGTAGACATGCCCTTTTGAGCTCTCTTAGCGAAACACGCAAACAATTGAAAACCGAGTATGTAGCTAAAAATAAAAATGACTTATTTCATTTACCTTTAAAAACTTATTTTAAAGTGCTTTATTTTATTGTTGTGTTGTCTGTCACTTTCTTGACTTTACGTAAGAATCTTCATGGATGGTTAACCCTAACTTCGTTGTGAGTTAGAACCATGTTATCGCACGGTTCAATTCTCTTAAACACACAGCTATTCTTTACAAATGCTTTTTCTGTTCGATCGTGACCGAGCTTTTAAAGAAACTTTCGAGTTTTGGTTGTAAAGGGGAAGGGGGATGGGGGATGCGAGTTAAACATCGTTCAAACGATACGTCAATCGTACAACTTAATAGTTCAATCAAACAACTCAGAAAACTGTCAAAGAGAGAGAACAAGAAGCGAAATGTTAACATCATCATCTTAGACTACTGACAACATTATCTTACTTCGTGTCCCTCGCACGCACGCGATACAGCCTTTGTATGAACCTTCCTCAAACGTGATGGATTATGGGACCGAGTTCGAGACTGACCTTTGTACTTCTAGCCGAAATAACCCAGTTGTCGGAGATCAGAGGGTTTCGGCACAAAGCGACGCTTAATGTCAGGAACAGTAGGCCCGAAGAATAGATTGACCACCCTTAGATCAAAACCAGTAGCTGGGTTAGGATGAATCGGAATCCTACGCGACCCTGTGTTCGGTGTCTAGTTTACTTGTGAGCAGAATAGAGAATAGTTGAACGAGTGAGCGTAGCGAACGTAGTGATTTCCATTCGACTTAAACGGCCCTAATTGTTTTTCTGCGTGCGTGCGTGTGAGTGTGTGTGTGTGTACGTTGAAAATCAGCCGAATCGCTGAACAGATTGCGCTAAAATTTTAAACAGACATCCGGTACGAGTTTATTGAGAACTGCTAACAAAATCAGCAAGATTCATTGCGATTTAAACCTACAAGAAATGATAAACTGAAAAATAGACTTCCAATGTTTAGAAATTATTTTAACGACAATGTTTTAGATTTTGAAAAGATATTTTTTGTTTGTTTTTCGCCTGGCCGTGAAATGCCGTGCCCATGCAAGGTCTGTCGAATGTTGGACGTCAAGGTACCCCCAAATTCCGCTCGTAGATTGAGTAAACCTTGCAATATTTTCACGTATTTCGTACTGGCTATGTTTTCCATAGTATTGTCACAGATGATAGACTACACTGCGTTATATGCATTTCAAAACATGTTTAATAATTTTTTAAATACAATTTAGGAATTACAAAATCTTTCCCGACCAGGGGATTTCTTTTTCTCTTCCTACTCGTTCTTTTCACTTTTTACTTTTTACTTTTTCAACTTCTCAGTGTAAAGCGGCCTTAAGGGCGCTTAAGCCAACTATACTTGAGAAACGCCAAAGTCGTTGTTAGACGAGTGAGCGAGTCATGTGGTGAGTACCCGGGAACATTTGCATTTATGTTTGATATTTATATTCGTATAAATAATGTTTTTTTAATTTAAAGTTAAGTAGGTATACGGGCGCGTCAACTGTAAGACCAATGCGCCTCTCTAGGCTATGGTAGGTTAGGTAGGCCTAATGTAGGGGGAAGAAAAGTAATGTAACCGGGTACTCAACACATGGCTCACTCACTCGTTTAACAACGACTTTGGCGTTTCCCTAGTTTAATGAACAACTCACTCGATTCTTGTGGCTCGAAATCCGGGAAAGTAGATTTATTGTTCAATTCAGTTCGTTCCACGAATTATTTTTGTATTTATTGAGTAAAACCCACATTTAGAGGCTTTTTATATTATTTATTATATTATTTTTTTTTATATTGGCTATATAATCAAAATGTGAAATCGTATTATTCATTCTTAGCACTCTAGCCATGGAGTTCATTACTTACTTAGAAATAGATTTTATTAGTCTTGTTTTTTAACATCATTTCAACTGTAGTTTATGGTTAGATAACATTGGCTTTACCAACTACCAACACCAATATTACCAAGCATCAATTCGTACCATTTTATTAATGAGTTGTTCGAGGAAACAGAAAATTGGATTTATATTTCATTGAGAATTTTGGTCAAAATTGTGTGCTCAGAGGATAAAAACTTCAAATCTTTAATTAAATTAATTTAAAAAAGGAATATACCCCAAATTCTACTCGATAAGGCGATAAGGCAACGGGAACGGTAATAGTTGCCTACAGTGGCCGACCTGTCCCGTCATGGGACTGGTGAAAATACATTAAAATAAAAAATAATAAGAGTGTAAAGCACCGAACTTAATGCCTATCTCTTATAGAGAGCGGAATCTACCATCGCTTAACTCGAATTAATCGGAAATTTCGAACTTCTAATTTGCGTTTAAAATCAACACTTATTCACGCAGATTTGTTGCATCATATTATATCTAATTTACGTAAGTATAATGTATAGTGTTTTAACTAAAACCCTTGTAGTCGAATATATGATAGTTGAGGATCGGTGATAAAAAATACCAATATTTGTGGCTTCAACAAAATCCATAAACTTACATCAATATATTTAATTTCAGGGATCAAACTGCCCAAAATGCATAACTTTTCTTTCTGTCATCCGTCTGTCGTCGTGTGTCACGTCTCACAATAAAAGTCGAACGCGACATCCGATAGCGTTTTTTGTTGATATTGCCCTTCAAC
This sequence comes from Sweltsa coloradensis, assembly GCA_024449915.1. Classification (NCBI taxonomy): domain Eukaryota; kingdom Metazoa; phylum Arthropoda; class Insecta; order Plecoptera; family Chloroperlidae; genus Sweltsa; species Sweltsa coloradensis. Next base: position 286,466 of record JAMZAV010001028.1, read on the forward strand.
AAAGATGTTGTAGAATATTTTTGGCGACATTGGGAAATTAGTGGGGCGGGGCTGAGCTGGCGAACTCAAGCTTTACGCTACCCGGCACCTCCACCAACAACGTGATATGATACGAAACGGCGGAAATAAACGTTTTCTTAATTTCCATGTTCATCTTCGACGATCTGTTGATTTAGAGAAGGCACTTTTTCATTAATTGAATATAAAAACAAAACAAAAAAATAATGTAATTTTCTAGAATTTAGAATCTGTCAAAATTGTCAAAAACACCAAAATACGTATTTTTTAATTGATTTATGATAAATATTGAAAATATGACATGATAGAGGCGTAAAAATGTCCTTCATTAAGAGGTATGCCAAGTTGTATACAGATGTAAGAAATGATTTATGGCTGCAGGACAAGGAATGCGCCGAGCATCAAATCACGCCTGCTTCCTCTTAAGTAGCTTATTTTCCTCTTTAATGTACTCCCGTATCCGTGCTTGTTGTTTTCCATTTAAAGTTTAAACATTAAAATTGTTTTAGCTTTCGTTTCGTCGTGCAGTGCCGTGCGTAGTGGGGGTCGGGGTGGAGGCTTAAAACATCTCCAATAAACAAAAACAAAAAATAGATTCGAGATTCAAAATTATCTGACGTTATTTGAAGTAAAACAGGTATACTTGAGTCTTAAATAACCCAGACTGTCATTAACAGAATGTAGGCAAAATTAATGGAAAATCCTCTTAAGCCCTTCGCGAGGAAATTACTTTTCCGAACCTAAGAGAAAGGATGTTTAAAATCGCTTAAATCCAACGTTGGAGATATTCACTCATGAGAGTGCTAGCCTGCTTGAATACTAGACTGCTAGACTGCTTGCTAGACTACTAGATTACTAGATTACTTGACTAACTAGACTACTAGATTACTTACTAGTAGACAACTAGACTGCTACACTACTATCTGTGATCTTTCATACAAAGCTAAGGTTGAAAGTAAGACAAACAATCCAGAAATTAAGTGTTTTCCCATATGCCAGTATAAAAGTAATTGGTAAATGTAAATAAAAATATAATATATACCTGTATACTACCCTATAATTGGATGAGCGAAGCGAAGACTTCAATTTCACTGACCCCTCAAAAAATTTAGCTCCGATGTTTTTTTTTTCTGTCTGTTTGTTTGTTCTCTACCGGGAAAATAGCATATGCGATCTTGATTAAAATTAGAGGGGACCTTCGAAATCTCTGAACTTAGACCTGCCACGTTTTTTGATACAATCAAAGAAATATTTCTCATGAACATCGTACTTTAACGATTTTTCCCGAGTTTTTGTGCGATAGTTTCGTGACATTTGGGCCGATTCTGACCAAACGGGTGGGGCTACAACGTTCATATTTTACATGGACATTAAGATAATGGTGTTGTATTGTTGTTTGAAAGAAAAAGTTGAAAAAGTCAGCCAGAATCCATAGAATAAAGGTTTCAATATGAGTTTTTTTGAGGTACTTAATAACAATTAACTAGTAACAATAGTAACTTGACAACAATCACCTACAATGCGTTCAAAAAGCACTTGCAAAAGTAAAGAGATCCCACGCAAACTAAAAACTTAGAAAAAGCTCATCCATCAACGCGACTGAAAAAAGCGTTTGCAAAGCTTCCTAGTGTATATATATATATATATATGTGTAGTCACTTTTTTAATTTCTGTCTATAGTACTAACATAACAATGTCATAGTCGCCTACTATAAAGCCAAGGTAAACACAATATATATATATATATATATATATATATATATATATATATATATAAATATAAAATCCTGTTTCATACAGAAGTTAATAGCGAACTAGGGTTGATACCACATGAACAGGATTTTTGTCTATGTATATGTTACGTCAAAATAGGTCACAAAATGTGTAGAATTAAAATAAACGAAGACAAAAAATAGTTGTACCGAAGTTGAATGATGCACTTCTCAACATATGTAATATGTTATCCGTAGTTGCTGATAGAGACAAATTGTGTTTTTTACTCTCACCCCAATATAATAAACTATAGAGACCTCCCTCGCGAACTGCAAGCGACAGTAAATAAATGGTCGCAGTTTTTTTAAAGTCTAATGTCAACACAAACAATCTCGGATATCGACTACGGAACTCACACGTGTGAGTGGTATTTTTATCGGTTCATACGGATCAGTTATTGGAGATCTGTTATTTTGATTGATGTACCGAAGGAAGTGAGAGAGCGAACAATCCACACTGTTCTCACTCTGTCTGTCTCGTATCGTAGTTTATAAACTTAGTAAACTGTTTGTATGGAACAATACTCCATGCTTTCAACTTTAGGCGGTGAACTTACTTTGAAACGATTTGAACTCTGCTGTAACAAGAAACAAAGATAAATACTGAAGTAACAGCTGGATTTTAAGTTTTGACAGGCTTGTTTTAGGGATAAGCTGTTCTGACTAGGAGTTGGACAATTTAGCATTAAATTTATATTTTCTCCTCAGTGAAAAAATACCCCCTTTCAAATTACTCGGGAAAGCGAGTAACGGTAAATGGACTAAGTGTTCAATAGCTTATCTATATATTTCTATCCGTTCATTCACCTGTTGACTGAAGAATGCAAGAAAAATCTTCGGTCAATGATAGCGATGTCGGGCGTTGAACCGACGAACTCCTGGATTAGAGTCTCTCGCGTAACATCTGAGCTCCTTATTTAGAGGTAAATGACTTTGTTGGATTTGATGATAGTGATGATTAATGATTTAAATGGTATTGTTTCATTTGATTGGTTCAATCTCGATGAATATCTTTTTAAAAAATGTGCGCTACTTCATTGTTTTATTCCATTTACTAGATTATCCTGTACATGTTCAAATGAAGTATTAACATTTTATAGATTTTTTATTTTTTATTTATTTACTAACATTTTGGTTTGTTTGACATTTTTTATATTTGAGACTGAAATGCTTCTCGAATTGAAAAAGTTTTTTTTAAAATATTTTATTTGTTAGCATATTGGTTTGTTTGACATTTTTTGATATTTAAGAATGAAATGCTTCTTGAATTGAAAAAGTTGCAATTGAATGGAAGGTTCTTCGTCCTGGATAAATGAATCGAGAAATCTGTTTTCTGCAGTGTCTTCTTGTATTTTTTTCTACAATCGGCAAGTTTCTCGTCACTAAGTAATCATTTTAATTACGACGGATACAATCATTTTAGTTAATGTTGATGATAAAGATTATAGACTTACGTAATGCCCATTTAACGATGGCCTACGTGATGCAAATATCAACCAAAGTCGAAGTTAAGAAAAGGTTAATAATATTCGTAATGTAACGTTTGTTTGTTTTATGAACGCAGTGTCGTTTATGAGCAATTTAGTTTTGATTTATTTTATGTTTGTCTTCTCATTTGTCCAAAGAAACTTTAACGTGCACAAGGTTTAATTTCACCGGGATTTGAATACACGACTTAGTGTCATCCAGAAAACAAACGCAACTGTAATAAATGTAAACAATATTCACGTGAAAATGAATCGCACTTGTGGCTGTAAATAACATCTGTCTGGAGAGAGATAAGCGAGGAATTATGTAGAGGGGGCTGTGTGGGTGGTTTACAATATAACATTCTGTGTGTTGCTGTACTAACTCATGCAGAGTACAACGCCCACACACGCACACGCACACGCACACGCACACGCACACGCACACGCACAAAGATTATTAAACTGTATATGCGAGGGAGCAAAGCTCCCACATAAGCATCACTTTTAAGTCCATCCGTCTGGTTGTGTCACGATTCAAGATAAAAACATAATCCGACGTAAGATTAACATTCGTTCATTTGTTGGCATTGCCCTTTAACAAGGAAGATCGAGATGTTTTTGTTACCTTGTGGGTTAGGGGAGAAGTGGTTACCTTCCTCCTACGAAACTTTAAAATTCATTACCCGGCACCTCTACCAAACAAATCAACGCTCGGCGAATTAGCTTTATTTCCGAGTTGCCGACATTGTTGGAAATAGGTTAGGATGATTGTTATTATCCTTCGACGATATGTTGATGAAGTAGCTTCGCTCCCTCACATGTGTACTCTCTAACAAGTGCTTCTGGGATAATAATGTTCCCTGCTGGCGCTCAGATTCTTGGTACCACGTGATTAGCTAGTTAATACTTGTTGGTATATAATGTGTTCGTACCCGGCACCTCCACCAAATGAAAAGTCATAATATTTATTGGGAACACTAACACAAATCAAAACATACTGAAGATTACAAACAATTTGAAAATAAAATGAATCAATATTAAATCTGTGCATTATAGATAAGTTTTGTATCCCTTTAGTCTACGACAGTGCATTTCTTTATTATTTTAAATTTAATTTACAATTTAAAATTACGCTATTAAATATTTCATTTCTTGACAAGCATGTTTCGTTTTAAAGTATTAAGGTTGACTTTAAATCGAGTTAGTAATGACAATTCAAGAAATTGACTATAAGTTACTGTACTGTAGAATACTCGTATTTGGTAATGTATTAAAACCCGGCACCTCCACCAAATAAAAGATCATAATATTTTTCGACATAAATCATAAATAAAAACATACTTAAGCTTATTAACAGATGGAAAATAAAATAAATAAATATATGAATAATAAATTCAAAATGTATTTATTACTGTATTATGATAGGATTTGTATCCCTATACAATGACTGCCATACATCTCTAGTACATTTTATCATAGTTATGAAATGAAATTTAAATATGAAATTTGTCTGTGATATATACTTTTTTTTGCGTATTTACTTATCTTTACCTTATAGATACTATTTTTTATTTTATTCCTTGCAACATGTTTCGTTTAAAAGTATATAGGTTGTCTTCTTTGAAGCTTCTTGTAGTCAGTCAGTCATTTTACTTCATGACGCCATCAAATAATAAATATTCACTTTCCTGATAAAATAAATTAGCCTTTTTGTATTTTATTCTTGTAGTTGGTTATCGTTGTAAATAGTTTAAATATTCAGGTTATTTCTTTTTCTTTGAAAACATTGCAGTCCAATCCATCACACAGAAAACTGTAATTATTACAGTTATATTTTATTTTCTATGGGTTAAAAAAGAGTAATTGAAACTTATTTAATGCATTATTAAAATATTGAATGTGGGTTGTGAATGAATCCATAAAATTTATTTATTTATGTAAAGTCTATCCTAATGATATTTTAAATTAATTTACAATGCAAAACAATAAATAAAAATTACATAAAAGTGACACAAATAAACTGTTGCTATCAGCTAGTTTTAAAATTATTGTTAATAATCCAAAAACATTGAACAATTATATTACATATCTTCAATATTATATCGTTTCTTAATACTGGGATAGTTGACTGATTAAAGCGCTTTAAGCCTTTCACGATTGCAACATTATTTTTTAAATGTCACATTTTTATAAAATTTAATTTTAATTATGTATTTTTTTTTATTTTAATAATGCTAGAAAATGTGCCATGCCCTACTTGTGATTAATAAAGTTAACTATTACAAGTAACGATGCAGTTTAAGCTTAATCAACTTGATGACGCAATTAGGAATCAATTGCATTATGTGAACAAAAGAATCAAATCAAGTTTCTATGTCAGAAAAATAATTGTATTCTTATTTGTGAAAAGAAATTGAAAGAAGCACATGAACACATTTATTAAAACTAATAAGCTATCGATTGTACCAACCTGCATAGAATGTAACTAAAGAAGCACAACAATGGAACGAGGTCATACTAATTATGTTAGTTTTCATATTGAAAGGTTGGCATCATAATGAGACGTCTTATTCTTTGTATTCAATGTGTAAGATGTAAACGAAGTTTATTTCAGCCAGAGTAAAATAAACTTCTACATTTCGTTCAGATTACTTACGCAAGCATACTCGTGTAAGCTTGTTCTATTCAGTTAACATTCTACGTCCTTTTAAACATTCCTTAGATTAATGTTTTCTGCACCTTTAAGATGGAACTTTCCGCTCAGAGAGATTTTATGTAGCAAAGTTCCTCAATTACTATATAAATCGTTGTCACAATCATGTTTACGAAGATAAATTCAATATCGATAACATTGAAGAAAATTCAACCTACAACAGTATTTTGTTTGTAACTTCATAAGTTAATTAAGTGGTTAAGTGTTGATTTTAATATTAGTTAGGTACTTTTTATTAGTGCATAACATATTTTCAAGAAAAAAAATAAACAAAAAATAAAAGTATGTAAATAGATTAAATAAATAAATAAAATAAATAAGTAGATCAATAAATAAATTAAATATTATTAATAGATAAAGGGCACTCTTGACACATATCTTACATTTTATACATTTTTACGTATTAAACATTAGAATTGTTTTTAGTTTGGAAATAGTTAAGTCTACACTAGAGAATCTATACTTTTCAATTTATAAGGCAACATCATAAGGCTTGTTCGTAGTGACAAGCGTGTGCTTAACCAGATAACCCGTGGTACCCAAAGTTTTACAACTACAAAATAAGGAGCATTACCCTAATTTAACTTTTCGTATAAAGAAGCTTCCTCGGAGAACCCTTTTTTACGAGACACAGGGCGTAAAGGGCAGGCATAGTACTAAACGTCCTGAAATTGTATCCAGCCCCTTCGTATTATGCAAATTGAGATCTGGATAAGTGGGCTTTACTGGAGCTTATCGTGGCTCATCTAACAGATATAAAGTTTTCTTTATAACTCGCGCTAGCTTGTCCTTACACACTCCTGAATTAATTCCGGAAACGCGAGGGAAGAAACTAGCTAAACTGGAAGTAATGCCTCTACGACACAACAGTGGCCCAATCTCCTTGAACATTCGTTTCAATTATCTGTGTTTCATGGCTTGGGTTGTGATTCTTTATACGATTCTCGTTCTTTCTTCTCTGCCTTCTTTTCTTTACTGCGTGTTTGCTTTAACTAGGAGAATTATCGGTGCTCATGTTTAACAGATATAAGTTTCTTATAACTCGCGCCTAGCTTGTTCTTACCAAAACTCCTGGAATTAATTCCTAGATAGACGCGAGGAAAAATTAAACTGGATTTGTTGGCGTACAAAGGGAAAAATCGCAAACGTTCGCGAGACTTGTTAAATTCTTTATTTCTCTCGCTCTTCTAAACGTTGAAATTGCCAAAAATCCGACGTTCAAGTGTGCGTTTCATTGTAATGGAATATATTTGTAGGTCTGTTTTATGGTCCGTGTTCTACGAAAAAAAAATCCTTAAGAATTTTTTGAATTTTCTAAAGTACGTCCATTCTTAAAGTGTCATTTACTCTATGTCATTTTAATGATTGGTAGCATATGTTGCTTGATCAGACATCGCGAGAAATTCAGGTAAAGAGAGGCGGATTGAAGAAACATAATATTTGTTTAAATCATTTTAGTAGATAACATCTCTTAAATATCAATTTTAATTGTTATAATAATTAATATTAATTTAATAAAACGTTTCGTTAACATTAAAATCACTTACATAAGCTAGCCGAGTACCTTCAATGTGGCTTCCTTGGCTATTGTCTTTGTTTGATTTGATAATGTTTTTGATAATATGATTTTTGTTTATTAAATAAGCTGATGGAAATAGTTTTTAATACCCGAAACGTTGTCCATGTTGTGCATTACTGACTTGTTATCTACTTGAATGTTTTCAATATTATAAAATTAACTCTACTTACTTTAAAACTAAAACAATTATTACGTAACAATTTGGCCGCGTTTGTTTGTATCTATATTTTTATATTTGGTAGGTTTGAAGTCACAGAGCGTGTTAGGCGCCATTAACTTTTCTGACAACCTAATTTCACATATATTTTGTCGTGGCATAAATATTATTACGTTTTCTTCTGATTTAACTGTTATCTCCTCATAAAAATGATGTTTATTTTTCAATTTATATTATTTTTAAAGTTAAGCATTCTGGAACAAATCACTCTTATTTAAAGATGATAATCTACCATTCCAGTGTCGTAATTTGACAACCATCAATCACCGATAGACAGAAAAGTACATCCATATTTAGACACATTGATTGTGGGCTTTATCCGACACGACGCGAGTATTTGTTGTTGCTGTCAACAACATGTTGGCGTTGTTGTCGTGCTCGTCACTTACAAAAAAAACAATTTTTCAATTTCATTCGCACGTTGTTCGTAAATGTTCCATTGAATGTATTGACGTGTTTGGTTAGCACGTATTCCGTGGGTTGGAATTCACCTCTGCTAGATTCACAAACTCATCTGACGTTTCGACATTCGCGTTGGTTGGTTACAGAGTAACACACACAAACACACACAAAAACACACGCACGTTCGCACACTTCACACAGAACCATCAATTCCAGTCGGTTTGCAGCTGTCAGATAGAAAACCATATTTCATTTTTGTTACCACTTTCAGTTACTTATGCATATTTTGACTAGTTCGTACACAAATTTTGAAGTTAGGACTAAAAGTTACTAATTAATGGACGCATCGGTTAATATTTAATAGAACTCAGAAATTTCCACAACTATTGCAAGATTGTATTAAATTTTAATAATTCCACCTACGAGAGTGTTTATCGACTAACCATATCGAGAACTATCTTTGTTCTCTTTTCTAAATTTGATATATAGTAAAAGTTCTTTTCGTTTTTCTTTTTTAATGTTTTTTTTATTCTTTCTTTCTTTTTTCTTTCTTTCTTTTTTTTCTTTCTTTTTTTCTTTTTCTTTTCTTTTCATTCCCCACCCCTTTTTATATTCGATTCATTCATAAATTGCCTTTAATATCCTTTTTATTTGTTATCAAATTTGTTGAGTATTTAATGCATTGTTGTAATATTACTATTTCAAATATTTACTTAAATGTAGTTCATTGTTGTGTCTGCATCTATGTAATTAGATTTATTTAGTTGTCCTCCTTTGTAAATCAGTTTTTATAACTGAATAGAATAGACGTTAAATAAGTAAATAAATAAAAAATAAAATCGCACAAGAAATAATATTATATTCTAGACACAAGTAAAAAATCGCGCAATTCTTTGTAAAATACTAACTAGAATTAGTTCAAAGTGTCATTTTCATTTCTCATTAAAATGGAGACGTCTAAACTTTTGACGGTGACAAATAAATAGACCCAGGAGGTAAAATAAACAAACCATTAGAGTAGATTTACCTAGAAAACTTAAAATTATTGTTTCTCGATCTCATTGTGGTAATGCTTTGAGAAGCAGACCTGCCTCAAAGAAACGGAAGTTGTAAACTCTCAAAATAGATCAGACAATTAGCGAGTGATGAACTGACGTTCTTTGTGCATAAGAGTTGAAACATCGTTAGCTATATATTTGCATTTCATTCTAAAATACGCGTAACCACAAGCAAATAACTACGATGTATTATATATGTTGTTTCGAGGAATATGACACCTGGGGACGTGGGTTCGAAACCCGCATAAGGCATAGGTTTTTGGTAATTGCCCTTCATTATCATCTTTCACCACTTATCGTGTCGAATAAATATAATGAGTTAACCATTATGTATGTGGAGCACGCCAAACGACATAATATTATGCTGTATGTTTTCTGATGTTAATAATAATATTTTTTTAAATACAGTTAAAGTGTTTAAATAATGCATTTGTTATGTGTTAGGTTACTTGTAGACTGCATACATACCAATATTCTTAAAGTCCATTATAAAGCTATGATTTAAATTGTTCTGAAAAAAATTAGTTACAATAAACCGCGTAATACAAGCCACGCATTTTTCCCCCTTTCAAAACATAATATTATAAACTTACATCCAGGGATCAATAGAAATGCAACCTTCTGTGGACCGGCCAAGTTCGTGGGTTATCAGGTAGGGTCAGGAGCCAAGATGTGGCGGTTAGCCTACCTGGAAGCAAATAAACAAACAAACATGGTATCACATATCCTGGTAAACAATGGAGAAAACTGTTTTATCTCGCTGTCAGGGCGCATGAGTTTCAACTTTTAAGGAGATCTAAGGATGTATGCAGTTAGTTAAACTATTGTGTTAGTTTCTGTGCTGACTTTATTTCCAACAGCACAAAGTACCAAAGTGGCGAATACATATCAAGAGAATAGTTCAGATATGAAAATCATAACACACATAAAATGTACATTAAAATAATCAAGAACAGGTTGAAACAATAATAAACATGGCGATTATTCTGTTAAAGACGATGAACAGATTGAAGCTATATTATTGATTTAGCTTTTTTCTAGGTGAGATTAAAATAAAGACAATAGATATGAGATAAAGATTTGAGATAAATCAATTTAGGTCTTGTCTGTCATCACACTTTTTTAAAAGTAACACGTTTAGACAATCCTTTTATAATCTATCCAATCAACTTGTTTTCGTCATAGATAGAGCGAAAACAAATTGAATTTTAATGTATATAGAGCATCAATTTATGAAAATCTCGTTTTAATAAAATGTTATTATTGTCAACAGATTGTTTTCTTTGATGATATTATGTTCGTGCTCTTATTGAACGAGTCTACCTCTAAAGTAGTATCAAACTAAAACTTCTTTCTAATCTTAAAATATATGTTTTTTTAAATATGAAAAATTCACAATTTCTGCTCCGTTCAATAACGATTTATTGTTAATTAGAGCAGCGAGCTACAAAGGGCAATTCATTTTTAAAATTACTTCCTGTTTATAATATGTTGTGGCCCGGGGGTTGAAAATATCGGAGCCTGCTTAAATGAAACGGTATGGTAGCCCGCGGCGATATGAATCACGTTCTCCGTGTGGGTAGCGGTTATCGTAAAAGAAGATGGTAGGTTATAACAAACAACGCGTAGGGTGGCTGCAAATGACGTATAGATGCGGATATAAAGAGAAATTAACATCCCCCAATGAGCCACGCGCTCAAACGACGAAGCTAATTGAAGAGGGTGGGTCGAATTGCGTTGACCTATATCTAGAAAGTTAACATTAATCTTTATCAATGACGCTGTTTACTTCACGAACACGCACGCACGCACGCACGCACGCACATCTCCGATAGAAGTAGCTCACGGGTTACACGCGGCTCTCACTCGCAAGTACACTGGTTCGATACCAGACACCTACATCCAAGAATTAAGGATTGTTTCACGAGATTGCGCACTAGAACATAAATCTTGTTTTGTTCCCTAACAATTACCCCATACTTTAAAAAAGTAAAAAAATATTACTGAACACAAATAAATAATTTAATACAATCCAGAAATTAAAAAATCCATCCCGATCGGGGTTCGAACCCCGATTGTATTAAATATTAACAATTTCACCTACGGGAGTGTTTCCCGACTATCCAAATCGAGAAACAAATCAATAAATATAACTCAACAAACTTATTTTCGGAAATGAAAGATATTGTGGCAAATGTGCGACTTTTATCCGATTGTTTATTTCGTTTTGGAATAAAGACTTGTACGTGCTTTAATTTACATTTTAGTCACAACTATGAATATTGTCAAAGTCCTTGGTACTTTGCGACCTCGGCAACTTCTAAATGGCTTCCAACTTTTATTTCATTTTCCCTCTGATTTCCCGCTACAGTTTGTTGTCTTTGCCATATTTACCACAGCTTTACTGTGACGTTCTAGGATATAAAATGAAGATTATTTTTCCATTTAATTTTTGCAACTTGACATAAATCACGTATCTCACAAGGACGAAGAGTATCACTAAGTCGGTGAAATAAATGAAAAACAAACAAAAATTAATAAAATCGTATTTATTTATACAGTCTACCAACTCAGCCATATGACTGATTTTGAGCTTTTTGAAGTCCCAACCCAATCTTATCGGCACCGATGTCATCGACAAGTCGGTCCTTCTTTCTGTCTGTCTGTTCTGTCTGTCTGTCTTTCTGTCTATCTGTCTGTCTTTCTTTGTCTGTCTGTCGGTCGGTCAGTCTGTCTGTCAATCTGTCTGTCTGTCTGTCTATCTGTTTTTCTGTGTCTGTCTGTCTGTCAATCTGTCTGTCTGTCTCCACAAATCTGGGTTACGGGGTTGCACTCCATCAGACAGTGCCTCTGAGCGAGCGACACCAAACAGATGGGCACATGTGCGAGACCTGCGGGCCTCTCACCTCTCCCAGCACTCCTGCCCTTGTCACGTTCACACGTTCGATGAGTAGCCGTCAACGCCGCTAGCGTGACGCTGTACTAGTACTACACATCTATAGTAATTGCTACCCCTGGCATCCATTGTCCATGTGTGTGGTTTCGGGTAGCCTGCAGACCAGCTTTTATAAATTTGTCCCTAGTTGTTTGACCAACACCCCTACAAGGATGGTGCAAAATATGTTAAGTATTGGGGTCACGGTGGCGGGGCAAGCCCCCCAAACATTTGGTATGTCTATATACTCGGCACCGCCACCGAGGGGATTGAACCCTAAAAATACACGTATTTAATTACGGCAAGCTTGGCATCACATCTGTCTGTCCGTCGGTTCGTCCCTCCGTGTGTGCGTGAGTTTCGTCTCACCATGGACGCCCGATTAACATGCGTTTATTGTTGACATTATCCTTCAACAAGGATGATTCAAAACATTTTTGGTGACCGTTTGGGTAAAGACGTGGTTGTGTTGCAAGTTACTAGGAAAACGCTTAAGTCCCGCCGCGTTGTTGGATGAGCGTAATTGGTGCATTGAGCTGCCATGTGTTATGAGGATTTTCTGTTGTTCTGTGACAAAATTATTACAAAGTCGAATAATTTTTTTAAATTAAATTAAATTAAATAAAAAAATTTTTTTTTTTATTTTTTTTTATGAATCGTAATTTTAAAAAAGGAAAAAATCGTAAAATTGCGATTTTCATAAGAAATAATTATTCGATTGCGCTCAAATTTTACAAGAATATATTAATTCATAAAATTAAGGTTCTGTGAAAAATTCATTACAATAGGATAAAGCATGTAGGTGTTATAAGTCAAAGACTTGTTTAAAAAAAGAAAAAAACGTGTAAAATTTCGATTTTCATGAGAAATAATTTTTCGATTGCGCTCAAATTTCACACGAATATCTTAATTCATAAAATAAAGGTTTTGTGAAAAAATCATTAAAATCGAATGAAGCATGTAGGTGTTATAAGTCGAAGAAATATTTTAAAAATTGAAAAAATTCGTAAAATGGCGATTTTCATGAGAAATAATTTTCCGATTGCGCTCAAAAACGTGGCAGTTCTAAGTTCAGAGATTTCGAAGGTCTCCATAAAATTTCATCGCAATCGGAGTATCGGTTTAGCCGGAATCGTGTTAACAAACAGACAAAAATACAGAAAGAAAGAAAGAAAGAAAAAAAAAAAAAAAAAAAAAAAAAACATTCCGGATTTTTTTCTCCAGTGTAGTGAAATGGAATCTTCGCTTCGCTCGCTACGCTCGCTACGCTCATCCAAAAAATTCCGCACCTGCACAATATTGATTGCAAAAAAACGACAAATATTTTGATAGTAAAACTCGCACGCTTACCCGGCACCTCCACCAAAAATGTTAGCGCATGGTGAATTATTTTATATTTTGTATTCATCTTCGACGATGCTTGGCTATTTCTTTAACTAGGTTTTTTACTGACTGAAGCCCCCCACCCCCACCCCTCGCACCCGAATTAAAAACCATACATGAATGAACTTTTGTCATTTATTAGGTTTCATATAATAAAAGTATCACGTTAATGTTATCATATTAAATAAGTACCCGTTGTGCCATTACACATTTTTAAATTATGTTGTGTTGCGTAAATTGAAATTATAATGCTTTATTTGAGGAAAAAACAATTTGTTAGGGTGACATTAATTATGGATATGTATAATAACTATTGATTGCAATGGAGTTAACAGAATCATAATTAACTAATTAAAATTGTTGAGCCAATGGTTTTGTACAATAATGGCCGAAGGCGTAAGGAAAACAGACCTATAGTTTGTTTTTATAAATGTTTCATGAACAGCAATTACATTTACTTATAGCATACATCCATGTAACTTGTACTTATAACTTTGCACTGTTTCGCTTTCATTAAGGGGTTTAAGTTACGACTAGAAAAAACTAATTTGGGCCAGATGCGCGTGTTTTTAGTGCCCTTAACGCAAGAACGATGGTACCAATTCATTAGCGTAGTCGTTGTTGAGAGCGCAGAGCCCATTCCGCTATCTGTTCGCCGGAAAGTAACGCAATCAAATTACCTACTACCAATCATGGACTCGCTAATAGGAAGTACTCGTTCTCTATTCCAAAGCGCTTAGTTTGTAATTAAACTCATTGGAAAGTTTACTACGAGTCTTAAATAATGGCGCCTTTGTTTCGTGAGAAGGCCGTCCGTGGATGTGTAAACATGAATTGCTTCATGGTGTAAGCAAATACCGTAATATTAAAGCGTAGTGTAAGCCGACAGTGTTCGCTAGGGCGATAAGCGCTCGACTCTGATTCAGGAGGTCCCGGTTCGAATCCCGTCGAGACCGGCAATCCTGACTGAAGGTTTTTTCCGAGGTTTTTCTCAGTCGTTATTGCGAATGCATGGGATTGAGTCCTCTTAAAACAGCCCTCGGACATCCCTTTACAATTGTCCTATCCGCAACATACCCAGTTCACCTGAAGAGGGGCATATTGCACCCTATTACAGGTTTAATTCCCACGATAAAAATAAAATAAAAAAATCATGGTGTAAAGATGCCCTCGGGGATTAGTTTACCCTAGTTTATAAGTAAGTAAAAGTGTTTTTAGAATTTAACTTTTAAGTCAAAAGGCTTAAATTTATTTAAAGGACGAGAAGACCCTATAGAGATTTATAATTAATAATTATAATTTATTTAGTGGAATTTATGTTAAAGTTTGTCAATTATTTTGTTGGGGTGACAGGAAGATAAATAAAACTCTTTTTAATTTTAACCATTGATTTATGAATTTTTGAACACAAATTACACAAATTCAATCGATGTTGTCAATTTTATAAAGAAACAAAGCTCCCCTACAAGCATTAATTTTCTGTCCGTACATCTGTCCCGTCCGTCTCCCCGTTGTGTTTCACGATAAAACTAAACACGAACTCCGATTGACGTCCGTATTTGTTTACATTGCTCTTCTACAATAATGATTCAGCATGTTTTGGTGACCCTGAGGTTTTAGAGATCGGAGCTAAAAATATTGAAATGATATTTTTCCGTACCCGGCACCTTCACCATGGTCGGAGGGATTCACGATAGCATTTTATTTATGTGTTCTCCTTGTTCTTCTCCTATGTTGGCTACTACCGTACCCATGCTTAAACAAAAAATTGCTGAGATATTAACAGACTGTCAATAATTCTAATTTTATGACATTTTAAATTATTTGTTTACATTTTAAAATAAGTTATAATCTATATTAAGTCGCGTTTCAAATTTATACCTTACATGTCGCAAAAATAAGTAGGGCCTAATCGTTTTTATGACTGACACTTCAACCCATATTATCTCCTGAAATATTTTACCACGAACGTGATCTGTACAATTAGTCAATATACAATGTAGTAAAATGATTAATTGCAAAGAATATGGAAAAATATAAGACAAAACTCACTTGTAGAGAAAAAAAACGTTGACCTTTATTCCATGCGCATTCCATGGTTGCAGACCGTCAGTCAACACTTCTGTCAAAAGTTGGCATAATATACTCGTAAAAGTATAAATAGCAACCCGTTTTCTGACTCACAACATCTTTAAACATGTAATCGTTCTGAACTCAATTCGGCCTCTGATATATGTTATTCTTTTATTTATTGTTATAAACTAATTCAAAACATCTACGTAAGGCTGCCAGAAATATACTTTTACCTCTTTTAGCGTAATATTGTATTGTGTAAGTTTTATGGAATGACAGAGGGTTGTTTGTCGAACCTATTTTCAGTATTTGGCTTAATACGACTGAAGAGAACTTTATGAAACCTAAAGTCATAAATCTGTATTGACAATGGGGATAATTAAACCCGGAAAATAGTATTGTGCGTTTGCTTTTAGTCACTTCAATGGGTGATTTACGCACGTACTTAAACTCCTTCCTTATTATGAGGGGTGGGGGTGGGGGATTAGGGGTGGGGGTATCGGCGTGGTCAAACGCGTGCTCTTCGAAGAGACAAACTTGGAATTAAATTGCCACAATGGCGATCACAAAGCGATAAATCTGGTGCCCGACCACAAACTGAGGCTTCTGAATGCGGTGGAAGGGACTCTGGTATCCGCGCTCGCTTCAGGTAGCGGGTACCCGCGGTTGATCATGTGACCGCACAGTCGAACCAAAGCGCTCCCCCTTGAGCTACTGGCTCCGACTTTCCTCACGTAATGTATCACAATCGAATGGGGTTGTCTTACTGTGGTATTGAGTAACGAGCATCGGGATTTTGGTAACGAATTTAATTTATATGTATCAACAATCACAGGTATGGTAGTACACAAAAGAGGGAGCGAAGCTACTTAGCTCGTTCAGACCATAATTTATTCCACAAAATTTAAAATTATTTCACAATAGGTTATACACTCACATAGGACCAAATATAAGGGAAAAAATAAATACAAAATTGTAAATTTGTATGGAATTCCTGGAATTTTTGGATTTTGAATAATAAGCAACGTTTTATGTTCAAATGTAATTACAAGCATTTCTTAAACGAGATTTTTCCGTATTTTTGCACATTTTGGACATACCAGATACTAGAAACATATTTAATTTCCGAGAAAAACACAAAAAAACATTTTGGCCGTTTTTGCAGATTTCTATTTTCAATCTTCTCTTAAAAAAACTATTCGTCCTATCAAAAAGAGATAAAAATAAGGTGAATGTGAATGTGAATTCCACAATTTTTTTGACAAATTGAAAAACCTGTAATTCAAATTTTAAAAAAAATGTTATGTCCATTATAATGTACGCGTGGTCTGAATGAGTTTTTAACAGATCCTAGAAGAAGAATTAAACGAATGAAAATCGTAGATCTCGTATTTGGTGGAGGTGCCGGGTCTAGGCGGGAAATAAACCTAACAATCCGTTCCGTTCGTGCATTGAAATATTGTTGGTGGGGGAGATGGTTGGTATGTATAGGTAATGTTTGGGTGACACTCGCCCCGCTCCAGACCCAAAGCGTCACCAAAACATTCTGTATCATCCCTGTTGAAGGGCACTGAAACAAAATAATCGATTGTCAATCGGGCTTCTTGTTCAGATTTTTTCCGCGAAACGTGACACAAGTACAGACGGATAAAATTATTGTTTTGTTTATTTTGTTTAAAGTTTTAAGTTTAATAAAGCTGAGTTTAACAGTGAATAGTTAGACGAGTGAGCGCAGCGAACGTAGTCTACAACGCTACTCGATCGGGCCTTGGTCGTGATTAATTCTGTTAAATGTTAAATGTTTGTTAAATGTCTGTCTGTCCAGTCCCATACGGCCGAACGGCTAAATAGACTGAGCTGAAATTTTAAACAGACATCCGTGACCAGGTAACTGAGAACAGCTAACAAAATGTGCACAATCCGTTGCGATTTAAACCTGCAAGGAATAAAAAACTGAAAAATACGTTAAAATGTATAGAAATTATTTTAACGACAATGGTTTTCATTTTGAAATAATATTTTTTGTTTGTTATTTACCTGGCTGTGTAATGCCGTGTCCAAGGTTAATCGAATGTTGGACGTCAAGGTATCCCCAAATTCCGCTCGTAAATTGAGTAAACCTTGCAATATTTTCACGTTTTTCGTACTGGCTATGTTTTCCATAGTATTGTCATAGATGATGGACTACACTGCGTTATATTCATTTCAAAACATGTTAAATAATTTAAAAAATACAATCCAGAAATTACAAAATCTTTCACGACCATTGAACCCACGTCTCCCACATTTCGGCTATAACGGCGCTTTAGCCAACTCGACTAGGGAAACGCCAAAGTCGTTGTTAGACGAGTGAGTGAGCCATGTGTTGAATACCCGGTAACATTCATTTTCTTCCCCTACCTAAGGCCTCCCTAGCCTATCATAGGCTACAGTGGAGCATTATGGGCTAAACTATGACCTAAACTAAAATACCCGATTATTTATACGAATATTATAATCAAACTTAAATGCAAATGTGTGATGTTAATCTAATGATTTGCATTTAACTATTAAGTACTGGTCACAGATAACTATTTAATTATCCAACTCTACCAAAGCTTAAACCAGCGATTAAAAGTCAATTCTTAAAATAAATCTTTTCATTGTTTTCTCGAGTTTATCAGATTTGACTCTGTGCTAAGCTGTTTTTAGGTCGCGGAGTGGATAATCTTAATTAGAACGTGAAAATTCGTGGGACTAAGGCTGTAATTGCTTTTCGTCGTTCGTTTAACATTACGCCCTGGATTATGTTTCAAATTAATTCTGCACCCACAAACATTTAGGTTATTTGAAGCGTTGAAATAAAATAGTCAGCGTGTAGGAAATTAAAATACGATTTATTTAATCTACTTCTGTGAGTTTCTAGGGTTTTAATTGAAACCGGGGGATGGGAACTTTATATCTTCATTTTGTAGTGTGCATTTTTGCCATTACAGTCCGGACTAAATTATGAACTTCGACCATTTGTAGATAATCCTTAAATGATTTTGATAACTGAGACCATAATAAAGATTATCAACGAAAAACACTAACAAATATTACCATGCTTTGAAATCTCTGGTGTTTAATACACAAATACGCCAAAAAAAAGAGGCACTGTCCCTCTGGCCAAAAAGGGTGACCAAAAACATACCATCCTTGCAAAAGGGAAATGTCAACAAAAGACTTCATTTCTTGATAAATAATATTTTTGGGAATAGAAAACAAAAGTTTAACAAAATATGTACTCGGCACCTCCACAGTAAGTGAAGGCTGGAACAAGCGTGGATAAACAACGGAAATCTTTGATCTCTATTTTGGGTACTCCCGTATCCTTGCTTGTAATTTATTTATATATACTGAAACGTTACCTCAAGTTATAAACCATTTCGGATTTGCAATTAAAAAATGCATAATGTTTATTTATTTATTTAGTCTCTATTTGCAACGGATAATGTAATCCACTAGTGCAAATTTAATAAATCCCGGTACCGGCACGTAGTCTACTCCTTTCGAAAAGTACCAAGGGGACCAACGGCTTTACGTCCCATCCGAAAGGACGGTGTAACCTTGACAGTCATATAGGTTCCTCCACTAACCCAGACTGACGAGCAGACGTCGAGGAGAACGAAGCCTTTACACTCGCTCTAGAACACTCCATCTGCTCTAACCAGCGGTATACGTGAGTTACAGGGCAGAGCGGTCACCCACACTACCCCTGACCACGCTTGAAGGTAGCTGAACTTCGGTGTTCGAGTAGGAACCGGCTGAGCGACCGCGGCTAAACCGCTGGTTAAATCTTCGCATTGTTATTTGCTTAGCAAAACTACTCTTCGGCCCCAGAGTAAAGTCTCCGTATGTGTACCGACTATGATTTTATTCCAACCTCGCTTTGCATGGTTTATTTTTATCCAGTATTTTATCTCGGCAAAGCTATGGTGTCCTGTGAGCCGTTAAATCCGCAATAAAGGAGCTCTACGATATTTCTGTCGTCGTGAAACTCGAACAAAGCACATTCCGTTGCGAGAGAGTTAACATTTTGAATTGGCCTGATGTAATGACAGTCTTCCCCTTGTTCTCCAATTATGTAAATAAGCAGAGATATTGAAATTATTGTGGCGAATGGGGTCTCATCTATTAGGAGTCGATTGCTTTTAATTTAATATTTCGTTCGCGTTCACGATGAAAATCGTTAATTATCTATAACCATACATTTCAGATTCCCAGTTGACGTTAATGAAATATATCTGGCGTGTAAGTTAAACCAAAATTCACAACACAATATGTATATTACGCCCCCAGCTCTTCGGGCTGGGCTTTATGTTCTCTCCCCAACCTGTCAACCCTTCTCCAATCTAAAACAATTTTGTATATTACATATATATTTTATTTTGCACTTTTATTATGAAATTTATTGATGTATTAAAATTTTTGCAGAGATTTACCTAGATAATTAGAATTATTCAAATCTGGATGATTTTTATAATAATTGATAAATGAAGAAAGATAAATGAAGAGAGTCAGTTGGAAGCTGCAGAGATGAAGTTTTTAAGAAGTATCAAGGGAGTTACAAAACTTTACAGGATTTGAAGCGACGTTATAAGAAAGGAATTAGGTCTGGAGAAATTGAGGTTTAAATTAGGAAGGGAACGTTTAAGTTGGTTTGGTCATATGAAGAAGATGGAAATGGATATTATCCCAAGACGAGACTTCGAAGCAGGGGAGGAAGGTAAAAGAAAAGTAGGAAGACCGAGAGAAAGATGGGGAAGATTGATCGAAGGAGACGTTGAAAAGAGAGGTGAATCGTGAAACCAGATGACGGAATTGAAGCTGTGGGAGGACAGGAAAGAGTGGAGAAAATTGGTGGAGAAGCAGATGCAGGATGAAGATGATGATGAAGAAACGCTGAGCCTGGCAATCACGGCAAAAAATAGTTTCGTGCCCTAGATATCGGTGTGAAGAACACCACTCAACCTGACATTGTTGGAAATGAGTTTTTTTGATTATTATAATTGATAAATATAAAATATTCACATTTGGTTCACACTACTTTTCTACAGCAATGATGCCGAACATTTTAGTTACCCTGGGTATCAACGGACTTTTGTCAGGATAGGCGCGTCTGTACAAAATTATTTCGCAATTAAATAACAAAATGAAAGAGTGTTGTAGATTTTAAATTTCGTTCATTGCAATCCTTTAACGATTATAATATCATCGATGTCCAATTTATTTCCATTACCGTAATATCCTATCATTTCGACCTACTTTTCATTCTCTTTATGTCACATTATTCTTTGAACATGTATGTCAATTGACGTTTTTCTTTAAAATATGAACTCAAAATGAAGTCGGGTAAAGCTACATTTATACAAAATAAAAACAAAATAGAGTCCCCATTTTACACATGGTATGACATAAAACTGCTTGAGCAGTAACAACATCAAAGAACATCTGGTAGTTGTCGCTCTAGAAGTCACCTTGATGAAAGAGGAGAGACGTGAGAGGACTAAAGAGTACACGACTCAAAAGAAGAGACAAATCGAACACTTTTGAATTCTTTGACGTTAACTGCACCGCCTTCTAGACGAGTGCTTCACGCTGTCGTCAGTCTCTTTGAAACGAAAAGTTAAGAAGGCTGTAATTATTTTCTGTCATCGCAAAGAGAAGTTACCGCAATATTTCCGGTTTGGAAAATGCTAAAGATGCTGATCGTATCTGAATAAAACTCTTGAATTTCGTCTTTTTCAAGTTGATACTAACCCAATAATGTCGGGTTTAACCTTACTTTGGTGTGCAGTAATCTTATGAGGAAATGCGGAATTGAAAAAAAAGAAAGAATGAAGCGAGTTTCGAAACCGAAACCTTCAATTGAAGTAAGGGCTCTTAAGTCTTATCCACTAGACCAACGAGCCACACAATTACAAATATCCACGTCATGTGCGGGACTCGATCTCAAGACTCCTGGTCCCATGCGCTTTTGTGCTACAGCCCTACCACCAATATTAAACCACTCAAAATTACACTTTTTTAGTGATATCTCGAGAACGGTGCAAAATATCGCTTAATTAACTGTTTTTTTTTTTTTTAAACTGAGCTATGTGGTTTTGACAGGACTAAAGCCTGCACGAAAAATATTAAATTGTGATAATAATACAGTTTTTTATTTGATTATTGATTAATTAATCGAGCGAAGCGAGCGTTTCCATTTGACTCTGCCGGAAAAATTAGTCACTGGTTTTGTTTTTTTTTTTTTTTTTTTTTTTTGGTTTTTTTGTTTGTTTGTATGTCTCGCCATAACGTTCGAACGGAGGCTCGGATCGAGTTGAAATTTTGACCATCCGCAAGCTTCGTTCTCGATTGAATGCCATTAGTTTTGTGGCAAAATCGTTCAAAAAGTTAAAAGTTACATTAAAGTTAATCGAAAGTTTTTTTTTCAAACTAAACGGCGACAAAATCTGAGATAGCCAAATCATTTAGAATGTCCGTCCGGTCACGAATATGTTAATTTTATTTTGATCCGATAAGTAGTGTAGATGGAAATTTCATTATAACAAAAGTAACGTTGCCATGGCAACGAAAAGACGCGCGAAGTTTCTAATGCACTGCCACCTAGAAGTAATCAAAATACTTTCGAGGAAGCAGTCATGTCAACAAAGAGTTTAAATAGTTTTCCCAAGGAGTCAAGGTCCTCTAGATGGCGGTGGATTTCATCCACAAAGTAAAGGTTTACTTACACACGGGTTTACCCAAATACCTTGGCAATAATAAATAATATTGGAAACATGGCCCTGTGGACAGCGAACGTCGCAAATTTTTAAATTTAAAAAAATGTGCAATGTGGGTCTAGCTATAGCACGTGCTCGCTTATCAACGCGTCCAACTGAGCGTTTCCTAGTTAAATCCATGTTTGAAATACAAACCGCACCGAATATTACATTTGAATATTTTTGCTTGCATTATAATATTTTCTTACAAAAATAGCTGTCTGCTATCAATTTTTAGAAATTTTGCACCGTTCTCGAGATATCACGAAAAAACTGTAATTTCCCGTGGTTTTAATATTGGTGGTAGTTTGTTAACTTAACCTTTCTTTGACGACCTTTTATATTAGCGAGTTAAAGTTATTCATCCCGGGAGCAGACAGCTAGACGGGAAACTGTGTACGTAGCGTTAGTGCTGTGGCCGTTACGCGACCATCCTGTTAGTAATACCATTTGTCCTCGGAGAAACGCATATATAAGCGAAACCCTCGACGATGTAGACAGAACTTACGCAGATAAAAACAAGCCAGACGAAACTTACTCGAACTATGATCTTACGTAGGCTTTTTTATCCACTTAAATGAAAAGTTAAAAACTAATCCGTTTCCCTTGAGAAATTTGTTTTTATCCAGCTTATAAGCTTCTCGTTGATGGGAATTAACCCCTTTGACTTCCCTGACAAACAAGTAAACAAACAGAGTGCTACCACTCTGGCCTAGGTGTACCAAACGAACAATGCCCGGGAGTAAATGTTTTACAAACAAACGGCTTTTATTTCCACTTTCTGTTAAATGTGATGAAAAGTGGGGCTCGACTGCTCAAGGCGTTGGCTTAGCTTAGCTTAGAATTATGCAACGAACGAACACGTGTTCTTGCTCACATATACAATACCGGGTCTGAAACCCTCATTTGGCTGCGCTGTGTTTGTACGCACAGACGCCGGTGACGAACAGTAACTACATTCACTCAATGCTAGCTTGTTTATATAAGAAATATTGGAGTAGACGGTGTTTCAAATTGTGCTGTTTGTAGGGTTTTTAGAGAGGTCATTAGGCTGTAAAAACACAAGAATAGATTATGTATGATGGGTTCGGGGGCGAATGACTTGCCAGGTCAAGGTCAATGGTTGAGGTGATGAGGGAAGAGGAGAAGGGTTAGTTTGGTGAATAAAACGATTGATTGATTGATTGAATATTATATGTTTGTACAATGCATGTAACAACCAGTTTTCGTTTTAATCGATGTCATGATGTAATACAATAAATGTGTTTATAAAATATAATAAATTTGTCCATACACATTTTTATTGAGATATATTTGACAACATTGACTTCTTGAATTCATGTCAGTCTTTATTGAGGCTCCAAAAGTAAAGACAGAGTAACATCTACTCATTGATTTAAAAATGATTTATCTCTCTTCAGATAATTTTAATGATTGATCAAGTACAAATGTTATTAGGCCTAGGCAATCATTTGATTATTGATATTATTCAAAACTATATAATAATTTTTTTTTAGCGTAACAAAATGGGCATAAATAGAGTTGGTAAGGTATCACCAGAAATGCAATAACGATTTTTACGTTTTGACACTCGCGCGCGACCCGGCACCTCCACCAAAATAATAATTTTTCGATACTCTATTTCGAGTCGAGTACTACTCTAAATTTCGGGTACTCGCACACCAATAATAATATATACATTACTAACCGGGGGAATTAATTATGAACCTTCTGTATTGGAGCATAAAATTATACTTATTACACGAACTTGCTTCACAAACTTAAGTACTTATTTGTTATATCTTATCACCTAAAGTTTTAACGACAACCTTAACACTTCTTATGCATCGTGCTTCAAAATTAATTTTAAAGCTTTAAATAACCATAACTTGAAAATCATAAACTCTCAAGGTAGTGAAAGTTCTGCATTTAATTACCTACAAAACTCAAAGTCAACTCAATTCAGTTCAATACAGACTTGCGTTAATGACAAGGGAACAGTAACGTCTAAGGTAATACGTCTTTCTGTCTATCGTGCCCGAACTTTGAGCCAGAAGATGTATCACCCTGGCCCTGCGGTGCCCCAGCCAATAAATCTACACAGATTCCATCTTAACCCGACAACTTCCATCAATATTCACAGCCTGACAGCTGGGCTTTGCGGTAGATGGGATGAGCCCAATAGGAAGTACACACAGAATGGATTTATTACCTACGCTATGCTTAACAATAGATTTTCTTTTCAAAGGTTTTTTTACGTTTCCCCCTTATTGACGAACTCTATTGAGATATAGTTCGCAGATATTATCTTATTTTATATCTATAGAGATAAAATCCATTTTATATGACCTATATCTATCGCATCATCCTTAAACGAACCTTAAGAAAATAATGAGAAATCCTTCTTGTGTGATGGGCTGGAAATTTTAACGAGTATTGAGAAGCCAGATTACCCGGGGCCAAGGAATAAAAATGTATCAACAAAGAATAAATTTATAGAAGGTAATGTATATTCTTGGTTAAGAGAGGCTAATGAGCATGCAATATGGGTCTCAGTTATTAATAAGGGTTTTAAGGGGAAGAAAGGGAATGTTATCAAATACTCAACACATGGCTCACTCACTCGTCTAACAACGACTTCCTAGTTGAATAATTAAACTAGGAAGCTTCGCAAACGCTTTTTCAGGCGCGTTGTCGGATGAGCGTAATTGGTGTATTGAGATGCCATGTATTATGCAGATTTTCTGTTGTTCTGTGAAAAAAATCATTACAATCGGATAAGCATGTAGGTGTTATTAAGTCGAAAGAATTTTTTTTTTTAAAAAAGCGTAAAATTGCGATTTTCATAAGAAATATTTTTTCGATTGCGCCAAAATTTCACACGAATACATAAATTCATAAAATTAAGGTTCTATGAAAAAAACATTACAATTAAATAAAGCATGTAGGTGTTATAGGTCGAAGAAATAATAAAAAAAACGAAAAAAATCGTAAAATTGCGATTTTCATGAGAAATATTTTTTCGATTGCGCGAAATAACGAGGCAGTTCGAAGGCCTCCAGAAAATTTCATCGCAATTGGAGTGATTTATTCGGATTCGTGTTAACAAACACACAAAAATACCAACAGAAAAAAAGAAAAACATTCCGGAGTTTTTTCTCCAGTGTAGTTAGTGGAATGGAATCTTCGCTTCGCTCGCTACGCTCATCAATAATTGTAATGTTCCATTAATCCCACGACAGCAGGGGAAATTTAAACCTGAAGAAACCTACAATTCGTACAAGTCGAAATTTTTGCAATAAAGATCCTACTAATCCCACATCAGGGGTAATAATATCAACCATTACAAGACGAAAATAATTGTCTTCTTAGAGGTCTAAATACCTACCCTAAAGATTCTGTTAATCTCACTACATAGGAAATAAAATCAACCCCCACAAGACGAAAAAAGTCTTGCAAAGGATCGAATTTTCTGCATTACCTGATTTAGATATTGCGATTTATGTGTGCATAATAATAAACATCAACCTTTTAGTACTGAAATTTAGACCCGTAAGTTTAAAATTTTTTGACTTCGTCGGAAACCCTTTGCGATTGTTCGACCCTATAAAAATAGGGGTATAGAATATATGATCTACCCGAAATGGACGAATTTTCTACCTTTCAGAATTACAATACAGTATTCAAATTGTAAAATTTATACGCTTTGGTGGAGGTGCCGGGTAGTGCGAGAAAAGTTTTAACTCCATAAGAATAGCATTGTTGGTGGAGGTGCCGGGTCCTTGAGTTTATTATTTCTACGTTGTACATCCAGTTTAAATACGGAGGGAAAAATTATTATTCTCTTTCCTCCCACTCCCTAATGCTGGATCCAGCATGGGTCTTTGAAGCCTATCATAGGCTAGAGTGGTGCATTATGGCCTTACAGTTGACGCGCCCTAATAGCAACTAAACTAAAAAAACTATTTTTATACCTTATAATACAATCAACTTAAATGCATATGTTCCCGGGTACTCAAAACATGGCTCGCTCACTCGTCTAACGACTTTGGCGTTTTCTTACAGTTATTTAAGCGAGCGAAGCGAGCGTTTCCATTTGACTCTGCCGGAAAAAATAGTCACTGGTTTTGTTTTTTTTTGTTTTTGTTTTTTTGTTTGTATGTCTCGCGATAACGTTCGAACGGAGGCTCGGATCGAGTTGAAATTTTCACCATCCGCAAGCTTTGTTCTCGATTGAATGCCATTAGTTTTGTGGCAAAATCGTTCAAAAAGTTAAAAAGTTACATTAAAGTTAATCGAAAGTTTTTTTTTCAAACTTCACGGCGACAAAATCTGAGATGGCCAAATCATTTAGAATGTCCGTCCGGTCACGAATATGTTAATTTTATTTTGATCCGATAAGTAGTGTAGATGGAAATTACATTATAACAAAGTACGGTTACCATGGCAACGGAAAGTCGTGCAGCTTTTTTTGGCTCATGATAGCGGTCGAACGGAGGCTCGGATCAAGTTGAAATTTTCACCATCCGCAAGCTTTGTTCTCGATTGAATGCCATTAGTTTTGTGGCAAAATCGTTCAAAAAGTTAAAAAGTTACATTAAAGTTACTCGAAATTTTATTTTTCAAACTCAACGGCGACAAAATCTGAGATAGCCAAATCATTTAGAATGTCCGTCCGGTCACGAATATGTTAATTTTATTTTGATCCGATAAGTAGTGTAGATGGAAATTACATTATAACAAAAGTAACGTTGCCATGGCAACGAAAAGACGCGCGAAGTTTCTAATGCACTGCCACCTAGAAGTAATCAAAATACTTTCGAGGAAGCAGTCTATTAATTGTCAACAAAGAGTTTAAAAAGTTTTCCCAAGGAGTCAAGGTCCTCTAGATGGCGGTGGATTTTAAAGTAAAGATTTAAACACGGGTTTACCCAAATACCTTGGCAATAATAAATAATACTGGAAACGCGAACGTCGTAAATTTTAAATTAAAAAAAATGTGCAATGTGGGTCTAGCTATAGCACGTGCTCGCTTATCAACGCGTCCAACTGAGCGTTTCCTAGTGTTATTCAAGTGGAGGTTGACAACAATGACATGCCCCGTCTGGGCCCGGGGTAGAATTGGCCCAGAGCATGGCTCTACTAATCGTAAAGGCGATTTAAGAGAAAAAGTCCACCTCGCAAACATCAGCTAGTAAGAGTGGAATATATTATACTCCCCGAAACTAGAGGCGAATTCTGGCAATCGTCGTCGGGGACCTCTCCCCCTTTCCCTTGACGACCTCCCCGACGACGATGACAATGACACAACGAACGATGACAACCGCGACGTGAGAAACCCCCCTTTCTTTACTTGCCCGTGGCTGGTTCTGACCAGCATGGCCCCTTCTCCCGATATCCCCTAGGCTAGAGTGGTGCATTATGACTTAACGGTTGACGCGCCCTTAATCCAAATTAACCCACCCCTGCACTCGCCGGTTGTATGTCAATGAGAAATTCCATAAAATACTCTTCATCACCACTGCCTCCTAGATGCTACTCGTTGCTCCTAGCCGCGAGTAGCATCTAGGAGGCAGTGCTCATCAGCATCACTTTCTGTCCGTCCGTCTGTGCGTGTGCCACATCTCACGATAAACACCCAACACGACATCGCGTACACCACCATGAAACCGATGTCCGGTTACTGGTTAGCCGCCCGGAAATTGTTAATATAGCGGCGGAAATGAATTGAACCGAGTTAGTGTGGGATCTCGTTGAGCCCTCGTCAAACAGCGGAAGCCGAGCGGGGTTGACGGAATGCGGGAGTGATTTCACATTTATATTCCATGACCCGAGGACGATTTTCTTTCTACCGGAGGAAAAATTAGTTCAGTCCGCATGTTTTGCTTCCTTTGCTAAATTGTTCGTCCTAGCTCTGGACTGGTGACCGTGCCCCGCGTCTTTGTGGGGTGACTCGTTAACCAGCCAACGCCCCCCCCTCTTCCTCTCCTCCCGTAAAAATATCACATCATCATAACTGTCTGTTCGACGATTATACTTCCTATAGAACATTATAAATACAAATCATTGGACTTTCCACTGTTATTGATATCTTTATTTAAAATGTGATATTTCGACTTCTTTACAGAAGTCTTTATCAAATCAATCTTCTTTATAAAAATATCACATTTTAAGTAAAGATTTTAATAACAGTGGAAAGTCCAACGATTTGTATTTATTACGTTACTACCTGTTGTTTTATTTTTTAATCCTATAGAACAGTTATTCTTGCTCAGGTTGCTTAAGGTTTCGACCTCTAAGGCATAATTAATTTTCTTATACTTAAATGTACTCACTCTTCATTATTTATCACAAGCAATCGCGCAACTGCTCATATAATTCCGGTCATGAATAAAGATGTCGACTTTCAAGAATTGTTCACACTGTTAAATAATACTTAAATTGCAACAATTTACTCATATTTCTCTACATTTAATCCTCCGTAGAAAAAAAGTGTTTGTGGTATTTCCAAAAATATCAATTCGATCCAACATCTAATGACCGTGTTAAAAGAGATCTGTAGAACGGTTGCCGTGTATTATGTTTTGGCTCATTGCTCTGATGTATAAATGTATGTGTAAATTTAATGCAACAACAATATTTACCTAGACGTATACTCTGTCATAAGAAACTTTCTTACTAGAGCATAAACATAGAGAATCTTGTCCTAAACTGATGTAATAACTGGAAAAATGAATTGAATTGAATTGTTGCGAGTTAATGTTTCAGTTTACATTTATTTTTCGTAAAGACTTAGACTAAAAGTTATCCGCTTTCGAACGTCAAACTTAGTACGTGGGACGCAACGAACGTCGGGAACAGAAATATCAGAAACAATATGTCACGTGACTGAAAAACTTCCTCCAATACGAACCGAAAGTGGAAACTTGTATTGCTGTTGGAAGTGAACACATCATTCTTGTCCAAGGCAACGTCGTTAAGTTAATGGATTACGTTTGTCAATGTGGGTAAGCTTTTTAGAATTCAACCACAGTTTTCATGATGTGAATATCACTCATTGTTTATATTTCAAGTTGCATAACTTTGTTACCATGAAACTTATATTAAAAGTTATATTTTTCATACTGACAGTGTTGGCTCGAGCGTTAAGCGCGAGATTTTGATTCGGGACGTCCCGGATTAATCCCGTCGAGACAGGCAATCCTGACTGAATGTTTATTCCGAGATTTTCCTCAGTCGTTAAAGTGAATGCAAGGGATTGAGTCCTCTTTAACAGCCCTCGGATATCCCTTAACAATTGTCCTAAGTCCAATATACCTAGTTAGACACATGAAGAAGGGCATGCATTGCACCCTGGGCAGGTTTTTCACGAAAAACATGATTATTATATTTTCTTCGCTGAATAAGGGATAGGATAGGCTCAAGTGTGTACTTCACCAACCAAATAACAGCCAACTTTGCCCATAATACAATTTCTATTTATTTACCCTTTATCATAAAAACTGATTTTCGAGTTAGGACAATAAATAACATTAGAATACACACATACAAACACAAACCATGCAAATTAAATGAAGAAAACAGAGTCGATGTACTAAGTCACCCCTTGGCAGATTTTCTATGGTGTTATGAGTCAAGATAGCCCCAAAATGCAAAATAATTATATATATTTTAATGATGCTACTTAGCACCCAGAAAATCGCGAGTTTAAATAGTGGACATGGTTGAAGGTTTTTAAATAACGTTTTCTTATGTCACACTTTCTGGAATATATTTCCATATTCAAGCTATACTTTAATCGCAATATAACCACGAGACTGTTTGTGTAAGCTGAAAGCCATTCGGGTGATTTCGATTTTGTTCAACAGTAGAGTTTATTGTGTATACTGACTCTTTGCGACCTCATTGTAAATTCAATACCAAATTTGAATTCCATTTTCTAAATACATGGCCGTGAGTTGTCAGTCAGAGTGTCTGTATCTGTGTTCATCTCCCCTCTTAAGCCTGGTATTATCTCTATGTAACACCAGGCTGCTTGTTAAGTCTGGCACAGCACACACTGTCGCCCCAGCATGCACTGCAACAAGTGGCTCCACAGTCCACACATCACCACACACCCAACACAGTAACATTCTCCCACGAGGCTTGATAAAGCACAACAAGTGAGTTTGGTTTAGTTCTTTCCCACCAAAGAGGCATAGCATTATGACATGATTACCATCCCGTCACTCTTCTTCTTGCGATTTTACTTGTTGCATTAGCAAAATTATTAAAATGTGGCTTATCATCTTCTTCTTCTTCTTCTTTTTTTCTTCTTTTTTAACAGAGTAATAGTTGAATTTATTATCCTACTAAACAAATTGGTTCATTACATAAATAAGTATATGCATAAAAGGTTGAAAACAATTAATGAATCCAACGATATACATATAAATATAAATGAATAAAAAGTATATTATACTTATCTTGTTTAATTATGATAAATTAAGAACAACATACAGATATCCTTAGCGTAAAATCAAGCAAATTCATTTATTTATTATTTGTACTTTCACTTTCATTGAAACAAATTCATAATAATTTGCTAGAATTCTAGTCTTTAAAATATAATTTCTTAGTGCCCTTAAACTAATACTTGTAATAACAATAATCTAGTCTCGACATTGGTTGCGTTCCGTAGAAGCGACCGGTCGACCACACTGGTCGTCGATAGATCGTGACGTCACCCGTCGTTGGTCGCTTTGGCCGCGACCTACAAAGGAACACTTCCGAACTAGAAACGTTCAAATTTTGCCAATTTGGAAAATGGCGACGGAACGTGCAAAGATGCTGCTTTTAATTAATTATGACAAATATGATGCCAGGCAATGTGTAATCTTTGTGTATGCTCTAGGCCAAATAAATATTTTATGCTAATGCCCTCTCGGCCCTAGGCCTAGGCCAGGGCTTTAGAACAACCCTCGACCAGCTTAAACCTAGGCCTACTAGTAAAACAAGTACAGAAAATACATGAAAGCCTAAGCCTACCTCCACGTATGCTCCACATGCTCTCTAAGCATTCTAATCGAGACTTTACAGCTCAAACAGTTGATCTACGTATGAGTAAACAGCAAAATACACATCAGCAGACATATATTTAAAAACAGCGCCATACTTCAATGAAACGACCACTACGCCCTCCTCAAAACGTTGGGCGTTGTGGTCGCGACCACTAGTCGACCAGAATATTAACGGTACGCTATAGGCAATGAGTAGAGTGGTCGCCCATTCTGATTTACGGAACGCAACCATTGTATTAACCACCGCCTTGTAGCGAAGTTTGAAGTATATAACAGGCAGTGAGAGGGAGACACACCGCCTTGTAGCAAATACGTAATAACCTTGTTAACACAAAGTACTCGAAGATGAGAATGAAATTAGATCTTGTAAGTTATTTGAGTTCCATCCAATAGGGAATATTCCACTTCCGCCAAATACTGTACGAATAGATTTTTTAGAAGAAGTATTTCGTCCCGATTACAAATATGTACTTTGTTTTTCCGTGAAATAATAATCCAGTGATTTATAGCCGTTTTAAAAGCAGCAGTTTTTTAAAGCGGCAAAAACGACTGTGACGTCAGAACTGTGTTGATCCAACGCCGTCTGGATAAACATACATTTAGACCAAAGATGTTGGAATAGTATTATAGTAGGATCGAGATATACATCAAGACGGCGGTGTTTTAAACAAAGCAGCGCCTAGCGTAGCCTAAGGTAATGTAAACAGATGGCGGACATTTTACATTTAACGCCTAGCCAGAAAACGAGAAAAGTTGACATTGCAATCAAAAAACAAAACTGAAACAGTCCTAGGTCTAGGCCTAGACGTAGAAAATTATTTATAATACAAAAGTCTAGGCCAATCGTTCCTGGAGGATATAGGCATTGGTATGTGAATACTAAAATTTCTCACTTGACAAGCCCTAGGCTTAACTTGCCGACCCTAACCTGCACTTTCGTGTTCTGACACACACCCCGCTCAAAAAACTTACTTTGATGACTAATTAAAGCCTATTGTAGATAAAGAATACCATGATAGTCCTAGGCTATGCAAAAATTCAATACCAAATGCTCGTTATTCTTTATCACAATGATCTCGCGAAATCTCCTGTCACATACAAAAAAAGAAAAACAAAAGACGGTGAAAATGTACATCCTTGTGGAGTTGTTTGTGTTGAGCGGATGGGCGAGCACCGCCGTCTGTATGTAAATATGTACAAATATACGTACATTTAGTTTCCAATTGGCCTTGACTCAGCACAGTTATGACGTAGTACCGTCCAAAGATGGCGCACGCTCGTTTTTGGCGCGCAAACTGGGGGTCCAATTTACTTCTCGTTTAAATTACACAAAAAACATTTTTTTTAAATAAAAAAAAGTGCAGTGACTATTAAGACATGAATAAGAATTAAAATAAAATATAAAATATTAACTGGAATATTCCCTATTGTTATGCACACTGCAACAACCCCTAGAGATTACCCGCTCCGATACAACGAGCTTTGCTGAATAAGTCAGCTAGGGTGGGCCGTAAATCAAATTACTACGTACATCCCGTGAAGAATAACCCACAGATTCGCGTTTGAATATATAACAAGCATTGTTGTACGACGACGGAAAAATAGAAAAACCTCGTATCCGTGAAACTGGTAACGTTTTTGTTTAGCTTAGCTGTGTCTAATTTAAATATTAATGTGATTCTAGCTATAGCTAAATGCCAGAACTCAAACATTTCATACTGTATACATGATGGTTTTCATTGTATTACACGGTATAGAGTTTTGACGTATGTACATAGCTCTTATATGATGTTTTACATATTACGAAGGAAGAAAAAGCTTATGTTTCATAATTGTCTTTTGTCAAACCAGAGAGTTTGAAATATGTGGCAATACCTATTTTGTATTCATGAAATGGTGTACATGAGAAGACTCAAAAGGTTCCACATTTCGAATAGAAGTAAGTTTGTTGCTGTTCATTAGTCAACTTGAATTTGAATGTGAATACATTAATTAAAATGTAATAACAAACAAATTTAAATGAGGAATTTATTAGGTGTAGCCTAATTAACTTAACTAAAAGATAGCTCCCAGTTCTTTACATCACTCTTCGTATTGCGCAATGAAACAAAAAAATAACGAATAAAAGTAAAGTTATTGTTAATAAACTTAATAAATTACTTAAGTTAGTTCTTTTCGGATTTAAGGGCACACAACACTAACGTTAAAACACTTAATAACATGAGTAATCATAATTTTTTGAGGATC
The DNA here is from genome assembly GCA_024449915.1 of Sweltsa coloradensis. Lineage (NCBI taxonomy): Eukaryota > Metazoa > Arthropoda > Insecta > Plecoptera > Chloroperlidae > Sweltsa > Sweltsa coloradensis. The sequence continues at coordinate 320,176 of JAMZAV010001028.1, forward strand.
ATATTAATATAAAATAAGTTTATACAAATAGTTTATAGTTTTTGATTGAACAATTTTGTTGTCCAACTGAAATTAAAAACAAACATAAATTTACTGAGAAGTTAGTGGATGATTGATTTAAAAATTGATTTCTAAATTTATAAATCTTTGACTCCGACAAAGAACTTTATCAAATTAATGTAAGTCTGCAAAGCTGGACCTGACTAGTCCCAAGGTTGGTATTGTATTATCCTCTTATTGCAGTTGAGAAAGTTGGCAGACCTGGCGGCAGCGGTACGAACATCGTGAACATCTTGTAAAACCACTTCCTCACTTTTCAACAAACAAAACAAATAACTCGGTTGTATTTTGAGGGAAAGTTGGCAAGACTCCATGAATCTGTGTTAGCGATTTTGTATGTACCGTCTTTTTGTAACTCGTAAATTGGAATGACGTCCAAAACAGCTTTCTATGAGTTACGGGAGTTCGATGATAATCTAGCATGAAGAACACATAATTTTCAACTCAACTCAACATTGAATGCTATTTTAGGTAATCTTATTTTTATAAATGTTAGACTGTACCGATTTTCAGTCTGATGATTTTTATTAGGTTTTTGTCTGTTGAAATAAGAATGAGAAGAATTGTATTTTGGCACCCTGTCACTGTTCTTTAAAGAGGTGGAGGTAAATAAGAAAATTGTATTATTTATTTAAATTGTATTATTGTTTAGTTCATTATTCACAACGGAATCTATATCTTACTACTGAAAAACAATATGTTTAACAATACAATCATACAGTCTTTCATAAACATTATGGAAATGGACAAAATGCTGGGTTATTATTTTCTCTATCCTTGAAATGTATAAGGTACCAAAAGGGGTTTGAAAGTGATTCATATAGGGGATATGAATCACTTTTCTGTCCGTTCGTCCGTCTGTGTGTCACGTGAGTTTTTCTCGATCACACTTGAACAAGGACGATACAGAATGTTTTCGGCGACTGCTGGTGAGGAAGGCAGTGTAAGATTTACGAGATGAGTAATCTTGGACCCGGCACCTCCACCAAACACATTACATAATGTTGATCAATTACTTTACCGTATTTAGATGTTAACGTTCTCTACAAACGGTACAATCGTTCCCGTGCTTTTTTAATTACCTTAACTAGACCGCTTCGCTCACGCTTTTTCCAGTCACGTTGATGGATGAGAATTTATGGTTGAAATCGTTGCCCTTAAAATACGATTTCTCCAAAAAACATTTCTTCGATTGTCCCTAAAAGCTTAACATATCTACGTTCAGTGATTTCAAATGTTCCCATAAAGTTTCATCAAGATCGGAGTAGCCGTTTGCTCGGTCGCGGGCCAAATATCACGAAAATATCGCATTAAAAACAGAAAAAATCGTAAAAGTACGATTTCTTCGATTGTACCAAAACACTTTACAGATCTAAGTTAAGAGATTTCGAAGGTGCTCTTCAATTTTCATCAAGATCGCATTGCCGTTTGCCCGGTAGAGAGCAAACAAACAGACAAAAAAACGATTTATTTTTCTCAGGGTAAGTGAAATTGACGTCTTCGCTTCGCTCATCCAACTAAGTAAAATTTAATTATAGAGGTGAAATGGAAATATACTTAAAAATTTCAAATATTTAGACGTTTTACAATATTTTTATACATTTTGTAAATTCGTAGTATTATAACAATGTAAAATGTCGCTTTTATAATTCAATTATTTGTTTCGCCCATGTAAAATAAAATATTTATTAAGGCCCAACACAACTTTATACTTGTAATGTCATTCACCCGTATTCTAACGTCCAGAGGTCCCACTCGTGATTAACTGTTGAAATTTCGTCTGGATATTTGAGAGGCGCGTCCGACCCATTATGAGCTCTAACGTCGAGGTCAGAAGAAGGTCTCTAGTGAATATAGGGTGTCCTTCTCTCACAGACTCTCTATATTCACAGAGGCTAGCATCTAATGGTATGTGCCACTTGCGAGTCACTTGCGGGCCCATTCCAGAGACATGAAAGTGCTTTTACCCGTGCAGCTATGCGATGGACATTCGGCTTGCACACAAATAATTACATTTAGGGTTGCAAATCGAAAGTGCTTTAAATTTATAGAAGTTGTTGTCTAGTAAAACGGTGAAACAATTCGAATTCGATAAAAATTTGTTTTCAATAAATGGGTATTTAGTGATCAGGACTTATTAGTGTTCGTGATTTGATAAAATTAAACCCCAAACCCAAACACAACAACTCAAATCAACAAACTCTGGGTTAAAACCCAGAGTTTGTGTAATTTTTCTTTCATTTTTTTTTAGATTTCTTGTTCACAGAATTGACCCTTAGTTGGAAATTCAAATGCAAAAGTTCTCATACCACTGGTATACTCAACATCCATTAGTGTTGTTGTACAAGAAGTCTAGTCATCTTATTATTCCTAATTGGAGAAAACTGTGAGCTTTTATAAAGTTATCTACTCGACTTAGCTAGCGACTCAACGACTTAATATTGTAAGGTAATGGTAATCAAATATACTTTTTATAAAAAACGTTTGCTTATTTAGACTTACCTATTAGTTTTGATAAACCTTCGCTGACCTTTATTCAAAATATTTTCATTAGAGATAAATCATGCATTAACCTAGAAATTGGTAATGGTATAATTCTCCGATTCCACAAAATCACATGACATTTATTATATATTTAAATAAATGTATGTAAATAGGTTACTAAACGTTTTACTGTTTAATTATTATTTTCATTTAACAAAGTAAGCTGGATGCACAGTGATTTATAATGTTTTTACGCCAATGCATACAAATGTTGTATTTCACGTCAAGAGATTGGAAACATACTAATTCATGCTTGCCATAAAATGATATGTCAGAAATTATAATAATTGATGAGAATATTATGTAAAACATTATATATGAATTCATTTATGTCACATTACATCTGAGAAAACCTACGATAAAACATTATGTCACATTATATTTATCCAAATGTATAATAAGAAACATGTTTGCTTGTTTTTAATCTTCAGCTCGTAGAAATACTGCTTCAAAATTGTATTCACATTTAAAAAATTTCATATTTATCATAAGCTGCAGGAATTTTTTTGAATTGAAAACATTAAAAATAAATTGCTACTGTACAGGAAAAACTATCCTAATCAAATATCAATGGAATCTTCCATTTCACCGAAACGAGTATGCATTGTGTGGCTGATCCTGTAACGAGGTTTTTTAGACTGTGCAAAGTATTTGCATTCAAGTAATATAATAGTTTCCAGGAAATGGTATTGCCAATGTAGAGAGTGTCTAATTTGTTAGCAGCTATTAGGTGATTACTTCTAGATAGCAACCGATGGTTTCACATACATTACACTTTTCTTTAGGGTTCGTTTCCTTAACACCGGTTCACACCAGCATTTCATGATTGCCGTTCGAAGAGCTTTGCCAGAAAGAAACTCTTTAATTTAAATGTTTACTATTCTCGACAGAAGAGCTATGCGAGAGAGATAGGAACGGATAGCATGATGTGATTACCGAGAGAGAGAGAGAGAGAGAGAGAGAGAGAGAGAGAGAGAGAGAGAGAGAGAAAAGTTTCTTCAACGCAATCCACTAGCACATTTTTCTCATAAACTAGCAAATAATCCTTGCAAGAGTAATCGAGCCAATTTAAAGTTTCAGTCTCAAAAAACATATTTAGTTTTAAAGAAATTTCTAAACTGTGTTTGTTTACTTTCATTAACGTTTGTGAAACGTATTTCTTCATAGCATAACTTTTATATTTTACATGGAAATCAGTGTTGGAGGAATGGAGGATTACAAAAATTGTTGACTTGCTCAGTAAAACACATTTTATATTTTAGAAATAAAAATCGCAAACTCTTGGTATTCTGAAAAGTTTATTGCTTGGCCTTAACTTTGGACTTAAGGACCAGTAATTGGATCAATATCTTGGACAAATTTTCAGTTTTTTACATTATAATATTTTTGAGCGAGCGTAGCGAGCCAGCCACTTGACTCTTATGGCTCGAATGTCTGTTTTTTTTCTATTACTGCTTCGATACAGGTCGCATCGTTTCTCTGACCGACCTGAAATTTTTCACACATGTACATACCACCTAGGCGGGTTGCTGTATAGTTTTTTGAACAAAATCCAAGTTGGTTATAAAAAATAAAAAATAAAATAAAAAAATAAAAAAATAAAAATGTTCCCATCGTTATGAAAATTTTTCAGGTCAATAAGTACAACTTTCTCTCCATTACCAAATTTTTAGCTAAATCGGTCAAGACCTTAAAGACTTATTGGTATGTAACATTATGGGAATGTCGTACTTGGGTCGTTGTTGTACGTACGCGTGCTCGCTCAACAACGCGACGGGACTTTAGCGTTTTCCTAGTTACCCTTTTGCTTTTTGTGATATTAAAAGTAAAGTTATATACAGGTAAATAACAATCCCAATTTATCCATATCAATAATTCACCAACAATCCTAAAGTTATTAAGTTTACCGTCTAGCTTAGGTGTAAATCATACGACCGGCAATCGGGAGACCCGGGTGAGATGAATTTTTGTAATTTCTGGATTGATTTCCACATAGTTTCATATATGTTTAACTATTTGCTGTAAGATCGCATTGATAAAGAAAAAAAGATGTATTGTGAATGCGTAGTCTAATATTAATTTATGAGTGTTTTGAAATGGACTGTTTATGTGTCAAACAAATTTTCATTACTCTAAAATAATTGATACATTGGTTTTGGAATTGAATACATTTTATTAAAAGACGCCAAGAAATAAGCAAATGAAATGTTACAAATAAGCAAGTTCTTTGTTATTTGCATCTGTAGACGTTAAAAAATACTGTAATCCACGTTTTTATGTAACAAAACCTAACTAATGATGTTTTATGTTTTTAAAAATTTACTTACAAACTTACAACAGTTAAAGAGTAAAGTTTTAAATTCACAACTACCATTATAATTTAAATTCCCTAAAAGATGCAATTTGAAGCATGTTTACGTTTTTCTCTGCATATAAATAACAAAAATGTAGCAAACGTGAATGGATTATAGAAAACGAGGATCTGCAATAGATGAAATTGACTTCAATCTATTAGAGTCTTATACGTAAAACAATAAAACATCTCTCTTTGAGATCGAGATCCATATTCTGAGATTAATCTATCGGATATGTACTAACTTTTATGTTCACCAGAAACCATTCGTAAAGAAAGAATGACATTCTCCATTGATATGCTGTAAACTCAATATCCCATGATGCCTGCACATGAAATGGATACTTAATTCTTGCTGATGTATCCCTTCACATTGATCCGCTCTAAACGATACATTTTATTATGATTCTTGCGTTAAATGTTACTTTTAATGTCCTTCAGAAGATAACCATTAATTAATGATTAATCTGGTCTTTGAAATCTTCTTCGCGATTGAAATATGATGTCGTTAATAATTTTAGATATAGCTTTACCTCCATCAATAACAAGCTTAAACCGTCTATTCTCCTCAATAGGTTAACTTTATTACCGCCGTAATCCGGCCAGTGCATAAATTACACACTAAACCCACTATGATTAAGACATTTATATTTGTATTACAGTATACTGGATATAATTATACGCTGATTTATAATTATCGTTAAATTATCCGTTCGCGGGCAGGGTTCTAAAGTTCATTGGATGTTTCGCGCACCAGAATGATCGCTCAGGAGAGTGATCGCATAGAAGACTAATCGCATATTGCAGCATTTGCTCACTAAAACTTTCGCTCACTAGAACAGTCGCTAAGTAGACTATTAACGCACGTTAATAATCGCTAACTGTAGACTGCATGATCGTGTACTTAAGCGCACGGAGAGAGTATTCACTAAAATATATATTCATTAATAAAATACATTTATTCGTATTTAGTCATTAGTCAATCCGCTCAGTCACACCACTGATTTTCAGTAAGGGGACTCGAAATAAAAGCTGCCCTCAAGCCGACTCTGATGACGCCGACGCCATCGAATGAATGAATAACCGAATGAATGAACGAACGAACGAACGAACGAATGAAGGAATAAAGAAATGAACGAATGAATGATGAATGAAGGAATGAATGAAAGAATGAATGAACGAGGTGTCCCTGCCTTGTTAGCGATGCTTAATGAATGAACGAGGTGTCCCTGCCTTGTTAGCGATGCTTCGGTTTGACCGAGATAGTTTGATCTAGTCCTATCGAACTTCTGTCTGTCTCAACCGCACGAGAACATTGTATCGATGCAGAGTTATAATTGTAACCAAGACGGGTGGGTTCTCGTTAAGGCTATTGGTTTAGCGTTGATTAGTGAGGCTCGTGGGATGTTTCGTATTAGTATTGGACGAGGTCACGAGCTCCATCCCAGTTTGCAAGATGATACTGGGTTGATAATGTACGGTGATAACTAGACGTGCGTTTGATTACTCGAACTACATAATATAGATGGATGTATCCAAGATGGGCTCATACGCTACAACCAAACTCAGAATAAAATGTTTTAATAATTACTTCGACCCTTATTTAAGCCCCTTCTTGATTTAACCAACTTTTTAGACAATTTTCGTAAAGCTTAGAATTCAGACGTAAGTAAGGGGGTTTACTTTCATAAGTGAAGTAATTCCGATAGAGAATATCTTTTAATTTGAGTAGTTCTTAAGTCAAGCCCGGAATTAAAAAACAAACATTTACAGGACATTAAATATTTCACGGTTTGGAACGTATTTCTTTTCATAGTCCACCGCTTTTGTAAAATACAGGGTTGTTGATGATATAACTTTGCTCTTAAGAAAAATAATAATTTTAAAAAAAATGAGAAAAACTTCCATTAAGCATCACTGTTCTGTCTGTCAGTGTGTGTGTCACGTCCCACCATAAAAACCGAACACGACGTCCGATAGACGGTGGCTTTTGTAAGCATTGCCCTTCAACAAGGATGCTACAGAATGTTTCTGGTGACCCTGGTGGGGGGGGGGGGGGCAGCCCTCCTAAAAAGTTTGAAAATCACGACCCGGCACCTGGCAACGAACCTTTTTCAGTGCTAGTGCTCTCCTCAACATGGACGTCCGAGGCTAGATAATCATTCAGAAGGTTCTGATTTACATGTCGGAGGCTCCGACTGCGTATGCTCATGCTGCAGCACGGAGATGGAATACGCACGTCCTGCGCTCCGAGACCCGCTACCGCCACCAAATTGTTCATCTCACGGCGAATTAGTTTGATTTTTGTGTTCTTCTTCTTCTTCTTCGACGATCGGTTGATTTCCCTCCCGTACTCCTGCTGGGGTACACTAGGTGTCAGAAGTAAATCAAGGGGTCTGGAAGATACCTACCGTTATCGACCTCGCTCGTGAATATTCGGTTCGTTCCGGCGTCGCTATATTCACAGAGCCATCACTCGCTGACGTCATCTAACAGACTGTGAGGAAACATGGCGGCCCTATTTTACGTAGCATTTGGCCTTTTTAGACAAAACACTGGGCCCAGGGCGTAGTTAATATTACAACAAGGTTTATATATTATATTGATGGATTCACCAAATAACTTTAGCGCAGGCTTATTTCAGCTTTTCTAGTGACATAAATAAATAGGGCAAGCCGTCCACTCCTTTCTCATCCGCTGGGTGCTTGCTTTGTGTATTTAGTGGTAGGCCTTTTAGAAAAATCCGAGATTTCCCAGTGACGTCTGTAAAAGATTACCTTGATTTACTTCTGAAGCCGATCATACCTAATAATGGTGGATAAGTGTCATGTGTTATCTATCTGTGATCCATTCTTGATACAAATCTCTAGTATTACTCCGCGATGTGCGTATTATCACACATTTAATACATTACGTAGATTGAGATCAGCCCCAGCTGTTTGAAAACAACAAGTCGACCGGTGGTTTATGCAGGGTTTAACTCACCCACCCGCGCTATCCCTATCTTCCGCATGTTATTTACATGCACAAAGCCGGACCTACGGCGTCCACGTCAAACTTGTACGATGTGTGTGAACGAGCATACGGGCTGATTTCGATAACAAACGCATGTTCAGCTTTCACCACAAAGACAAAACAACGAGTTGTGCGTTGTCTGTTTTCGGGTTAGAATCACAGAATGTATCGCGCTTTTATTGCGGGGAGAAATTTATTTGTGAATGGATGTAATGTACTACGTTAGATTATTCTCCCAAAAACAGGAAAAGCACTCAAAATAATAACCTAATTGTCGTGATAAACATTTTGTTGCCTATAGCTATAATTAACCTCACAATAACAATTCGAAGAGGAAGCTGACGAGTGCGCCATATAACTGCCGAGGCACGGAATGTGTGTTTCTGCACCAATATTCCAATACCACCAGAGTAAATATTGACACCGGAATATTGCGATGGCAATCACATACTTTATGTCTCAACACAGAAAGATAAAACGTGTTTTGCCTTTTATTTTCACGATGTACGTACTTCATCAATATTTGTGTATTTGCACTTTATACTTTTATTTTACATTTTAAAAAGAAAACTGTAAATATTATCTCACGAAATATAGTGATATCAAAGATTTTTCATAGTTCGTCCTCCTTTATCAATCTGTTCTTCAACTTAATAGAAGATGCAATGGAAAATTTCTTGCGTATTTCGACTAGCTTTGACATTCTCAGTTGCATCGCTTTGATATAGACATACATTATGTATTGATAAGTTTAATCAGCCGCCCTTGTTTAATTCGTATACCTTTTATTATTTTTAGGAATTTTACACAATTTTGCGTTTTAGGGTTATGCTAGTTGTGATATTCCCAATGATTATAATGTGTAAATATTCAGTAATAAGTAAATACAAACAAACTTAATAGTTTTGCTTTATTATTTCGCTCTAGATTATAACTCCACAAAAATAAGATGATTAAATAACGACCTCAATAATATTCGAAGGTGTGTCTTCCTAGAATCCTTATAAAAATTAAATTAAAAAATTAAAATTTTACTGGGTATAAAATCCTCATCTTAAATAATTATGTTACATGTTTCGTATATTATAAGTTATTATTGATATTGACTCTTTTCCTATTAGCATGTTATGTTAGTGTAATATCTTATGTATTTTATTATATTCCTACAGCTAGGAATAAGCCTTCAAACATGTTTACTCTATAAAGGCACCCTATTATACAATTCCTTAAAAATGTAGCACTATACGTAAATTTAGTTTTTATTATTAAGATTTTACTATTTCTTTTTATTTATTGCTTGTCACATGAGGTGCTATCTGACTTAGCCTATTGTCTCCTTACTCAACTTTAAATGTACCTAACCTACAATTCAACTGTGTTTGGATGGTTTAGGTACATAACTCTTCGCACATCTCCCTTTGAGATTAGATAATTTGTAAAAAAATTGTCTTATATGAAGAATAAACTTATCTTATCTTTCTTATCTTAACATATTGGGCGGTGTTTCTGGTAGGTTTTGGGTGTTGTTTCTTCCTTGGGGTTGTAATAACCGACATCGCATCGTGCCTGTGGTCACGTGATAAAAAGCTGGCGTCGCCGGGCTAGGCGTCGCACACGGACGTCCCCCTTGGCTGTATGTCCACACCACACAACGTAACCCGACGCCCCGTGTTAGTATTGCCTGGTAGGTTTTTGGGTGTTGTTTCTTCCTTGGCTTGTAATAACCGACATCGCATCGTCCCTGTGGTCACGTGATAAAGAGCTGGCGTCGCCGGGCTAGGCGTCGCACACGGACGTCACCTTGGCTTGTATGTCCACACCACACAACGTAACCCGACGCCTGTGTTAGTATTGCCTGGTAGGTTTTGGCTGTTGTTTTTTTCCTTGGCTTGTAATAACCGACATCGCCATCGTGCCTGTGGTCCCCGTGATAAAGAGCTGGCGTCGCCGGGCTAGGCGTCGCACACGGACGTCACCTTGGCTTGTATGTCACACAACGTAACCCGACGCCTGTGTTTGTATTGCCTGGTAGGTTTGGCTGTTGGGTTTTTTCCTTGGCTTGTAATAACCGACATCGCATCGTGCCTGGGGTCACGTGATAAAGAGCTGGCGTCGCCGGGCTAGGCGTCCGCACACGGACGTCACCTTGGCTTGTTTTGTCCACACCACACAACGTAACTCGACGCCTGTTTTTAGTATTGCCTGGTAGGTTTGGGGTGTTGTTTCTTCCTTGGCTTGTAATAACCGACATCGCATCGTACCTGTGGTCACGTGATAAAAAGCTGGCGTCGCCCGGGGTAGGCGTCGCACACGGACGTCCCCCTTGGCTTGTATGTCCACAAACCCCACAACGTAAATCGACGCCTGTGTTAGTATTGCCCGGTAGGTTTGGGTGTTGTTTCTTCCTTGCTTGTAATAACCGACATCGCATCGTCCCCGTGGTCACGTGATAAAGAGCTGGCGTCGCCGGCTAGGCGTCGCACACGGGCGTCACCTTGGCTTGTATGTCCACACCACACACGTAAATCGACGCCTGTGTTAGTATTTTCCTGGTAGGTTTGGCTGTTGTTTCTTCCTTGGCTTGTAATAACCGACATCGCATCGTCCCTGTGGTCACGCAGGGCCCTCTGAACGCCTTGGCCTGATAGTAAGTCTATGCTATTTGTCAGTCCAATCTCAAAAACCTGCCGATTCCTCAAGCCTACACTACACAGACTTCTAGGCAGATAAATGATGGACCAGGGCATATGCCGAACTATTGGCCTTCTTCTAAGATCTGTTCAGAGTCACAACATATCAAACAGTCCATGCCTAACTCCAGGAATTTGTCTAATACTAATAGCATTCAAGAACAGTCTACTGGAATTGTGACCCAAAAACAGATTTGAACTGCTCCAAATCTAGGAAATGACTTTCCCCGCTTCCTCACAATGAAACTAGAACTCCAAAAAATTTCCCCAATCAAACAAGATTCCTAATCAAAACAAGAAACCCCGATCCTAACATACCTACACCAATTAAAATTAATAAAGGACGCACTAATTACACCCACTGAGCCAACATCTGTGACACTAGTACTTAGCGATTCTATGTTTTAGCGGATGTCAGTACTTAAAAGCAAAAAAGGATTATTGTTTTTCAAATCATCCTGGAATCCAGCCTCGGCAATTGAAGAAAACAATAGAGATCAGACCTCCAGCAACGAGAAAACAGTGGGCACTCTGATAATTCAAAATGGCACTAATTCTTTAAAATGTAAAGATCCCCTTCAATTAATGGATGACGTTTTATCAGTTATCTGGACATGCAAGAAAACATACCCATTGGCTCGTATAGCATACACAGGCATTATTTATCGCCGAGATGTCCCGAATTCCACTGTCGATGAAGTCAATGCCAACATTAAATGGCGTGCAAGACACTTGATACTTTGTATGTTGATACAAATAAGTGGATTTGCCAACTGACATTTCCAAAGGTGGCCTTCACCCAAACAACTCGGGCAATGTAAAAATAAATCAAATGCTAAATGAGATCAATGATGTTTCTATCATGGCACCCAAACAACAATCGGTGCAATTGATCAACCCAGACCTACAAGCTTTGATTCAAAATCTTGATGAGATCGTCTTCCACAAGTCCATCATCAACTGTACCTAAACAATCCTAAACAAAGACCCTAAATCTGAGTGCAAATATCGTCCCCGCCCCTGAGCCAGCTCGAATCTCGGAGGATGAATTCCCAACTGTGGATCGCACATCGTCCCTGTCCCGGACCAGCTAAGTCTCTGTGGTGATGATTTC